>JAQJVL010000042.1:0-427500 GCA_035578905.1 Stictocephala bisonia | reverse complement strand
TATTGGTTATCAGTTTGGTGTAACTAAAACTCAAAGTACAGTAACTGGTGAGTGAATGTTTTACATGCCATAATATAACAACTTTAAATATAACTTAAATCAGGGGTTTTAGGAAACAATTCCCACTTCAGTTAGCTACAAAATTTGATAAAGTAAAATTAGAGACCTCTAATTTGAGCCATACATTTTTAATAACTTTAAAATGAGCTGTCACTTGGTAGAGGTTCCCTTTTTAAATTGTTGACTCAACCCCAAATTCCCTCTTTTGGAAATACAAATTGTTATACATCAAATAACTCCTTCGTTCATCTTATACAAACATTCCCCAAAGTAAATCACTTCATCTTTATTCATAAAAAATTAAATAGGTGGGGGGAGGGGACTTTCAAGACACCCTGAAAAAAAGAGTCAATTTAATACACCAATATACCTGTTATAGAGTTCTATAACCCCCCCCCCCCCTAATTAAGTTAAAGCTATACAACATTACCTCAAAATTTTAAATTCTACTGTTGTTTTCATGTATGGATCTGTTTACAGAGATAAACTAAACTTTTCAACTTTCATGGATACAGGTAAATATTGTTTATATCATTCAGAACTACCCAGTAGTACGTACAGTTTACAACATTTGCTGTGGACTCTGTTGAATCGATTCCGAACTGTCGTGAGCAGATGTAACTACTGGAAGTATAAATGGGGGTTGACACTAGATCAGTCATGTGATTGCAGGGAGTCTATCCAAACAATGGATCACATAGTTACAGAATGCCTCCTGCGCTCTTTTAGGGAGGGATTAGCCAGCATAAACAGAATCAGTGAGGCAGGTCTGAAATGGCTCGATGGATTGGACTTAGCTTTGTGACAGGAGATTACCTTACATTTTTATTCAATTAATATGCCATAATGACTCAGATCTTTACATATATATTTTACATAGTTATCAATGGTAACAAATTTAGGTAACTTAATGGGTTTTTTTTAGAATGGATGAACTCCTGAAAGCGAAAGAAGAAGAGGACAAATTAGAAAAGTTACTGGAGGCTCAGGATAATATAAGAATTCTAGAGGAGATGAAGGCCGTGCAGGAAAATGAAAAGAAAGAAGTGAGTATGGTGTTAAATGGTCATGATTAGCAATCTTTTCCCAATTAATCATTAATTATCATTCAAATTCATTTGTTTGTATACAAATATTGATTTCATAACTTTACAGACAATTTGTTAGTTGACTCTGATTTTAGAAGAACTAGGGGACACCACTGAAGGCTTTGCATGCCAACCCTGTCACTTACTATGCTCATGTAACTTTATCCTTTGGCTTTGATAATGCTCGTTGGTATTAAGTTTGTGCTTTTTAACTACAAATATTAGTAAGTAAACTGTATCAAGTAAAACCATAGTATCATATGTAAATTTATTTATAGTAGCTCACTCACTGAACTTTGTTACTTATTTACATTTATTTATTCATAAGACGCCGATCGTAAAAATATGGGTGAATATGGATTTTGAATGAGTGTGATGAGCGAATGTAGTCATTGTTACAAACTAACGCCAACTATTCCTTAGAAAGTGTCATTAATTAATAGCCCAATGACAAATGAACAGCTGGTGATTATCAGCTGAACCTTCTCAAAATGTATAGACTCTGATTGGGATCGAACTGAGAACCTTTAGCACAAGAAGCTGGGATTGAACCAACTACGCTACCGACCAATTTTATAAATATAAACAACCAATATTAACACTTACTTATTACGGAAGTTTTCATTTACAGAATCTGTTATTGTTTTACAGCTGATGATTAGTTAAATAAATAAAACAATGCCATTGGAGTACCGTTAAATATTTTAAAGGCCAGTGAAGCAGAGCCATGAAGTTGGATATGAATAAAACCATGCTTAAAAACCTTCATTGGTAAAAAATACACCATTTCTCAAATTTCATGACGATCGGATGAATGGTATGGTAATGCAAAAAGGACAAACAGATATAGACTTGATTCCACTCAGGTTATCATTTTTAGATGGTTTGATTAATTAGATAATGAAGTCAGTAGTCAGCTGAAGAGGTTTCTTTTCTTTATTATCAGTTACTGAGGGCAGACACAACTTTTATAGAAAACGTTTGTAATACAACTTTCTATGTTAAAAATTTTACAAATATTTTCAAAAGCCATCATTTTAGACTCAAACTTTTATGTAGAATTGAAATAAAGTATTTTATATTAAAGATTTACATCAAACATTTTTTTCAATATTCATGAAATAAAAATCTGTTATTCAAGAATTAGTTGATTCAATCTAATAAGATAATTTATTTGAGAAGATTATTATAAATAAATATTCATAATATTTTCCATTTCAAAATACAAACCTAAAAACATTGTAGAAAAATAGTAGTGATACTAATGTACTCGTATTTACTTAAGGCAAGAAAACAGGGACAAAAGGAAATAGATAAAAATACTATTAATTCAGTAGGCATATGCATATTAGAGCACATTTGCCGCTTGTATAATGTATTGGCAGTACTATTTTAAATCTAAAATAAATTTCAAAAACATTTTTCTAGGAAGTCTGAAATTTTGTAAAGATCTATGTGTTCATACATCCTGGAGCGACTCCTCCATACACTTCATTAGCATTACTTCACTGCCTATGGATTAACAATTCTGATTGTGTTATCAGATGACTTATCTTTTCGCAGCACATTCAGTGCAATTAGCTATGCATGAAATATAATAACTGCCAGATATTAAATTCTAAATGTACTCTCTTCTTGAAGCTATTATTATTCTCTCTGGAAAAATCTTTAATTTACTTAAACACTATGAAATGTCATCCCCTAAATTGTATTCTATTTAATATATCTTTGAAACATCTGTAACCTAACACAGGTAGGTTATATCCTTGATTATATACACCTACTACAATAGATATTCCATCTAATAGGAATATTTCTGCCTGTAATTTTGTTAGTTAGTAAGGCCCGCAACCACAGCTGTTTTAAATTGCATTATATTTGCATGGGACTACACTAGCGCTCCTCAATAGACCAAAAAAACAGCTGATACTTTGAGACTCAAAATTTAACATCAGGATTTTGTAGGTATCCTGATGAGATGTTTTGGGGTTTTTTGCTATACCTACCCCAACTCCAGTAATCAGATATTAAATTAGGGGTTATTTGTTACAGAGTATCTTAGTACAAGTGGTATCATCTCTAAAAAATAATCATAGATGGTACCAGAGACTGACAATTCTCATATTATAGATGATAAGAGGAACCGTTAAGTCTTGTATTATATATGGTTTGAGGGACTATCAAGTACCTGATAGATGGTAGGAGGGACCATAAGTCTTATATCATTGATGGTACGAGGGACTGTCAAGTACTTGGTAGGTAGGAGGGACCATAAAGTCTTATCTCATAAATAGTAGGATGGACCATCAAGCCTAATCTCATTGATGATGGAGGGACCATCAAGTCTTACCTAAAAGATGGTAGGGTGACCGATTGGTCTTATATTATAGATGGGAGGAGGAACCATCAAGTTTTGTCTCATAAATAGTAGGAAGGACTGTCAAGCCTAATCTCATAGATGATAGGAGGGACCTTAAGCCTTACTTCATAGATGGTACGGTAGCCCATTGAGTCTCATAGATAGTAGTGGTAACCACTGAGTGTTAAGTCATAGATTATAAAAGGGCTCAATGAGTCTTATAATATAAATGTTTTAGAGGCCATAAAGTATTATCTCATTAATGGTGGAATGGACCATTGAGTCTTATATGACAAATGGCTGGAGGGACCGTTAAATCATATATCATTGATAAATCATAGATGGTACGAAGGACCATTGATTCTTATATCATAGATGGTAAGAGGGACCGTTGAGTCTTCTGTCATAGATGGTATGAGGGACCATTGTGTCTTATACCATAGATGGTCTTATACCACGTGGAGTCTTGCATCATATGTGGTAGGAAGGACTATTGAGTGTTTTATCATAGATGGAAGGAGGGACCGTTGAGTCTTATGTCATGGTTGGAGGGACCTTTGAGCCATAGATAGTAAGGAAGGACTATCAAATTGTGTCTTATGAATGGGTGGGATTGCCTGTAAAGCTATGCTAGATATATTGCCAATACAGTATATCTATTGTTAAAAACTGCAAATCAGCCCTTGAAATTATAGAGATATCAGCCTGCTACAACAGACATTAAAAAGACACTGCTCAGGCTTTAACCAACCAAACATGCTCTATAAACAAGCTTAATAGTTTGTAAAATAAGCAATTAGAAGAATGTAAAAACCAAATTGATGGTACAACCTATTTTTATAGTTTGTGTATAGAGAATTAAGTGATTATCTTGACGATCAGCGTCTTATGAATAGATAAATAAATAATTATTTTACCGTTAATGTGAAACATAAAACATTTTTGCTGATTTTTGCTCAAAGCTTCTAAATTATAGTATTTACATTACAGTTCATCTGCTTTTACAGCTCTTCTGACAAACGTTTCAGTTAAATCCATGTGTACATAATTTATTTTAGAAAGAAAGAAAGAAGCAACTAGTGATGGATGACATTCTAGAAAACAGAAGGTTAGTGGAGGAGTACCAAGAGGAGTGTAAACGGGAGAAAGAGGAAGAGGAAGCAGCAATACAAATTCACGCAGCCACTAAAAAGAGAATTGCTAAAATTAAAAAACAGAAGGAAAGAGAGGTAAGGATATAATAATAATTCCTTTACAGAAAAACTGAACTTATTTAAGCCTACAGTATTTATAAAGGGATTTTT
Source organism: Stictocephala bisonia (assembly GCA_035578905.1). NCBI lineage: Eukaryota > Metazoa > Arthropoda > Insecta > Hemiptera > Membracidae > Stictocephala > Stictocephala bisonia. The sequence goes on along the minus strand of JAQJVL010000042.1, from coordinate 422,689 downwards.
CTATTAGACCAGTAAGTATTAAACAAAGACTGGATTAAGAACACATTTACGCACACAAGTTTTAATTTTTAGAGTGTCCAATAGTCTCTTAAAACAATACAAGGTTCAATACTTTTATTTTTTCAGTACGGTATTCATCAGTTTTAATATTTATTGTTCACTTTACGACTTTGTTTATAATATTTAATCACAAATATTAAAACATACAGCTAATACTTCAAATAAATGTATATTTATTGGTAAGAATAAATTAGTATTTTAAATAGGCCAAGTTCAAAGGGAGTAAACAATTGACACATCATATGCGACTTAAAAGCTACCAAAAGTATAAAAAACTCATAATGACAAACACGACTCGATGTGTCTTCATCTTTTTTCGTATAATTGTAATATGTGTAAATGTATTATTTTAGTAATAAATATGACCAAAGACTATAGGTTCCTATTTTATCTTTGATAGACCTATGACTATCATAATAATTGGCCATTGAATTCATTTCTAGGCGTACAAACTATTATTAAATATAATGAAAAATAACTATCTTAATGCTAAATGTATACTATTACTTTATTAATATAATGAAACAAAATGATAGACTTAGACTAAAAACAATTGAACTGAATAAAAACAACTTGCATGAAAAGAATTATTTACCATGCAGCTATAGCAATATAAAGATAGACAATGCAACCTGTATTCAGGCTGAAAATGAACTGTTTGGAATTAAATGTATAATAATTTATATCTTACATACAGTAAAACGTGTGATACTTTCAATGTAGATTAAGTCTGAAATAAACAGACTGATGCATCACATTATTCAATAAGTTACTCAATAATAGATTTAGGCAATAAAAACACTAAATAAACACTATCAACAAAACTATTAAAGTTACTAAAACAAGTGCACTGATAGTTTTTATCAACTACCAATTACAGTACTCTATATTTACTCATGTTTTCTGATGATGATGGTCGGACACTTTCTTGTATAGCAAAGTTGTAAGATCACCAAAATAATAGTAAATATTAGAAAACAGTTTGGATTGCAAAAGAAATTATCTAGTCTAAATTATTGTAGCAAATGTAATTATGTTTCTTAATCAACAAGCATAAACAGAATCATAGTATTTTTTCTTTCATTTAAGGCAAGTTTTGTAACTGTATGAGTGTATGTTGGTTCTATATTTATAAAATACAATTATTATATTCCTATTGCCCATGAGTTGTTCACAAAAAATTATAAATTTACCTGATGAAATTAATACTCAATTATCAACTCATAATAACCACCAAAATTTTATTAAAGTATTAATACATTAAGCATTTTCAGAATGCGACATAAATTAAATATTTATAATGATAATAACAGTTTTATATCCATAGTAGTATCTAAGAAGTGGTATTTTGAAAATGCCTTTCTACTACTATATATAATGAAATTTGGGTGAAAATTACGAGTTGAAAGTCTATATGTCCTACTGGAAAATTCTATATGCTATTATCATATCTTATTCCAAGTTTCTTTAACCCTCCTTGTGTTCACTGTTTTAACCTTCAATGTTCAGCCATTTTGACCCATTTCGCATACATTTTCTTAAATGTACATAAAATGATTATTTGATACACTACAAATATAAAATTTACACTATTTTATTTGTAATAAACTATCCAATAATAATAATACGTAAAAGAATATTCACATACCTGTTTATTTCAATTTTTTTTTTCTTCAAAGTTGAAAAAAATGTTTTTTTTTCTTTTTTTTTCAAAGTTTGCAACCTTGCAGAGCACACTTACACACATCAAAAAAGAAATCCAAAATAGCCATTTTGTTTCACATATTGTCTAGATTTAAAAAATATATAGTTTGTAGAATTTATTTTTAATTTTAAATTTATAGAATAAATATATATAGCTATATACAACACTCGGAAATCCTCTAAGTTTAGTCTGAGTCACTTTCAGAAGCTTTTCTCTTTCTTCCAGCCCTAGTGGGCCTCCAATAGTGATCCAGTTTGTGAAAACAATGCTTGTGGACACCTACATTGCAACCTGGACAGTAAAAAGTTGTTCTGTCACGTTTATTAGGCCGTGAACATATTATGCATTTTCTTTCGGTTTTTCCAGGTAATTTTTCCAATTTGTGTAAATTGGTGTCATGAGCTGGCTGGACTTCCTCAGTTTCCACAAGAGACTCTACAATGTCAATTATAAAGTCCCTTCTAGCCATAGGCCTATCTGTATTATCTTTATAAATAATATAGGAATTGAATACTGCAATGTCGACTAGGTTGAAAAACATTTTTTTCCAGAACTTCCTAGTCATTCTATTACAAGAGTTGTGATACATAGTTTTATGTATCACTGAAATCTGATTGGTCAGTGACGTCATACAACATCTGAGCTTTCAATAGATACTAAAATAATAATTGTTGAATTAACGGTCGCATAGTAACGGCGTTTATAGCAAAGGCCTGTTCAATTGTCGGTAAACCGACCTTTAACATTTCGACACGATAATAATAGGTCGGCTAGCCGACAATAAACACTAGGAGGGTTAATATAAGGCAAAGCCAGCAACTTACTTTTTGAATCAAGCTACCAATTAGAAAGCTTTCAGAAAGTTTTGTATTGAACATTTAAGTTTGTAAACTTTTATTAAATACTTCCTTAATTAAATTTTACTCAAGGTCTACTACTTTATTGATCTAGATTTATAGCTTTCAGTTTGTTGCATATATATTCTCAACCAGTATAATTAAAAATTGTTTGATTTATTTTAACTATGAATAATATATAATATAATGAAGACGTTAAAAAGCGACAAATTATTACCAATGTTTTTTTCAAACTTATTCATTCTTGTCTACCATTTTATAGATATATTTTAAAATATGACCTATCTATATGTTTTCTTTTAAAATGTTTTTCTTGTTTCTGTTATTTGTCTTTTTATCACTGTTGAAAAATTTATACCAACAACTATATTTTAAATGTAATATTTTTGAAAACTTAAATTGTGTGATAATCTTATTGCAGTTTTATTACGTTACAATGCATTCTTATTGAAATTTTCTAAACAATATTATTGTTTTTGTTAACCCGGGAGTGGTAGCCCTTATAATGCAACCTAATATGGTCGCTGCGGGTCACGGTGACCCACAATTAAATAGTTTGTATTTTCTATTGAACTTATAATAAACCCTTTCGATTGATTCGATAAATATCTTAGACTCATGGCAGTAATAAAAAATTTTATTTGGTCAAGAATATTTATTAGTACGCATTTTTGCAAAATTGAACAAATTACAAGTAAAAAAGTCATTCTTTTGCTATATTTTAGTACTATGATGTTTACAATGAAAAAATCAATTTTTAAAAACTAATTTAGTTTCTATAGTAAGTATAACTAACAAACAAAATAGATTTAACTGCTTCTTATGAGGTAAAATCTTTAAGAAATGACATTTGATATTATTGATAAATCTATATCTAAAAATTATTACAAGATTGAGATTGAATGTAAAAGATTAACATAGTGCTCTAAATACAAGGAGGCTATTAGGTGATTGATTTTTAAATTTACTTTGAAGATCATATAGTTTATATATTTAAATTTTTTTCTTTCAAATCTGGACATAGCAAGTATAACTCAAACTATGTCCAGTTTTAATGGAAACTTTTTTTGCACTATCCATTTTTAATTTTTTTTCACATGTCTTACTAATATTAACTTCCAAATGATAGATTTTAATCACAGTACACTCAAAAAAAGTTTAAGGATGTGATAAAATCACAGCAACATAAAAATTATACATTTAAAACTGTTGTCAAACTAAGTAATCGCTGCGGATCGTGGTGACCCGCATGTATGTATTACGGCCGAATGAGATGCAGAAACTAAACAAAAACAACTGGTAGTTGTAAGTGGTAGGTAGTCAGGAAGGTATAGAGAGAGAGGATGGTTTGACCTACTTTTAGTACAGTAAGGGCAGGCAACAACAGACGCCCGTGGGTCACTATGACACGAAATCTGTGTTGAAACAATAGTATAGTTTCCCCTACCTAAAAACATGATTGAAATAAACTCTGGAGGACCACTATCTTATCTTTTAAAACTAGTTTTTCTTTGATTTGGATTGAACCTAATGTCTTGAATGAAAAAATTATTGTGTATTATTAACTTGAATTCACTTATTGCAAGAGAAACGTCCTAGTATCTTGTTTACTGTTTATTACTTCATTGTTACTTGTAGATTTAGATTTACTACATCTTGTTACTTTTTATTATTTTATTGTTAGTATAGTCTTTCATGTTGATTATTCAGAGATTCAGTTATCGTTTTTAGGTTGTGAATATCTTTAGCCAACTAATCTTTTTAGCTATTCCTAACTCAGCTCACTGATTCTGTTTTACCTTTTTGTAACTGTGCCTTTGTTTATTTATAAACTATTGCCGGCGTGGTGGCTCAGTGGCTAAGGCTTCGGACTGCGGAGGGCAAGGTCCAAGGTTCGAATCCCCACTGAGCCAACGGTCGGTACTTCACTCGTTGAATAAAGTTGACGCACAGGCCTGTAGGCCCATGTCAACTGGCGAGTGAAGTTAAAAAAAAAAAAAAAAAAAAAAACAAAAAAAAAAAAACCTTGTTTACCATTTATTAATTTATTGTTAGTCTTATCTTTCATTATGAGTATTCATAGATTCATCATTATTATCACTGCTCTTAGGTTGTAAGCATAATTGATGTCTTCAGGCATCCGTCTTCCTCATTCTCATCAGGTCTTAGTGTATCATTGTCATTTGTTGGTCAAGCCAACTGGAACATTTAACTCTTTGCACTCTCTTACCCAGCATACCGGGATATGGTGTTTCCTTTACAACTCTGGTACAAGTGTGGCTGCCTATCTGTCAGCTCTCATATCCAGCAGTACTGACTAAACCTAGTTTCCTCCACAGCTCTGCTATGAGGTCTCCTGATCTGCACATTGCACTCTGGTGTTTATTTACCATTACATTTGTAAAACTGTTTCAATGGACATTAAAGGTCCAGGTATTTGTATTTAAATGGTATACTAGTACTACAAACCTAATTTTTACTTTTTCTCATTATTTGGTTTATTTATTTTTATTGCAGTTAAAACTCATCATGCTAGAAAATTGTTTAGTATTATTAAATAATTGTTAAGTAAACTCTTACTATAGGATATTTATTTTTGTTCTTATTTTTTTTAATAAGCTGGTTTTGTAAATGTTGTTTATTGTTAATATCTATAAAAATGATATAAATAAGATAAAATATTAAATAAAGCTTTAACATTTTACAAGAAATTCTTGAATAGCTTGTAAAAAAGTTACAAAGTTAGTACCTTGACAATTATGTAAAAGATAAACTTGTATAAAAAATTAAATTAAATACTTCAATTATGTATAAAGTCTGGCAGCCCTGGACACAGTGCATCAGCTTTGTTTTCAATTTGTATCCCTTTGCTGGGATTGGATTGATGGAACAGCTTACCACAAAATCTTTTACTAATAAAGCTATTTTCATTTATCATTATAACCAAATTTTATTATTAAAATTTTTTTTATTCTTATAATAGTTCTAAGTAACAAACATTGGTCACACCACATACTAGTTACAGTAGAAATTAACAAAAATAAAAAATTAAATAAACCTTGTAAAACAATATCCAATGATACTGGATACAAGAGGGTTCAAGGAAAATGGCATGTAGCCAGACATACTAGATTTGAGAGTTGACGAGCATGACTGTGCAGTTTCTTATAAGAGATGTAAAGGAAATTACAGATAGCCAGTAATGCTGGGTACAATTCCTGGTGGATAGAACAGATAAATTTTTCAAAAGTGCAAGGGGTTAAACTGTTATTAGTTGATCTGTACTGAGGGATTATAAAAACAGTTACTTCTCTCAAACAATAGTCTTAGTTTTCCTAGCAATAAAAATTATTCTTTTTCAATTAATATAGAATTAAAATGTAGGATTCTTTTACAACTGCCCTTTAAATCCTAGATAGATATATTACTGTACAACATTGGCCATTCTTATTGTGAATACAAACATCATTCACTCAGTATTTATATTTTGTACAAATGAAAAACAAATCATAACTAAAGCACGTGCTTAATGTGACCTGGCATAGTGAACTGGAAAATGTTTAGGAATAGTGTAAACTATTTCTGGATTACGATTGTGGCATATTTGGGTAACAATTGTGGATTAGTGTGTTATGTCTTCCTCAAGGACTATGTAGCGACTATGATTTCTAGTTCTAGCTGTGGTACTACCGATGACACACGATCTTCTAAATAAAAAATGTTTGCACCACAAAAAAGAGTGGGAGAATTAGATTTGCTACTGTAAACAACGAGTGGTGAGTTATGGGAAAAACTTTGTTGATATTATAAACAAAAGAATAACAGGCAATATCAGGTGTTCTTTTTTCTCTATAATGAAAATATATCAAGTTCTTTTTCGTTGTGAGACCTGATTAGATTGTAAAATCAATAATTAGCGCAGTAAGGGTTAATTAATTTTGTAATAACCATATTTATAATTTACTATATAATGTTTTTCCAATGCCCAAAACCAAATGTTTGTTAGAAAAATTAATTATAAATGGGTTTCAAGCAAAGTTGTAATCAGCGTTAATTTTATCAGAACCTATTGATTGAATCAGTCCTTAAATTCAAATAAATAAAATGTACATTTTGCTTATTTAATAGATTGTATTTAACAGACATTATTTAATAGATTGTATGTAAACTATTCACATTTCATTTACCACAGAATAAAAATTGAGACTTATTTCAATTTATATCTGTTTTCTAGTAGTAATCATTGCAGTGCGTGCACTTTACAATAAAACAAGAGTAGCATTTCAATGTCATTTTTCATTTATTGTTCTATAAGGGTCATGAAAAGACTATATGAAACGTGTAACTAACTTTAAGACTCGTTCACCATGGTATTTAGAGTTATCATTTTAGAGACAATATTTTGTTTTGATAACAACATTTATTCATTTTGTTTTAACTTATATTTAGCTTTTACAGTGTTTTTCATTCACAGAAATAGTGTGTTTAATGTTTGAATTCAGATGTTCTGAAATGTACGTCCTATTTTTCTCACAAATAAGACAAAAATGGAAGCTAAATATTATTTGAATAGAAAGAAACAGTTCAAAAAGGCATGCTGGAGTTATTACAATCTACCCAAGGGCGCTCATAGGATATTTTATAGGGGGGAGGCAAGTCTACCAGGGGTGGGAGGATATGGAATACCCTCAGGCAAAACGAGGGGTCCACCCACCGCAATTTTTATAAAAGTTCACTCCTAAAACGCCTTTTCAAATGGTTCTAGAATTATGGTTTACTTTATTTTGTTGACAAAAATTTATTCATAAATTTACAATAATATTGTGAAATTAGCGCAAAAATAAAAGTTTCTTTAATACAAGATGAAAAAGAAATTGCAATTTAGAGTAGGTTTTAAAATTCAAATTGGGTTAGGACAGTAATTAAACACGCATTAAATAAACGCTACTTGTATTTAGGCACAAAACGTACAATTCAACATTATAGATGACTGAAAAGAGAAAATTGCATTTTCTTCTAAAACACAAACTGACCATACTTTTATTATCTTTGGGCCAAACATATAATTTAACAATCATCATTGATTAATTCACATAAAACTAATAGTTTGTTTACCGCTAGAGAGGTTGGTTCTAGCATCTAGCGTCTGCTTATCGCACACAGAGGCATAAAAACAGGCAATCACCTGCCTCACATTCCAGAGGGAGCTTGCAATTATAAGTTGTAATATTTGTAGGCATTAACACAATGTAAACTATTTTAAATACTGAAAAGTGACAGTATCTCAGTTTGTTCAAACTAACTCTATAACAACAATTTTTCTTTATTAAGAAGCAATCTAATTTTTTAAGCCAGGGGGGCCACGGCCCCCCCTGCTCCCAAGTATGGGCGCCCTAGAATCTCCCTGTAGCCAACATAATTAATAAAGTTTCCCAGGCTCAAATAATGTTTCTTCTATACCTTGGCAAGAAAATGGGTAAAACTAGCAAGTTTTTAATGAGCACTAATTAATTTGCAATACAACAATTAATTGTTTACATAATTAGTTTTCTTCAGGTAGCGATGCAGAATCAGATCAGGAGAGAAAAAATTTCTCAATCTGTTGCTGCTAAGGCTGCTGACAAAGAATCAGAGGAGAACCGCATCATTCAAAAAGCTATAGCTGAGAGAGAAGAAAGGTAATTCAAATTTTAGTTTTGATCTCACCATTTTTATTAAATAAACAATGAATATTTATATCAAACAATCAATAATTTAATCAATAACATAAATTAATGTGATCTTGCAATCATAAAGCTTAGACGTGTGCTTTTATTAAATGCCCTTGTATTTTTATTGAGTATAAGAATAACATTCAGAGCCAACATGGACAATTATAATGGTAACGTAAAATAATTATTTTACGTTACCAGTTAAAACTCTACTCTATTGCAGGGAAAATAAATTGATTGAAAAAAAAATTCAATATCAAAATCAGCTAGTGAGGGAATTGAAAGAGGAAAGAATACGCCAGCTTCAAGCAGAGGAGGTTGAAAAATTAAAAGAGAAGGAGTTGCTTAAACTCAACACTATGCAGAGGCTTAAAAATACCGAAGTTAACGAAGAATTTACAAAAATGATGGCTAAGAAAAGAAGACTCCAACAAAAAAACAACAAACAGATTTGGGAATATCAGCGTGTAAGTGAGCTAAATATATCAATGATCATACCTTAGTTTAATGTAATTTAGCAAGTATTCACTGTCTTTGACCTATTCATAACTTTTATTTCTGAGACCATTTTACTTACTACTTCTTAGAATTTAGAACAAAATGATCTATATACAGTTTTCCAAATACTTATATAACCACTAGTTTACATGGCTTTAACTTAATTATGCTGTTCATCACTGCACTAAATAACACTATAAGTTTCATTTATTCAAAAAGTCACCATATAGATGCTTATGAAAAAATAGCTATACACATTGTTATTCACCAATATTATATGTAAATTAGCTGTATATTTAAGAGATTGTAAATACACCTGTCAAGGTAAGGGGGCTACCTTGCTGTTAAACTAAAGGATGTCCCAGTAAGAATGCCAGACTTGAATTGTGAGGAAAACTTTCATTTTTACACTAAAATAACAAAAGTACATGTAACTCGTGAAGTATATTAGTTCCACTTACTTAAGAGTGTTAAGAGTTTCCTCTTTGAGACCTTGAACTGTCTATGACTATTTTCTTTAGAAATATTTTGAAGTCTCTTGTCAAAAATATTCCACAGACCATTCAAGACCTCAAACAGCAAACTATTTATGATTTTTCATGACATTCAGCCACGAGAGTTTGTAAAAGTCACACTTTGTCAAAGGAGTTAGCGTATGCCACCAGGTCGCTGGTGGTCACTTATCACTCATAGTATTTAATAAGTAAGCAAAAGTAATATACTTTAAGATAAATTATTTTGTTTTTTTAGAGTGGAAATAAATTTGTTGTTCACAAACTAAATATGATGTTGTTACTGGGACACCCTTTACTTAAATTTATTTTAGACAGTACTTAGATAAATCTATCTAACATATTTTTAGCACTAAATAAAATGCATAAATTTATGTAGAGAATATGGAAACGCTTTCACAACAACTTTATTTTTCATAGATAATTTAATTTTTTTGAGTTATTGTGTTACATAGAGAATAATTTTTTATCAAAATAATTTACTTAAAATCATTAAATAGCGGAGAAATAATATTGTTCAAATTAGTTACTTTGAAATTCAAATGATCGCTACTCTGAAAAGGATATATTCGAAGTCGGGTTTGTGGCAATTAATTTCTATTGAATAGACCTTTAATTTTATACTAAACTCCACCTAGGCTTACATTAAAGACTTTTGTGTAACTCCACTTGGTACGTCCCTCTAAAAAGATGAAATGACGCTAATGGTATTTAAAAGTGTGGTTTTTGTAACCATGATGATGTACAAGATTTCACTTTTTCCAGTGAAGTCATAGAAAAGTTGTAAAAGCGTTTCCATATTTTTTTCTACCCTGTATAATAACTGTATTGCAACATGTATGATTTATATAGTTTTTTATTTTTGTTATAGGAAGAAAAAGAAGCAGCAAAGGCAGCAGAAAAATTAGAAGATGTTGAAGCAGTAGCTCGATCTGTTGAATGTTGGAATCTAGAAGACAAAATATTTTTGGAGTATGCCAATTCCGTTCTAGAAGAAAGTCGGGAAAAATCCAGACCTTTAATTCCAATACTCAATTACATTGAGGTGTGTGCTTCATAAATAAGAGTCCACCTTAGCATTTTAGTACTATAAAACTATACTTGGAATAAGAGTTCAAAATATTTTAGTTATATTATTACTTAGCAGATTATTTGAAAATAATGAGAATTATTTCAATTCAGAATTTACCTGGGAAAACAAAAATTTGAACTTAGTTAAAAGACAAAAATTATAAATATATATTATTTGAGTAGAAAATTGTTTGTTAAAGAAACTATGTGAAAAGGGCATGATTGAGTTGCGACAATTACTACCTGGCAGAAACGAACCGCCCATAAAGGCTCTAGGGTAGAGCCCCCTCCAATAGAATTACGAAACACATTTTGTCTATAAATACCTTATAGACTACAGAACTTATATTAAGACTTGATGGACATAAGCATTCAATATATTTTTAATGAGTGATATAAACCAAAAGAATGTTTTCAGGTTGGTATGTACGCGGGGCTCTTACTGAAGCGCCCGCCACTAGCAATGCTAAATGAGAGGAGGGACAGTAGTGGGAGGGGGATATCTGCGAATGTAATACAAGTGTTTGGGTGCCGCCCGCCAGACTGCCGGGTTTGGTGTGGCTGGAGAATCAGCTGTTTGGCATGGCAGTCAACAACGTGCATGGTTTAACGTTTACACATATTTTATTGATGATATTTTATTAATTATTTGGTATATATTGACATTGATTGTGATATTTCTGCAGCATTTAAATTATAACTAAACACAATATTATTATTTAAATACTTCAAATTTTAATATTTTTTAGAGTTAAAAAACTTTAATTTGGGCGTTATTTCTGTTTTTAATTTTTCTGGGGGAAGACCCCTGGACCCTCCACCTTGCTTGGGAAGTATTCCATAACCCTCCCTCAAAGCCATGGTCATGCTGCCCCTCCACGATTCCAGTCCACCAGCCACTACTGCTACCTTGATTCCTGCGAGCTTATTATTAGCGTAATCAATAAAGATTTCAAAGCTCAAATAATAAATATTTGTTCAAAAACTGTCTATATAATTAATTAAATATAAAGTCTACGTATAAAATGCTTAGCAATGTTTCAAATTTACAGTCAATTCTACTTCATTCAAAATTGTGTAAGTGAAATTATTAGTTGTTACAAAAAGAGTGTATCAAAATAAAATAAATAGAGTCAATTGATTTGCGATCCAACTTAATTCAGTTTGTCAGTGTGTCAAAAGCCAAGAACTGATCACATAGGTCTAATATTGTTCACTGATATCAGACAGGTGATAATCCATGCTATTTGCAATCAGTAGTAATGTGTAAATTTATTTTACACAGCTTGTAAGCTGAATAGCTCTAGAGTGACCCACCCTGATTTAACTGCCTGTGATTGAGAACTATTATAACTCTAGCAATAGTTGTGGTCACCATGATTAACACAGGTAGAAACTGTCACAACTTTTTAATTGCCCTAAAAAAACTTCATTTACAACATTAATATAAATTATTCAAAGTTTTGTTTATGTAATTTATTTTAATGTAATTTTAAAATGCAAGATAAAATTTATTTTCACTAAATAAACTACCATATTTTTTGTAATGAATAAAATGTTGAAATAAAAGTGAAATGTTAAGTCAATTTTATTATTCTAAAAAAGCCTTTAGGTAATACTCAAGCGTACCTCTATACCAAGCTCTAAATATCAAGTCATTTGTATGGTTCTATAGTGATTAAATGTATTATATGTATGTTATTGAGGTTTAATAACATGTGAAGGAAAATTATATTTTTCTTTTTTAGAAATTCAAAAAGGAAGCTGGACTAACTGCAAGGGGAAAACAACATAAAATATGGCAGTCAAGGGTTCCAATCAACAACAAACTTTACGAATGTCCAGCTGAAAGGAAGCAGATTCAGGATCACTTGCCTTCACTCATCGACATACAAAATGCCAAGCCCAGCTAGTTATTTTATAACAACTAATTTCTTATTAAAATTATAACAATTGACATACTTGATATAAAGTTGTAGACCTTGATAATATAAGGTATTAATAAATTGACCTTTATGGAGATAAGGTTGTAGATTTTATTCAGAAACCAATTATTGTTCATGTGAACGATTTCTATGACTCTTGACAATTAGACATGTTGGCAGCTGCCCCGATACTGTCTTGAAATCCATAGGTTTAGGGTCCCATTTGTCAGTATTTATCCCAGAATCGATGGATCTAAACTTATTAGGGGGCTATTATATCAAAGCTTGACCATGGCTCTCTCCGCCCTCAATAAATAATTATGACTTTTTAACGGGTCCCATCATATATGTGTCTTTATTTTTTATTTTTTCTTTATTTATCTTTAAATACAGGGCTGTACATAAGTTATTTTCTTAGCTACTAAAAAAAGTACAATAAATCATTAAATAGAAGTCATCTTCAAAACATTCATTAATAGAGTAATAGCTTTGCTTATACATAACATCTAAGTTACTGTTGGTGCAGAAATTATGTGTACCCGAGTTTGAAGGTTGTTTACTAAGAAACTAAGAAGCTTGTGAAAAATCCAATCACACCAGGCCTACTCATAAGTTTTAGTAATTTGTATCCTAATTTAAAAAAAAGTACTGGAATTTTTATTTATTTATTATAAAAAAATAAATAAATGATACGAACAGTATGGTTCGTCCCAAACCATGTGTATCATCTCTGATACACATGTAACGTTTCAGTTAGGGCCATGTGTATCTAACTGAAACACGCAGACCATTATAACTGTGTTCTCCTGGTCCTGGACTACCACTACACCATGTCAGGCTTGGCCCAGGCTGTACCAATCAGGCATACAAGGACAGTAACACGCAGACCATTATAACTGTGTTCTCCTGACCCTGGATTACCACTACGCCATATCAGGCTTGGCCCTGGATGTACCAGTCAGGTGTACAATGACATTGAAATAACACTAACATTTTTGAGTATGAAATACATTTTAATTAAAATAACATCAATAAAAGATTATAAAAGTAATAGAATGTTACTATTTCTTATAATAAAGATAATTCAAATCATAGTCTACAATACAAGATAATAAAATATTCAATAGCACGTCACAAAAATATATCTAGCTCAAAATCCTACCACATATATATGGTACAAAAAATATTCTAGCGACACATTATTTTTATGAAAGTATGTATAGAATGTAGACTATTTAAAATTATACTTCGATCTAAACAAAATTTGATAAAACCTTATATTATATTAAAGTAAATCTAGGGATAATTGTATTTTAAAATATTATACCTAACTTAAAATTAGTTGTGGACATAATACTTGTCAGTGTTTTTCATTGAAACAACCTCGACACATTAATGGTTGCCCCTCACACGTATCACAAATTAGTCTCTTGTTTTGCTCGTTGCCTTTTCCCATCATCCCCCAATGAACCTGCTCTTCCAAGTGCTTCGTAGCATAGCTAACAATGTCCTCTTTTCTTTTGAAGAGGTTTCCCCTCAAGTTTGTCGATTAGGTGATGCGGAATGTGAGACCTTCGAATTGTTCCAGCATCATTTTAATATAAATAAATGTGTTGAACATTAAAGATTATGCTGTGTGTGCATTTATGTTACACATGGCCTAATAAGTAATATACATGATTTTACGAGGGTCTGGGCCATGTGTATCATAAATTCATACACACAGCATAATCCTTAATATTTCAGCTAAAACACATTTCTTTTAAAATTTAAAGCTAGTAGGATGTTTCTTTCATTTTATAGAATCTAATACCACTCTTAGCCCCCGACATAAAAAGTATATTTTTTATGGTTGTCAGGAATGGTAACATGCTTGTGTATTAGATATGATAAACATGGCCCCTAAGGGAAGTTTGGTGTGTATCATTTGATACACAGCGCTGAACGTATTAATGTATTGCATTTATATTTTGATACATGGTTGACAGAGGAGTTCCTATTTCATAATTCTTTTCAAGAAAATTTGTTCTTACCAATATCCTGAAAATGTGTTCTTGGCTTCTAAGGGTTTTCGAATTAATTGCTTGTCATGATGTAATCTTTAACAGATTTATAGATAAGATACATTACTTTTATTTGTGTAAATAAATACGGCGATTTTATATTGATTAAAATAAATATGAAATTACCAAAAAAATTATAAAGTTGATGCAGAGTGAAACCTGATAAAAATTCCAGTACTTTTTTGTTCTAACTGGGATGAAAATGATCGAATCTTATAGTCAAATTTAAAATTACATATATCATAACGTACAATTAACTTAAACGAGAAAAACAATGGTTTGATTGGATTTTTCATAGTCTTCTTCGTTTCTTAGTAAACAACCTTGAAAGTTGGGTACACATCAGTGCATAAAATAACATGTTAACTGGGCAACACAAGTTTCATCCACACAAAAGTGTTAACAAGTGTGTTAAGTGGGCACAAGATTTTATTGCCCAGTGAAGCTAGCTGGTGCCAGCAAATTTGTAGGGACAAAATCATCAATTTAAGTGATGTGCTTAAAATTTGAACATTTGGCCTCATGCAGATTATTAAACTGTTTTAAGCTTTGTAAAAATTAAAAATAAAATAACTAAGTAAAATTAAGATACCTAAAAAAAGTAAGTAACTCATGATAGAATTAATGAGTTTCTTCGTTGTGATCAAGGTCAGGTATGTATAGTGTAGCGATATGAACTTAGCCGTCAATGCAGTAGTGTGTGTAACGTGCGGGAGAGTGTGGAAAATAAAATGTTCTACAATATAAACGTTCTGCAATTTATTGTTTACTTAAAATATTTTGTTCTACCACAATAAAAATAAAATTCAAACTACTATATCTTAATTAGTTGTTATTAAAGATAAAAAAACCAAAGCTTGGTTTACCATCAAAATATTCTCACAAATATGTTTTGTGAAGATTCAATTCCTAGGGCTACTATGTGTAATAAAGTTATAATATAAAATAACAACTAAGCACTCTTTAACATTTTATTGAATTAACACCGACCGGTTTCGGCAATTATGCCGGCCAATTCATAGGTGTTTACTTTCTAAACTGTTACAAAACAAATGAAATTAAATAAAACATTATTATAAAGAAAACATATATTAAATTGGCAAATGTTTGTGATTTAGTGGTTAGTTGTCATTGTATGTGTTGTTTCTTTTATATATAATTGTTTTGAATATTGGGTTTCTTTTATGTATTAACATGGTGTTGATTAAATTGTTGGGATTTCCTTGGTTGTGTTTATAAATTTAAAGTTCTTCTTGAAAATCAAGTCTTTTACTTTTTTAACCAATTTTAAAATTGTCATGTTGGTTTTCATATTTGTGTAGTTTTGATTAACTCAACAGCTTGATACAATGGAAAAAACTACAACACAGTTAGTTCAAGATAGCAGTGTATTAAAAACAGCTTCCTTTACTGATTTTCCTCCATTAACACATTCGCTGCGGCTGCCCCCACTGGTGGGGGCAGGGTCTGTATCCGAATCACGGCGCCCCCACCAGTGGGGGCGGAGTACCCTGTTTACTAGAAAGCCCAGACTGGCCCAGCCATTCGTTGTATTTGTTTTGTTCCACCTCGCTTCTTTGCCTAGTAACCTAACCTTACTTGCCGCGTTGTTAGTTTCGAGTTCTTCGACCTCTACCATATAGCTGAGCCCCCATGGGAGGGTGCGTACCGTTTCATGCTGTTCTTATAGACTAATACTTATAGTTATATTCCTGGTGCTTTGTGTTGGGTGTGTATATATTGTATTACTGTCTGTACATATATTTCAATATTTTAATTATTGTGACTAAATTATTTGTGTGTATTTTGAAGATTATTTTACTGCCGAACTCTGGAAATTGTGTCGGGCTATATTTTGACTACTGAGGTATTTTGACCACTGAGGTACTGAACTACCAAGTATTTTACATAAAAAAGGAGGTTTTGTACAATAAAACAACATTCCAAGTGATTTTGTGTGGGTCAAACAACGGTGATCGAGCGCTAGGTGCTGCGCCCCCACCGGTGGGTGCCAAACTTATGACGTCATTTCCACAAGGAAAACGTCAAAAGAATCAGGCTATTACCAACTTCAATCAACTTCATACACCTAAAGGTAAGTTTTACTGTAATAAAAATTTTCAGCACCCCCGATATCCAATTCGAGCACTAGGTGCTGCACCCCCACCGGTGGGTGCCAAACTTATGACGTCATTTCTACAAGGAAAACGTCAAAGAATCAGGCTATTACCAACTTCAATCAACTTCATACATCTAAAGGTAAGTTTTCATGTACTAAAAATTTTCTGCATCCTCAACATCCAATTGGTGAATTGTACGCAGCGAATGTGTTAATTACAAACTCACCAGTGTTAGTCGCTCCAGATATTTCTAAAACTCTGATTTCAAAAAGTTTGAACACTGATTCTTCCACACTCAATAATCCTGTATCTAATAATAGTTCTTTTTTAGACAAACAAATAATAGTAACTTAAATGAACATTGTATGGAACCAAACTTTGTAAATGACACCTCCACTAAAACGGATACCAAATTTAATAAAATAAAAAATTTCAAACAATTTTCAATTTTCCATCAAAACATACAACATTTTTCATCTCCAGCCCTTGCTTTGGAACTAATTTTAGATGAAATAGATCCTGATTGTGTTGTGTTTTGTGAACATAAACTTAAAGATACTGAAATCAATTTTGTTAAGGTCAAAAATTATATAATTAAATCTTCGTATTGCCGCAGAGAATTTAGTGGTGGAGGAGTCATGATTTTATGTAAACATGATATAAATGCTAAGGAACTTAAATTTCCTTTCCTTAGTAATATTATTAAGGATAAGGAATTTGAAACTTGTATTGTAAAGTGTATAGTCGAAAATTTTACTTTCATTCTTGTGGCAACTTACAGAACACCTGGTATTTTATATGATAACATTTTTTTAGAGAAACTTGATTTGAATATGGATTTTTTAGGAAAAAAGTATAAAAACATTATTTTTGCTGGTGACATAAATATTGATGTGCTTAAACCTTTTAAAAGTCATGATAACCTTAAAGCAGTTTTGAAAAAAAACCATATGTACTATTTAGTGGATTTCCCTACAAGAGTTACATTTGATATAGCAAGTAGCATTGATAATTTTATTACAGATATTGATAAAAACCATCTGTCAATAACTGGGCTGATTACTGAATTATCTGACCACGATGGTCAGTTGTTACAACTGAAAAATGTTCAAAATAAAAATATTCAGAATAAGACGTTAATTCGATATTGCAGAAAATTTACAACTGAAGATATGAACTGTTTCTTAAGAAAATTAGAATAGGAGGATTGGTCAATCTTATATAATAACTCAGTTGAAAATAAATATAATACATTTTTTTCTACATGTTTTATTTTAATTTGTGTTTCCCTAAAACAAAATCATGAATTAATTAAAAAAATTACAGATGGTTTTCAAATAATTTAAGAATGGAAAGAGACAATATTATTAGCTTAAGCCAAAATATTAGAATAACAAATGATAGAGGTTTAAGAGACAGACATCTTAAAGAAAGAAAGGAAATCCTATTTTAACAATATAACATCAGCAAAAAAAGGTTATATTAATAATAAAATTAGAAACTCAGATAGTATTACTAAAATAACTTGGAAGATTATCAATTCTGAGATTAAAGCTAATGTTGAGAATGATAAAACAACAAAATTAATTTTGGGTGGCAAATCATATAACAAGCCTGAGAATGTCTGTAGAATTTTTAATGATTATTTTGTTACTGCAGTTGAAAAAAATTTTAAACCCAAAATTAGCATCTAAGGGTATAAATATTATTCCTATAACTCAACATAATTTAAGTTTTCATTTAACTCCCGTAAATGACAAAGAAATTGATCAAATAATTTCCTCGTTTGATAATAAATTTTCAGCTGGTTTTTATGAAATTCCCATGGTTGTCATTAAGAAAGCTAAAGATTATTTATTGAAACCATTAGTACATGTAATAAAATCATCTTTCATCACCGGTATTTTTCCTGAAAAACTAAAAATCTCAAAAATCAGAACTTTATTTAAAAAGGGTAATAAAATGGATCCCTCAAATTATCGACCGTATTTAAAAAGCAATTAAAAAATATTTAATAGATAAGGCCCTATACTGTTTTGAAGAACTTTAATTTTATAAATTTTAAATATACTTCTCTTTGGTAGTGTTTAATTTTATTTGACACTGTACATTTACTTTATGAAATTTACTTATAAATTATACTGACACCATTCTTTATATTGTATAAATCTTTGTACAAAATAATGAATAAATATTTGTGGTTGATTGATTGATTGAATGTTTATAAGTGTTCTGCAAAAGAAGATTTCAATGAAGTTCTGTTGTTTGACTTTAGAGCTTGTATGTGTTCATTAAATCTGTGTTTAAATGATCGTCCTATTTTTCCAATATAATAGTTTGGACATTCTGAACATTCAATTTTGTAAATTCCTGATTTGTAAGGATCTCAAAGGATCAATTCTTGGTCCTATTCTTTTCATCTATATCTATAAAATCCAATGTATGTTTGTTTGTCTATCCTTTATGCGCTACCAAACCGTCCAGCCGATCGCCATGAAACTTGGGGAAGTTGTTCTATATACCCCAGGGAAGGTTTCTGTCCTATTCCCATTTCTTTAATCCCTCAGGGCTCCATCCCTTGGACTTCTAAAGTTTCGATGTTAATCAAATAGCAGGATGCATGAAGGTATAATAAGTCAAATATAAAAAGAATATCAGCTGTGGGTTTTAAATATGTCAAAATTAAATTAAACCATGTGTTAATTTTTTAAACTGTTTATATTTTTATGTTTTTATTTCTTGTGAAGCTATATTAATTGGTTGATTTATTTGATTAACAGCTGTTAAATAAAAACAAATAGAATAAAATTGTGGTACCTAGGCAAAACTTTCAAAATTAAAAATAATTTAGTACATTAGTAAACTACACAAAACATCAGCTGTTGTAAATTGGATACTGTGTAAACTGAAAGGTTGCTGCACATTTCAATGATACAATCAAAACTCAATATTATGACCGGCGAAGCAGGCGGGTACAGCTAGTATGTTATATTAAAGGTCTCCCTTCAGTTTTGAATCATAAAAACAGTAAGTTGTGTTTGTACGCAGATGATTCAAATCTAATAATTAGTGGGAAAAATCTGCTAGAAACCAAATCACATGTCATTAATAACTTAGATAGATTACAGCATTTTTTAAATAATAATAACCTTCTATTAAATTTAGACAAACAAATGTTATGACTTTTCAAACTAGACAAATGAGAAATAAAACTGATTTAGGTATAATAGTAGGCAATAGAAAGTTAAAGCAAATTAAAAGTACAACATTTTTGGGAATGATTTTAGATCATAAATTGTCATGGGATGATCATGTTAATTCCTTAATAAAAAGGATATCTTCGGGTTTATACCTTTTAAAGGTAATGTCTCGATTCTGTCCAATTGAAACTTTGAAAATGATATATTTTGCTCATATACACTGTCATATTTCTTTTGGTATTATGCTGTATGGAGAAACCAGCTTAAAAAATCTGAATGAAATTCTGTTACTTCAAAAAAAAGCATTACGTATAGTTTTAAATTTAAATCATGATGCTTCGGTTAAAGAATTCTTTCCTAAACATTTTAACATTTTATGGAATGTATATTTTTGAAACCATAATGACAGTGATAAAATCTCAAGAACATACCAACACTGGGTGACACTCATAGATATCAAACTTGCAACAGGAATATGTTTACCATTCAAAATTATAGATTAGAATTTTCCAAAAAGAAACCAGTTTTATCTGGTATAAAATTTTATTACAGCATTCCAGAAAGAATACGTTCGTTATCTAATGTAAAATTTAAAAAGCAATTAAAAAATATTTAATAGATAAGGCCCTATACTGTTTTGAAGAACTTTAATTTTATAAATTTTAAATATACTTCTCTTTGGTAGTGTTTAATTTTATTTGACACTGTACATTTACTTTATGAAATTTACTTATAAATTATACTGACACCATTCTTTATATTGTATAAATCTTTGTACAAAATAATGAATAAATATTTGTGGTTGATTGATTGATTGAATGTTTATAAGTGTTCTGCAAAAGAAGATTTCAATGAAGTTCTGTTGTTTGACTTTAGAGCTTGTATGTGTTCATTAAATCTGTGTTTAAATGATCGTCCTATTTTTCCAATATAATAGTTTGGACATTCTGAACATTCAATTTTGTAAATTCCTGATTTGTAAAATATTTCTTGATTTTTATGTAATTTTGAGGTGGATTTCTTTTCTATTAGGTCAAATGCGTTGTTATTTGTTCTAAACCAATTTGAATTTTTCTTTTTTAAAGGTTTTTCTAATTGCTTTATTAAGTACTGTGTTGTGTGGGGGGGGGGGGGTTACAGATAAATTCTATTCTTTGGTTCTATTTTTTGGATCTTCTTGACAAATATTTCTATTTTTTATATTATGTAAAATTTTGTCGATTGTAGGAGGTTAGTAGCCATTAGCCACTGCTATTTGTTTGATTATGTTGAATTTTTCATTGAAATCATGTTTGTCCATAGGTACTTCTACTAGTCTTCTAATTAGACATCGAAATGAAGCCATTTTATGACAACATGAGTGATTGGAATTTATTGTGATTATAAGATCTGATTGAGTGTTCTTTCTGTAAATTTTAAACTTATGTTTTGATGCATTTTGATAAATTGTTAAATCTAAAAGTTAATTTCTTTATTTTGGCTTCCTTCCATTGTAAATTTGATTGTTTTGGAGGTGGAATTCAGATAGTTTAGGAGTTGAATAATGTTTATGGAAAGCCAGAATAAAGAAATTAACTTTTTAGATTTTACAGATAGAACCATAACTCCATTCATAAATAACACCATTTAATAAAATATTAGTGAAGCAAGGGTACTTGGCCAGTTATAATAATAAAATATTAAGTTAATTATAAAAGAGTGAATACATATCTGTCTATGTGTATGTTATCATCAGTTGTTAATCAAAATGAAAACATTTGAAATAGGCTTAGTAATAACATTGGTTGTTAATAAGGGCAGACACGAACTTGGCAACTCAGTGTAGCGGAAAATAGGGTTGTAAAAAGGGTCAGTTAATCCCAAGCATGAACTCGGCAACTTCTCTTTGCAGGTAGTGGCAAGGTGGCAGTTAGCTACACAGAGAGAGTCGCTATCCCTATACAACTAACATTACGATAGTTGAAGCCAGTTCCGCCATATGCATTTGGGCAACTTGTTCAGTTTGGTCATAAGGCAAGTGAAAATATTTATTGCACACATTAACTTTAAATTGCGATTTGATACATGTACAACTGAGTAAAAAGTATCACATTCTATAGAGTTGTAGAAAATCTTGTTTGGTGATGATTCTAACAATTCTTAAATAATATTTGCTTCTGTTTAGTTATATTAATAAAAAAAGTGAGGTTTAGCTCAAAAATTTGAATTAGATATACCATTTGTTGTTGTTGTCCTATGAATGAGTTATAGGTAAATAGTAGACATTATCATTAATATATATATATATATATATATATATATATATATATATATATATATATATATATATATATATATTAATTATAAGTCAACTGGTTTAACACAATGGTAGGTATAAGAATAGTGAGAAAAGTCGCGGCACCTGCAGCGGTTCCGCGGCTGGCTGTACAACAGATGATGTATGACAATTAACAGAAAGGATTTAGTTAGCTTAAACAACTAATTAAATAATCACTATTTATTGAATAACAATTTCTATTTTTATAAAATAATATAAATAATACATTTGATGACATGTTAAACATTTACTGAAAATAACTCTTTACATTTTGAAACATTTTTAGTTGTATTCTAGGAAACATTCATTCATTCATTCATCTTTATTCGTTTGAAACATTTTATATTTGTACAAACACGTCTATTCTAAAAATATGTATAGTACTAAATTAAATTAAAACTAAATTAAAATTAAAATAGTGTTACAATAAATCACTAAATTTATAATAACACTTGTCCAAGAAATAATGTTTAACTTTAGATTTAAAAACTGAGAATGATCTCTCATCTCTAATATTCAATGGCAGTTTGTTGTATACAGTAGTGCAAACATAGTAAGGCCCTTTTTCAAACAAAGTTGTGTTGTGCTTCAATACTGTCAACATCTCTCTAGTCCGAGTGGGATATTGATGAAATGTACCATTTTCAACAAAAATATTTGGGTGTTTCCTGACAAAAATACATGCCTCATAACCAATCAGGCCAGCCAAAGATAGAATTCGGAGTTCACAAAAAAGTGGCTTGCAAGAGTTCAGTCTTGCTCGCCCTGCTATGGCTCTCACACACCATTTTTGGAGGGCAAACACTCTTGTGAAATTTGATAAACTTGATGGACCCCAGAAAATAATCCCGTAACGCATAATCGATTCAGCATGAGAGAAATATACAGTCCTTAAAATCTCAGGGCTGCACACCTTAGCTAAATGGCTGAGAGCGTAGCACATGTTGCGTAGTCTTTTACAAACCTGATCAACATGGATGTTCCAATTTAGCCTCTCATCAATATGAACACCAAGGAATTTGACAGATGATTTCTGGTTTGCTTCTTCACAGCCCAATCTGATTTGTCCTTGGTAATGTGTCTTTTTGGAGCTACCTAGATGAAATTGGATGAAATTAGTTTTGTTGATGTTTAATTTGAGTTTGTTTGCAGAAAACCATTTATGAAGGGCGTCAAGAAGATTATTAGTGGTAGATACAACAGAGGTTTGAGATTCTTTGGAAACACAATTGGAGCAATCATCAGCAAACATGACAATATTAAGTTCTGGTGAAATTTTTGGAAGATCATTATATATATTATAAATAGTATTGGGCCTAAAATAGAACCCTGGGGTACTCCGTCACGATGGGTTTATAAGGGGAATGAATTTTTTGGCTACCTAGATGGATTTCAACTGTTTGACTCCGATCAGTTAAATACGAATGAAACAATTTTAGTGCATGTCCTCTCACACCATATTTTTCAAGTTTTCTGATAAGGATATTGTGATTCACAGAGTCAAAAGCCTTACTTAAGTCACAAAAAACACCAAGAGAATGGTGACCAATATCCAAAGACTGAGTGAGGTCATTTATCAAACTGAAAATTGCTGATGAAACTGATTTTCCTTTGCGGAAACCATACTGCTTAATGGAAAGAATATTATTTTTTTCTAAGAAAGTTTCTAGTTGCTGGCATATTATTGTTTCAAGAACCTTAGAAAACGAGGAAAGAATCGATATCGGCCTATAGTTTTCCGAGATATGTTTGCTTCCACCTTTGAACAATGGAACGACTTTACTCACTTTCAGTGGTTTTGGAAATATTGCAAAACTAATTGCAAAACAATTTTTGTTCAGTAACATTTAGTTGTATATATAGCAACGTTGATTCATCATTTTTTAAATGCAGATTTTAAAAATAACACTTAAAAAAGTAAAAAATATTCTTAAAAAGAAATATTTTTTCCTGTAATATTAAAATGGGCAAACTTTTAGATTTTAACTAAAATAAAATTGAAAAAAGCTGATTCACAAAAACAGTACTAAATATTAGTTCTGTTAATGCACTAGTGATTGTTCGTTCATCTACTTAAATTTCAATGTAGACAACATAGTTTCAATGTCAATATCATAACAAAATAATATATAAATAAAATAGTTTTATCTAAAACTATGGTTTTAACTTTTGTTTTTTTTTTTTTTGTATAACACATTAATTTCCGGAAATATGCAAACAAAATTTTTGTAAATTTAACATATTTAAAATCAATTTTTGCACTATACAATTTATGTATGTATATGTTATGGTTCATAGAGGCGAGGCCGCGGGTCGGGCTTCCCTTACGAGCGTAGCGAGTGATGGAGTTGGCATGCGTAGCGTGCAGGGATGTCCTCTAGTCTATTATATATAACAGCATTGGGATCACTGATATAATCTTATTTTAATATAAGCAACACAATAATTATTTATTTACTATGTCACTATTAGATATATTATTAATACAGTGCATGATTAATTGTTAATAGTATTTTGCTTAAATGGTTATTGTATATACAGTAGGCCTATATGTACTCTAATTTAAATGAAATAGAAAACATATAATATAAATATTGGTTTACTTTATTTGTTTGTAAGACTGATAGAATTACACTGTCTTGGACGCAAGTGTTTCTGGCACTTCTCTCGTCCTCTCTTTTCTTCCCCCCACAATTGCCGAATTACTGCCTTTCTGTTGGGGTTGGTTTTATAAAAGCTGTCGAGATCATCGTCCCCCTTCCACCAAAGCAGGTAAAATTTCCCAAATTTGTGCGAGTCTGTTTATAATTATTACACTATAAATAGAGTGCAAATCAAGTGCAGTGAGTGAGGTACTGTAAATAAATAAAAATAATGATTTTACTTAATACAGTTTAATTACAGTAGTACTATTTGAAGTAAAAAGTTACGTGCCGAGGCGTCACGAGTGCTGCGAGTGACGAGGTGGCATGTGAAGCGTACAGGAGTGTTCCCTAGTAATAATTATTACAGCTTACAAGTTTCCAAAGGCAGTTTATATCTTCTGACCATGTTTTGCAAGCAATAGTCTTATTCAAAGCTGCCACTTTACTGAAGATGTGGTAGTTTTAAGCCCCACTAAAACAGGGCTTAAGGCGTGGTTGATAGAAATGTTAGCCTTATCCCTACCTTGTACTAAAATAAATTAAAAAACTAGCTGAATTGGATGAAAGGAATGAACTATTATGAATGAGTATTTAAGTAAAATATCGTTGTCAAGAGGAGACATTTTGAGCCTTGACGGATGTTACATTGAGACTTTCCTGGTCATTAAAGCAACATCTAAAAGGAAATGTTTTCCTCAAGTCTCTATTGGTGGCCTTAGATCATTGTAAAACATTAACATGATTATTAACAGACTGGAAGAAAATATACAACGTGTTCAGCCAGAAAGAGTAAGAAGAATGAATCTTAGTCATAGGTACATTTTTGGTACTAATAAAATAGTTATAGCACAATTACAAGTATTTTATAGTTTGATGTTAACGATTTAAGAATGTTATGATTGGTAAGAGTACTTTGATGTTTAATTTGCATTAAATTACCAATTGGATTGGTCTTCAAATATCCTAACAAAGTTCAAGAACTAGACTCAGTAAAATAGACCTAATATGTTAAATTTATCAGAAAAAACAAATTATTATTGATTAGTAAGACGAATGGGTCAATATATGGGCGAATATAAGGAGCGAATGATTTTGATGAGTGTAGATGAACGGGTTTAGTCATTTTTACTAACTAAGGTCAACTGTTCCTAAGAAAGAACTATTTAGTAATATCCAAATTAATTTTGTGTCTCAGTCTCAATAAAAATGACAGTTTAAATATTCATAATGAACCCTTTACTACTAGGGCATTCGAGTTCGAAACATCACGACTTAAAAAACTAGAGAGGAAAGTAAAACTCATATTGGACTTACATTGCCATAATAATTATATCTGCTTCATTAGTGTTACTTAAGAATGTAAAAAAAGTCAGTATTCAAGCTCAAAAGACGGTGCATAAGTGTTTCATGAGATAGTGGCGTATATAGAAAAAAAGGTCGGGAGGGGCCCAAACATTTAAGGGGGCTGTGAATGGAATACATTTTTTGAAATAAAAGTATTAAAAACGCAGTTGTTTAATATATTTTTCATATTGTTTTAATTGCATTTTAACCACATAACGTAGCCACAGTTCTACATGCTATCACAAAAAGGAATTCCGCTATTAATGTGGAAAATATATTAAATTAAATAGAAAGACTATAACTAAATTCTATTAAAATTCGTCATCACGGACTGAAAAGAACTAGAATTTCCACAATCACCCTGCACATTACTATTTGTCGGCGCAGAAATTATGTGTACTCGAGTTTGGAGTTTGTTTACTA
Organism: Stictocephala bisonia; assembly: GCA_035578905.1. Taxonomy (NCBI): domain Eukaryota; kingdom Metazoa; phylum Arthropoda; class Insecta; order Hemiptera; family Membracidae; genus Stictocephala; species Stictocephala bisonia. The sequence continues at coordinate 396,238 of JAQJVL010000042.1, read as the reverse complement.
AGAAACTAAGAGGCCTATGACAAATACAAAGACACCATTGTTTCCCTCATTTAATTCTACGTTTTGGAATATGCATTTTCAAATGTTATTATAAGTATCAATAATTGTTATCTTAGTCGGAACACAAAAATACCGAAATTTGAACTATTTTTCACTCTGCATCAACTTTACATTGTTTTGAATAAAATACATAAAAACGCAAATACTTAGTTTACAGGAATGTTTTCTATACGTTTTATATATTTCAGATTTGTAACTATTCAAGAAAAACAGTTCTTATCAATATCCTGAACCTGAAACAACATTTTCTTAGCTTGTAGAGGTCATAAAATTAATTACTTGGTCACGTTGTAATCCTTATAAAATTGTTTGTTACGGCACATTACAATTGAATTGGTCGATAGCGGAGTTGGTTCAATCCCAGCTTCATGTGCTAAAGGTTCTCAGTTCGATCACAATGAGAGTCGTAATACATTTTGAGAAGGATCAGCTGATAACTACCAGCTATTCATTTGTCATTGGGCTATTAATTAATGACACTTTCTAAGGAATAGTCGACCTTAGTTTTTAACAATGACTACACTCGCTCATCTACACTCATCACACTCATTCGCAATCCATATTCGCCCATATCTTGACGATTGGCGTCTTGTGAATAAATAAATAAAAAATAAATAAATTACATTTATATGCTTAAATAAACGCAGTGATTTTCAATTGTTGATTGATCAATTTAATAATGCATGTGTCATAAATAACATACATCTAAAGGAGAATAATTATGATATCATTGAATTTTTCATAGGCCTCTTAGTTTCCTAGTAAACATCTTTCAAAATCGGGTACACATAATTTTTGTGCCTACAGTGTACACACGTTGATGCAGAAAAGGTTGGCAAACAGGCTGTTGTCAATTGTATGCCGCTGCCCTGTAACCGATCACGTGATCAGGCTTTGACTTATCAGTTTATTACTGATTCAACCCATTCAATGCCACTGTACGTGTATAGGCGGGCGGGTGGGTTACGACCTACGCCAGTGGTCTAGATTGGAACCATTGAGCCACCTGGCTACGGATACACGGTCTGGGCGATCGCCGTGTATCCGTATCATTAGATATCCGGACGAAGTTGACGTACGTTGACAAAAATGAGTTAGTACACATGAAACCCGTCCGGGTATTTGCCCGGCTGTTCCATCATTAGTTGTTAAATGTCAAATGAATCGAGGGAAGAAGTTATGTATACACCGTTCTCTAATTCACCGTTTTTAAATGAAGCATTAATTGTTCATGGTATTATTTATAGTTGAAGTACCTTTCCAAACTTTTTACTTTCATTGTTTTATATTCTTACTATTACCGTATCTATTAAAAAAAAATTAATAACAATTACAGAACTTTGAGTTTATTGTCTTCCTTACTTACATTTGTTCTCAACACAATTATTCCTAACAATTGAATTGAACTTAAACAAATAAGTTTGTTATGGAATCAAAACGCTCACAGTTATTTAAACCTAGATCTCGTGCAAGCCACTACTTAGCGTGTATAGTTTGATTTTTGTTTTTTAATTACTTACAATATTCGGTAAATAACATAAAAAAATATATTTCACTGTTGCCTTAAAGATAACTGAAATCATTCACTCTTATTAAACATGGTTCCTCATGCTTGTGTTTCCCTAAGATGTTGAGGTGTTATTTTTGTAAGCAGCTCATCGAAAGTGGAAATTGGCATTCTGAAGTAGTTACAGGAAAACTATCGTATGTTCTCTTAGGCTACAAAAGAAGAGTATTGCACCTCCCAAGTAAATGCCTTCTCTGGAGAATTGGATGAACCCATACATGTTGTGTTTTCTTTTACGTCTGTGAGGAAGCAAATAAAGCACTGGACATAAAACATTTCTCTATTGATCCATATCTAAGCTGCAACTGAGGTCATCTTGTGAAGGACGCCCGTTAGAGTGTTCACCCGGTGTCATGTGATCTGAAAATAAAAATATCATCCGTCCGTCGACCCTTCGTTTGAACGATCTGCTGGACCGAGAGTCTCTAGCTTCACTCGTGTTGTCTATCCACGTTCTTATGTAAAATTATTCCAGCTACTGAATAAAATAAAACTTCTATTTCTTGTTGAATGTCATTTATTTGAAATTCAAATAATATCAATGAGTATTGTAAAAATAACCTTTAAACTGAGAATTTAAATTACATTGACAGCCCACCTTGCGGAAAATGCAGTAATGAGAATGAAAGTGGGTCTACCATTTTTCCCGTCTTCCTTTTTTTGTGTAAAATTTCCGGGGGTGCTCCAGCCCCCTGAGCCCCATCCTTATATACGCCCTTGTCATGAGACGGAGTTCAAAATGGATAATATGATAATTTCTTGACATGGTTTTGAGATTGAGACGATTGGATAGTTGTCATATAAGAAGATATACTCTGCTAAGTATTCGTATACTTAACAGAAGTGTGCTGTTATTCTGTTTAAATTTTTGACTGTCTCGGAGTTTCCAATTGTATTTATATAGGAACCTCGGTGTCCTCAATGTACTGTAGTCCTAACACATGGAAAAATTATTCATTACTTGGTAAAGTGAGCTGATTATCTGCAAAATCACCTCTGAAATCCCTTAGTTTCCTATAGCAAAGCCTAGATCCTGTCTTGAAATATATTTATTCCATATATATTGCAGCTAAGGGGTTTTCTGTAACGATTAGACAGGATTATAAGTTTATACAATAATACAAATAACAGACGTTGCTTCTATTCGTAAGACAATATCCATATTCTAGATGGAAGAAAAGAGCACTTTTGTACAGTATGTGAAGTTGTCTGTAATTAATTTTATGTCTGTATGTTGGTAGTTGATTTTAGCTGTTGACCTGTCAACAGCCGAGCATCTGGGCCGTTCCTTGCCGCGAGCGCGATTGTCCCATTCTGTTCTGCTAGATTCGGGAAGTTGTTCTGTCAAAATCCCAATAAGACTGCGACACGCCCCACCCCCGGTTCATTCATCAGGTGTATAAGTGTCAAATTTGTCTTTTATTGTGTGTTTATGAATACATATTGCATTTTTTAAGCAAATGACGTAAAGTATACAATAAATATGGTTAGCTTAGTGTTTAAGTATATAACGAGGTGATGCTAATAATGTTGTTTGTTGTGGTATCAGTGTATTCAATTCGGCAATAGCATTTTAAAATAATCATAGATTTGCATAAATTGTCATAACATGGCAGAAGACGAAATTCTATTTGATGATGTTTATGAACTTTGTGAAATAATTGGAAAGTAAGTATATACTTAAGTATTTAGCTAATTCCATCTTGTCTCAATTTAATATAAACATTACCTCAAACTTCATGTAACCTGTATATTTGAAGGTTGCAGTGTAACATGCATAGATCTTCTGTATTTTGGACTCATTTAAATATATTCAGTTCTTAGTTCAGATCATAGAAGTAAATAGGGATGATAATGATTCAACTTGAAATAAGGTGAATGTATTCCGATTTATTTAACATAACAGTGAATGTAGGCTACTTAGTACTGTAACATTAGTCAATGCTTGGAGAACTATATACATCAGTAGCCTAGTTTATCAACCTCAGTCTGACATATTTTTAGTCTCTGCAAAGCTTATTTTCTACTTAAAAAATTTTAGCCTTCTCTTTAACAAATATTCATTTTCCTTTATAGGCATTTTAAGTGTTTGTTTCAGACGTAGGCCCTAGGTATGATTTTTTTTTAGTTTGAACATGAATTTACAGATATTTTGGTATAGGCCTATAAATTTGTTTGTTGAGCTATCACAGAAATGTACCTTTTGGAGTGAATCACGTTAAGGCATTTATCAGATAATAGGAAAAGCAACTACCAATCACAAAATATGAATTATTGGAGGTCAGACACCTAATTTTAACACAGGCCAATTTTAACACAGGCCATACATTTTTGTTGAAGAACTCTAGGCCTGCATAGGATTAGGGAAGGTTACGTTAGTTTTGATATAAATAAATTATTATTGGTTTTATAAATAATTTTATTTGTAAACCAACTAGGCTAAAAAAAAGGTATTTATACAGATTCTATCTAGAGGCTTCGCCAATCTTGAATTTTTTTTCACTAGTCAGTAAAATCAGGTCTACATTTTCTAAGAAACACTCTTTTTACCCTGCAGAGATAACTTTTTGTACAAAAAAAAAAAAGAAAAACTAAACTAGCCTAAAGAAAATGTAATTTTTATGTTAGCTTATACATCTTTGTTGTTTTTTGTGATTTTTTTTTCACTATTTTACTATGAGATGTTAGTTTTTATGCTGAACACAAATTTGAAAACTATTTTGGTGTTTGACAATTAATTATATCACAAGATATTGCGGAAAAACTACATTCGTGGCAAATTACCAGTGGAGGCCCTATGCACAATGATAATAGATAAGCTTATGGCTAACCACAAAAACAACTTTGCTTAGATTCTTGCCAGGCCAGGTAACTAGGCAACACAAATTTCTACTTTTTGTGGAGGAAATAGAGAATTAGGATAGGTTAGGTTAGAAAAAGTGTATTTTTTAGGCCGATAAAATAATTAGATTGAAAACCCAATTTTATATTCGTGTTCTGCATACAAACCATGTAAAGTAAAAAAAATGGTTGAAAAATCACAATTTTAAAAAATTTGCTTTTTAAGTTTTAGATAAAAAAACTAGATTTTTCGGTAAAAACGAGTTTCCTGCAATTAAAATCAACCTCCTTAAGAGATGCAGATCCCACTCATATTTCATTACAAAATTGTTTTTTCAGAGGCGTCTAGAGAGTGCATAGCTACCATGAGAAAATAAAATTCTTATAACATTTTAAGTTTTTTCCTTTCAACACAATGTTGTTTTTAATTTATTGATTATTCCTACAATGTTAGAGTACATTACTGTAGTCGAAACCTATCAAGATAAATTTTTTTTGATTTCCTGGGATTTGAACCCGTGACTCTTTTCATTGGAAGTTAGGAGTGCTAACCATTAGGCTGGCAAGAGACCGTAAGACATTTTTAAGTTTAAAGAAAGAGGGTTTTTTTTTTTGTTTGAAAAATGAGTTTGCGACTTAACCTCCACTTTATGTAGCCTATAACATAAGTTACTTTTTTCTACCTTTTTTAGGTAAAGCTCATAGGCCTAGTTTGTCTCGAAAGTGCACTGTTACTGACCAAAATAGCACAATAATAAAATTATTTGTAGTCCTTCCTTCCTTAACGCAACTTAAGAATGGTTTTGCTTATATTACTTTTAAAAAGATAGGGGAGCTAACTACTCATATACTTATATACAGTACAATTGACTCTCTTAACCTATTGCGGGTGAGGATGCGGTATATGCGTAATCGCGGACAGTAATCATGAGATTTTTTAACTTAAACTGCTTTTAATTCATATTGATGTAACTAGAAAGTGCTTGATTGCAGTCACTCAGTTTTGTTATTTATATAGTAGCTATATATTCAAATTTGGTAGATGACAAGTGTGCACTGTGTTTTCTTTCAGTTTTGTTTTAGTCAGCGTGAATCACTCGCTATGGTATTTTTATATATAAATTTATTTCAAATACATAAGTGTTTGTATCTAAGAATAGCCTATACGTTACAAATCAACATATAACAATACAAGTTATTTTAGTATAGTTTAGCCTAATAAAGAAATGCAGTGGAAGATAGAAGAACGTTAACTGTTAGTGTGGGATACATTACATGGAGATGTGTTCAGAATCATTTAAAATAAAACCTTTTTGTAGAAATTTGTAGAAAATAATAAAAATAGTTGTGAAATGTTATATTTCTTCCTTAAATAATATGATTTCTGCAGTTTAATAAGTATCTCTCTTGATAAAATACAGTATAGTAAATTCTTCAAACATTCCAAATGAGAGTTTTCATATTTCGTTATGTAAGTAGAAAAAGTATATTTTTTACCTTTTATTAAAGGACTTGCCATGCAGCCAACCTGAGTCTGATTCACAGTGTGACCATCAAGTTTCCACTTGGATGTGAAATCATATCAAGCTGTCGTTAAGCCCACAAAGCAAAAATTGACTTGCCTTTTCAGGCAAGGAAAACTTATCAATCAGGCATATCTTCCTGCTAAATTTACAGAAAGTTTTCTATTTAGCTACCGGTAACTAAACCGTGTGAAAATAAGGCAACAATTTACTGTTGTTTCTATAACTTGCAAATTGACTAAAATATATCAACATGGACGTTTTTTGCTGCTTAGTTTTTTGTGTCTTAAACTACTGTTATATCATAATAAACCTTTCAAAGTGTAATTTGTATCTATGACTTAATACCAGAGTTTAGGAATATAAATAGATACATTTTATTTCCAATGCCTTTGAAATTAAGAAAATCTATATTGAAAATGTGCCATTTGTTGGTATATATTATGTTAACTTGATGTGTATACATAGATTATGTTTGATTTGGTCAGGTTGTTTGTTTCTTAGGTTGATAACAGTAGTGTAGCCTTGTAAAGTTGTTAATAGTTATTTGTGTTTTATCTAGTTTATTGTAGTGGTGTAAGAACAACTGATGAAAGTCTTGATATTAGGAGAAAGTGATATTCATAATAAAAAAAAGCGGTGAGATGTATTGTTGGATTATTGCAGTATTGTTGGATTATTGCAATTTGATAAAATAAAGATGCTGCATATAAGTCAAGAAGATATAATTCCACTTAATCCAAACTGAATTAAGTTAAGATCATCATATCAACAAATGCTCAAGTTATTTGAGTGGTTAGAAATAATTTTAAATTTGCAGGCAGCCAATGGAATTTAAATGTTTGTGATGTGTTTTAGTAAATTAACAGAAATAAATTTATATTTACACCAATATGCATTAAAATTCATTCTATTATAGAAAAGTATTTGTATTGCTAAATATACATGTAAATTTTACACTTAATAGGTAAATCGTTGATATTTTCATGAAATTGTTTTATTTGTAAAATTGTTTTTGAATAAATTTATATTATTGTGCTGAGGCCCTTTTATGCACGGCTACCTGTTCTCACAGTTAAATGCTTTCAAATCTTCTTAATAACTAGTGTTGATACATGCTCTACATGAATTATAATTAACCAATTTGCTTTTTTATTTTTCAAATAATAGCATACAAACATATCTCTTGTGAAACATTAATGGTGAAAAATTTTGAGACATGCTACTTATGTCTCAAATAATATGTGTGCTACATAATGTACCATAAAATAATATATGTATTATCCTTATATTTTAATGGTTTGTGTACTAGATACGTTAAAATCATATAACATTCAACAACTTTGATTGCATTTTATAATTCAGCTAAATCTTATCTTTACTTAGCATATATGTGAATTATTAATTTACCTTCTATTTAGAGGATGTTTGTGGGGTTATGGTTTTAGATCAAACACAAACTTTTGTGTCTAAATGGTTATATCAAATATTAAACAAAGTTGAAATGCTTATTATTTTATTAACCCTCATAAACATTTAAGTGGAAAGTACAGTTAATTATTAAATGGGCTGGGGCTTGTTGTGAAACAGTTGGAAGAGAATCCAAATTCAAATCTTTATTGTAGAGAACAATTAACAATAATTGCATTACAATCGTCAAGAATACTCTTTATATAAACTAGTCATATGAATAATAATTAATAATAAATAGATACACAACAATAATAAATAAAATTTAACATTAGCATATTACATATATTGTTAAGCATGTAATGCTTGGTTTGGATATTAGCAGAGGAGTTAAGTATTGGTTTTGCTAATTTACATGCCAGCGACACGTCATAAACTCATCAACCGAGTAAAATACCCTCAAACCAGGAGGTGTCTTAGTCGAGGTTTACATTTTTTGGGGTTATTTATCTGTTTAATGCCTTCAGGAAGTTTATTAATAAACTTGATTCCATACCAGGAGAGAGGAGATTCTTACCAAAAACAAATGGGCTTCATTCACTTAGTTTCCAAATTTATAATAAGCATTGAAACATAATTTCTAAGGGCAGATATTTGTTAGTAAAGGAAGGTCTAGGTGGTAGCCAACCACACTTACATAATAATAATATAATAATAATGTTTATCTCCTCCAAAAAAGTTTCTACATAGATTACAATAATAAAGATTTTCATTACATTTAACCTGTTTCACAAAAACATATAAATAATTCTACATACATCAATATTTTCATAGCAAATATATAAAGAGGAAATAAATAGGACCCCAAAGGCAAGCTTGATTTGGGGCTCCATCATATACTATAGTTCCTGCTATTGCCGTATTTTCCTTCTAAAAAAATCCCTCCGAGATTATAATAAATATTAATAACAAATTACAAATAATATACAATACGTTTTTAAATAACAGTTTCAGGCTGTGTCTAAATAAAAAATGCAACAATAACACAAAGAATATAAATCTAATCAGAACAACAATATTAATAAGAAAACATAAGTTAATTAAAAGGCCATTTGTAGGTTGTACCTCAGAGAGTGCCCATCAGATGCTTGTGGATAGGCCTCTATTTGTATGATTATAAGGGTGAGTAGGGCTGTGTGTCAATAGATGATCAACACACTGAACACTGTCACACCTGTTTACTGAGGTACTCATAGGATCATTCAGTCTAACATTAACACTTATACTAAGATGAAGTAACATTACTAAAAAGTGAAAAGTGTCAATAATCAGTTGGGTTTTGAATCCAAAAAATTATATTGCATAAATAATTAGTACATTTGTTTACTTACAAAAAATATGTATTATATAAGTTTCTTTGTAAATCTTTATAAAAATGAAATTTAAATAGAAACATGTCATATAACATATTCTAACATGTTTGACTACATGAACTTTTTATGCATTCAAACATTTTCACTTGTAATACAACAAATTCTTCGAGAGTGTAATACTGTATTTGAATGTCATATCTGTGTGGACAATAAATATTTATGGTTTTTGAAATTTGTTAATGATGGAGTATCAGATAAGGAAGATAAAAGTTGTTGAAAATTTGCCATCATTCGTGAAAAATACCTATCACGACGTTTCGATTTGGTAAAACCAAAATCTTTTTCAAGTGTTAAAAACTAAATTACATCCAAACAAACAAGTTCTAAGATTACGTTCGTAAACTAATAAACTTATGTACATTAATTACCTATATTTTAGCACTTGATTTAGTTACAGTAGTAATTTAGGACATTTTAGCAATTAATTTAGTTTTTAGCACTAGATTTGGGTTTTACCAAATCGAGACGTCGTGATTGGTATTTTTCATGTAATAATGCCAAATTTCCAACAACTTTTCTTTAATTCTTAATTTTTTTGTTATGTCTTCCTCATCAATTTTTATGATGTTATATTGAAATATTTTACGGTGTTATATTTTATTTAGGTACGCTTATATGCATTGATAATTTATATTGTATCAACTGATTTTGATTTGTGTTTGTGGTTTTGAATAGCAGTGCCTTATAAATTAATAAAGAGTATATTTTTGTACTGTTGGATCACTGTCAGGTACCTTACAGAATGTGTTTCAATCACCGTAGTCTACGCCAAGCCTAACCATGCTTGTGTAATGAACAGTTGTCCTCACAACGCACTATTATTTATTATTTAATTGTTTGTCTGTTTAAAAAGTAATAAATATTGGTGTTTATTATTTAAGTACTAAAGTTTTAGCTGTATTATTTAACTAGGATTATTTATTATAATACACATGTTTTATAATACAAAGAATACATTTAATATAGTTTTAAAATATCAATAACATTTGCTATTTGATTATATTTTTATTTTCTTGATTTGGTTTGGGGAAATGTAGATTATAAACAATATTTTTTATATAAACCTTTTTACATATATATATATATATAGAAAAATTTTTTGAATGCTGCTTTTAAAAATGTACCATTTTGACAGTTTGACTTGACATACCATTTTGAATATAATTGTAACGTGACATAATTAAACAAAAAAAATATATTTTTTATTTTAAGATGTTAATATAGGTTCTTAAAAATTTTAAAATTCAATCTGTTCTGTAACTTTTATGTAATGGCAGTTGAAAAATATGTACAAACACAAACAATTTTTAGTTTTAACGTAATTAAAACACTAGATTAGAGATACAGATATTGGTCTAATAAATTCTTTTATATAAAAGAAATATTAGTCAAATTAAATTAAATTAGAGCCTCATCTAATGTAAACAGCCCGTGATAACATCGAATAACTAAAGACTAGGGGACTCGCTGCGCTCACTACGGCTCGGTCTTCAGCCTTTGATTACAAAGAAATAGTAGAGTAACTGTATAACGTAAAATCACAATATTAAATTTATTTACTGTATCTCACTCAGATTACTTGCATTGCTACCTATTTATTAGAACAGTATACACACCCAATGATATTACTTAGTCTATTTCAAACGTGTTCATATAATTTGTTTTTGTTTAAAAGACGAATATTGATTGAATAAATAAAATAACTGCGTTAGATTACCATTGAAACCTTCAAGTCCAGTAGAGCAAAGCACTATATTCATGCTTCCAACATTCTCTGGTTTAAAACATTATGAAAGATCTAACCTCATAAATATAAAAAACACAATTGTTTACATTTCAAGAGCTGTTAAAACTCTTTGGGAATCATTATTTACATTTGAACAGCTCTAACTTTTCGTCTCATTTAAATCTCTCTCGATGTTATTCTTATGGGCAAAAATCGTTCTTTGAGGGCTTCCTGTGCCCTTCAGGGTGAATATATTGAAAGATTAAGACCTTATTGCAAAACTATAGACAGAGGCAAATTTAATGACACCTCAACTGTTTAATTCGGTCAAGAAATAAGGGAGGAATTGTGTTGACAAAAACTGCTTCAGGTATTATATATAAGGATGTCGTATAATAGGGATTGATAATAAAAAAATTATATTAAGTTTATCTTTCATAGACACTGCAATGCTTTTATGTTTAGAACCCATTTCACTATGCCTATGTTATTAAAGTACAGTAATATATAGCGAATAAACAAACAAACACAACTTAAACTTTGGTATTGTATAATCACTTTAAAATCCAACTTAGCAAATACAATAATGTGATAAATAAGATTTGCAAAGTAAAGTATCAGTAACACAGAAATTCTTTAATACAACAAACTAATACGTGTGACCGGTCAGGAAACTTATAAATAATAGTGTACGATTTACTCGATTGCTATTCCTCCTACCTACAACTGATGTCCTAAAAGTTCCATCTCCTTAACAGTTGGCAAAAGTGATGTAGTCTGCTCATATGATACAGTCCTCACTCCAGTCAATATAAAGTCAAGTAGAGTCTGATAAAATAAATAGTAGAGTAAAGTCAAATAAAAAGCCTGACTTTTTGGCAAAAACCCTCGCCACTCATTTATAGTTGTAGTCTCTGGAACAATAATCATTGTTTTATTTTCAGACAATTTTTATAACTATTGTTTTCCAGAAGAGTATGTTGTCTAAAACAGAATGTTGTGTTACCCTATGATAATGAGGCTCTACTCTATGTGCTTTGGAGGTTACTTAGAGTAATTTACTATCAGTTAACTACAGTGTACAATTATATGGATTGTGACTGTACACTGATAATCGTTTTTTAACGTTACTAATGACATCAGAACCAATTTCTAGCTCCTTTAAAGCATATGGAACTTCTATTCTTTTATATGTTCTTATTTCCTTCGTCATTCTTACTACATTCTCTTCCTACAGGGATTGAACATCATAAAAACACGATGAAATGTTCCTGGTGGCAATATGAGGTCAAAGGTCATAAGCAATTTTGATAGTGTCAGGTCGGGGTGGTAAACACATATTTATTAGCTTGTAAAGTTTTGGTTCATATGTATCATCACTAAAGGGATGTAGTTTTTTTAAGAGCCAGTCTTTCATCTCATCCTTTTCGTTCTTTGAAGAAAGTGCCTTTTCTACTGAGCGTTATGGTGTGGTGCATTGTTAAGGACATTCAAGCTCCTCACTTCTAGATAGAAAAGTAGTTTTTATGTACTATTCACTAGAAAAATTGAAAACATTAGACAATATTTCTTTTCTTTTACTCAAGATTACTTTACCACAGAATTTAAATTTTAACTTTTTTAACAAGAAGTACCCCTACTGTGCTATGCTTCTATAAATTTGTCCTCCAGTTAATGCATGCTTTTAGACTAGGCCACCTGTACTTCACTCTTTTTCATATAAAATTCAGGCCATTTAACTTGGACAATAAGCTTGCTTATCATTTTATATATTATCATAGATATATGGGCAAATATGGATAGTGAATGAGAGTGTGGTTGAGCATACACAGTTCTTGTAGACTTACTTATGCTTAGAAACTGTTATTAACCCTTTTAGTGCCAAGAGTCGCTGTGAGAGACGCATCATAATTTAATAGAGTACATCCATTTTTAATTCAATTGACACCGGAGGAATACTAGTCGAATCTACGATAATAGCTAATAATATAAGCTTCATTGCAACCCATTACACACCAAAAATTATTTAGCAATACAAGCCGAGACATATGAACAACAGTTTCAGAATTGAGTAAATTTAGAATGATGATAAGAATGATAATGTATTTATAACTCCTATAAAGTATAAGAAATTAAGTAAACTTTTATGAGAAGTAGTAACAATCAATATGTTCTGGCATATAATCTTTAAGGAAATTTCAACTTTATCATAGTAATATGACTAATGTCAAAATATATTTATCTATTATGACGACCAAATAAAAATTAGTAGGTTTAAATTTTTTATTATTAAATGGTGCTGGATATCATTGTTTATTATGTGAACAAAGTATTTAAAATATTGCTGTTTGTTTTCTATAAACGTGTTAAGTACTTCTTAAAAAAGTTCATTCAACTATTTTGAGAATAAAAATTAAAAAGGCAGCTGGTGTTTTTAAACGTAATATTGAAAAATTTATAGTAGAGTTTGTTCTTATTGCCTGAAATTTTTACAGGGGACCCTTCAGTTTGGTTCGAAGATGTATTCATCGACAGACAGGACACCAGTTTGCAGTCAAAATAGTAGATGTTGCAAAGTTTACATCCAGTCCTGGACTAAGCACTTCAGGTAGGATATACAGGGTACAGTAGAGTCCCGTAAACCCAAACTTGGATGACCCGAACATTCTTGCAGGGCAGAAAAATACCCTCGCACCATGGGTATTTTTCTGTACCCATAGTGATGAAGCAGTGATGCACTGAACTAGCGAGGAAGTTCATAAAGTTTTTTTGAACAGTTGTTTTTTGCTCATTTGTAGCTTTTATTCTAAACTGATGTACTCTTAAGCAACAAACTAAGGTTTGGTAGAATAATAATGTTTCAACACATTATTACTTTTTTCTTGATTTTTACTTCTTTTCTCACTACCCAAATATTTCACAACCCAAAAAAACACTTTGTCAACATTAGATCGAGTTTGCAGGACTCTTACTTTATTGAAAAACTGTCTGTTTAAACTTTAATGTTTTACCCTGAAAGTTAAAAAAAAATTATTTCCATAGTATGGCAAATCTTGCTTGGTAGCTCTTGCTTGATTAACCATCTAATTGCCTGTTTGTGATTATTCGTGACGTAAAACTTTAGATCTCATGACCCAAAAGCCTCTCATATTTCAAATTCTGCATACTTTCAAGTGTTATGACTACCGATACTGCTAAATTTTTTCAGTTAACTTTCATTCCACTGTTTCAAAATAGCTTATGTTTTAAACATTAAAATTTCCAATTAAAAAACAGCAAATGTATGATATTGCCAAACAACTTTATTTTAGTTATTAAATGCTAAAACAGTTATTACTCGTATATTCAATTAGGTTTATAAATATCAGATATACAGCAAAATAAACCTTGATGTAATGTAAAGATGGAGTTGGGGAATTCCTAGAACTACTGATAGTCATTCATAGTTATTTGTTTTCGCATGTCAGTTGAGTTACTTTTGTCAGTAGCAGATACATTTTTTATGTTTTTTTTTTACTATACCTATTTTTTTATAGGCCTATTAAGTAATACTGATTTTACTTGTGGAACTGCTATGAGAAACCCCAGTGAAATGGTCAGGATTTGTCAAGAATTGTTTTCCAACAAAGAATGTACAAATCAATATAATTTTGTATATTTTTATAACTGATCAATGAAAACTGGTAAGTTTTAAGTGGATATGTTCACATTCCATTTCAAGGTTTGCAACAGTTCTACAAGCAAGTGGTATAGCAAACAAGATGGGTTCTAATCACAGTTTTGTGGAAAAAATTCTTTCTACAACTATATAAGTAATTAAATAAAATAAATACACAGGGACAAACTTAGCTGGATGCTGGTTATACTACAAATTACACTGTGACTGAATGCAAAGACCTATGATACAAGTCTTTGGAATTGGTGTTATCCTGTATACATGTTCTGTTTCTTGTCATATCTACTCAAATGAAAACAGGCTTCATCACTGAAACAACCCAATGTATCTTCAGTAACATTTTCAAGAAGAGCCTCACGTATATTCCTTCAAGAATTTAAATTACATTTGAAGTTCCAGCACAGCCGTCAACTTTACAGATGGTAATCTGTAAGACTTCACCTCACAGAATGTCCCAGGACAGATGTAAAGTTTGTGTAAACTCTTTGTATGTAGTTCTTTGTATGTGACTACATTGTGTAACTCATGGAAGAATTGATTTCCAGCTGGAAAGGGCCCCAGTTAGGAGCCATATAATTCTAAAGGTGCACTGGGAATGCAATCACAGATAATCCATTAAAGAAGTTGGCCTCAATGGCAATGCACCTTCCCTCACATACATTATGCTTACTAACTGCATTGGACAACACTTTACCATACTTGTGGGATAAGACTAGTGCTGCTTTGCCATGACCTATAAAGCCTGAATGGAACACATTTACTTAAATAAGTTATGTTAGTGAATAGATATCTATAAAAAGCGGAAAGATGTAGGGAAATAATAAGACTTCCTGTTGCAGCCAAAACAAGCTTAGGACATTTTCTGCCATGAATTCCTCTCCCAACCTAAAACTTCTTATCTTTATTTCTCATTATCATGAACATTTTTAATCCTCTCTCACTCTACAGTAACAAGCTCCACCTAGCGGCAGTTGTACAAAGATTGCACAATTTAGGAAAAAGTAGTGTACTTTTTACCATTTTACTTCTTATAGATGCATATTCATTGGTTATGTCGACTCACTCACTGTTACCTTAACTGCTTATTCATTTTCAAATCTACTTTGTCTAAACTACTGATTCTAAATCCATCTTCCTTAGACTATAGAACTGAACCAAAAAATAGAGAAATAGAAAATATAGAGAATCAAGCCCCTTTTTCTTTAGTCTAAAATAGTGATGATTCAACTTGTCTTAAAGATATCCCATTGTTTAAAAAATTAATTAAAATGTCTCATGTTTTAGATTTAAAGAGGGAAGCCACAATATGCCACATGCTGAAGCACCCTCACATAGTGGAATTATTGGAAACTTACAGTTCAGAGGGAATGCTGTATATGGTTTTTGAGTAGTAAGTTCATAAAATATGTATAGTTGTTGTATATTTAATTAGAATGTATCATATGTATATGTGGCTGCTTTGTAAATTAGGCTAATTGTTATTAATATTACATGTTTTTATGTCAAATTCACACTCTATCTTCAGTTACTGCCCATCAATATAGATTTAATTCACTTTCCTAATTACTCTGTTGCATTATAATGCATTTGCTTATAAATGCTTCATTTGTAGGGAAAATTTAGCCTCTTGTACCTAATTTTTATCTTTAATTAACTTTTTGCAGCCAGCCTAGTAGTTTGTGGGAAAGTGGTATTTTCTGTATATAATTTTGTATGAACATGAGGTCACTTTTAGATAGAAAGATTTAAAAACATGAAACGTCAATGCATCTAGCATTGCATGTACATTAAATTAATCCAGTGTGGCAGGGGTCTGTAATAAGACACTCGTTTTGGTACTGTTTATAACATTCTTTTCCTTTTAATGTGATATACTAAGGTACACAATACCACTAATGACACAATAACTCATTAATCGAAATTATGATCTCTTCCTAGTATCTAAACTTCATCATACTTATAATTGAATTAGGAGTCTGCAGAGGCTGTGGGCCATGTTGGTTTTAATCCCATAAGAACAATGTTATTTGTGTTTTGTTAGTTTTTGACTAATAGTTGTGAATGAGGTGTCATTTTAAACTTTATCATATTGCGCATTGGATTTACTTTTGATATTTTGAATACATACACCTAGTTTTGAAAATAAGCTGCAAATAAAAACTTCAGACTAAATATTTTAAATAATTTTTTCCATAAATTAGGAATTCGCAAAGCAATTCCAATGCACAATTTCATTTTTGATCAAACACAGTTTGTTTGAGAAAAATTCTTTTAAAATTAACTGTTTAGTGTGCATACACGTTATCGTATGTCCGATTAAAAAATACGAGGGTCATTTTTAAAGTAAAAACCGACTCCGCATCGTGCCCACGCATCCGGTCACGTAACGTCCATTCAAGGCCAGGACTTACTGGCCTGTCTCCGCCAACGCCGCCATTATGTTTCACGTCTCTGCCGATGCTGGTTGTGTGGTTATACTGTTTTGTTTGTCACAATGTCAATCAATAATTACGCCGACTGTGAAGTACGCTCAGTTATTCGGTTTTTAAACGCAAAAATGTTCGTCCTGCTCAAAAAAAAAAATCACTGACAGCTTCTTGAAGTTGAGGGTGTTATGAATGATGGAAGTGTGCAAAAATGGTGTAAGCTTTTTAATGAAGGAAGGACAAGTGTTCATGACGAAGAACGACCTGGACGGGCTACTGTCGTCAATGAACAGTTGGCATAAAAATTTGATGAGGAAATTCGCCAAAATCGGTGCTTCATATTGACGAACTTAGTCAGAAATTTCCCCAAGTTTCAAGATCATTAGTTTACAGCATTGTTACTGACAAACTGCATTACAAAAAAATGTGTGCGAGATGGGTGCCAAAAATGTTGACACAAGAACACAAAGCAAAGCATATGGCATATTCTTTGTCCTTTTTGGAGCGCTATCACAGAGATGGCGATGAGTTCTTAAGTCACATTGTGACCGGTGATGAAACGTGGGTTGTATACTATACTCCTGAGACGAAACGTCAATCCAGTGAATGGTATCATTCAAACTCCCCGACGAAACCAAGAAAATTCAAGCAAGAACTTTTAACAAGAAAAATCATGGCTACAGTTTTTTGGACCAAAAGGGTATTCATCTGAAAACTTTCTGCCTCGAGGATTGACAATAAATGCTGAAAGATATTGCAAAACATTATCGAAGCTTAGGCGCGCTATTCAAAACCGCCGGTGGGGCCTGCTCTCTAGCGGCGTCATTCTGCTTCACGACAACGCTCGGCCTCACGTTGCTTAAAAACTCTGCCTCACGTTATTAAAAAAATGGAAACTGGAGAAGGATCATACATGGCTTGTGTTTCTGGGATTGAGACCCACCCTTGCAAAAACTGAGTTCTACCTAGGGTGGGAGACAATCCGCCAACTAAGGTGGGGAAGGATACAGGCCAAACATGAAAATAAAAAAACAAAATTAGTAATCACTAAAAATATGACATGACAGAATTAATTTGTTGTGAACAAAATAAAAAAAATAGCAAACTGTGGCCCATGATAAGTATGGAATGATATTAACCTTCCGTCGGGCGCATTCGTTCCATAACGTGAGAGGGCGCACACGGAGGTAACCTTCGGGATAGAAAAATTAATGAAAAAAAATTCATATTATTGTTATAAATGAATTTTATTGTACTTGAATTGTATAATAAGTGTAGTATTACAAATAAATCATGAACTGATAGGAATTATCCTTTTTATACATTAATTAGTATAATTATGTGTATATATTGTCAAAAAAGTTAATTCTCCAAAATAGTTATAAGTTTATGTAAACAATAATACTTTTAAAGTATTAAAATCTTAAAAAATATTATTACTAGTCATTACAAATATATAACCTAACCTATCCTAACCTAACCTAACCTTATATAATTATGTATATATATATATATATATATATATATATATATATATATATATATATATATATATATATATTGTCAAAAAAGTTAATTCTCCAAAATAGTTATAAGTTTATGTAAAAAATAATACTTTTAAAATATTAAAATCATAAAAAATATTATTACTAGTCATTACAAATATATAACCTAACCTTACCTTAGTTATAAGTTTAGGTATATACACACTATTTGCAGCACAAAAAAAAAAACAATATTTAAAGCAAAAAAACTATATACTGTACAGCAACAAATTAATAAAAAATGGTCAAATCCTTTGTACAAAATATATACAACGTCTAATATTTTACTTCACACCATAACATGCACTTTGGAGAAAGTTCCGGATTTTCCAAACACAGTAGGGCGCACACGGAAGTACACTCCGGACGGACAGTAACGTGGCAAGGCGCACAAGGAAGCAACCTCCAGGTAGCTGCGCGATACTCGACTAAGGCTAAACCAGACTGTGTAAAGGGGTGGCGGTTGTGACAAATAATTCTTGGAAGGGAGCTCATGAAGTACACCAACGGATTGCGCTGCAGACCGCAAGTGATAATTTGAATATAGAAATATTTAGCCACACGGAGGTAAACTCCGAGATGCGCCCGACGGAAGGTTAAATTGGCTTCCACTCTTTGAAAACAAGAATAAAAAGAAAACTACAACTAAACAAGTAAGAAGAAAGTGAATATAAATAGTGATATTGAAAGATGACAGTAAAAAAACATCTAAATAAAGAATAATATGATGTATATCTGAAGAACAACTTAATATAATTAAAAATAATGTGAAATGACAGCCATATGATCTTGGTCTTGGAGATAAAATTTAAAGGTTGGCAAATTCAGAAAATAAAACAAAAAAAAAAATAAAAGTTTTGAATTATACCAAATTCTGCTGTGACGAGGATCCGAAGCAGAATTTAAATGATTGCAAAAAACACTGAAAACCCATATCTTTAACCCATTCACCTACTATCATGAAACTACACCGTGACGGCTATTTTGGATCATTTATTCCATCAAGGAGTAGTTCTTTGTTGATCATATGACTTTAAAAATGTAATCTTTCAAGTTATTACTCATATTTTATTAAGTTAATTATAAAAGGGGCAGTATTCATTTAATTTGGAAGCAAAAACGAGACTTATATTTCCGATGTTGACACGAGATTTTACAGTCAGATATCAGTTACAGTTGCATATTCTTTGATTGTGAATGAGCTGTCTGTAATATGACTATATCATTTGACATTTTTTAGGTGTTGTGAATAACAGCTGTTTCAATTATGCACCGAACAGTGGAAATTAAACGTCCAATTCAATCGTTTATTTACAGTAGCACTGTTTATGTTTTGTGTTTTAGTTATGTTACTTGAAACTGTCCACGAGAAACACTATGGATGAATATTTTGTTGTGAAATTGATAAACTTTTATTAGAAAGTCATGATGATGATGGTGCCAAACTACAATAGAAGAGCATGCAAGCCCTATAAAACTATTTGCTGAAAACTTCTTTATTTGTACATTTAGGCCTGTTGGAGAATTTTTAAACATTTGTTTAGTCAACAGTTTATTATAGTAAAAAAGGATTGGTAAATGTAACATAGTAATTATTTTTATGTAAGGAATCAAATTGTCTACTGAAATGTAAGAAATATAGAACAATAATGTTACCGTTTAGTTGAAATTATTGATGTTTACTGTCTAAAATATATTTTATTTTATGTATTTACTAATTTCAGAATTTCTTTGTATTTTGTTTACTGATAGAAACTTTATAACAAATACTGTCAATTAGCATAGTTATTACAGATTGTACAAATATATAACATGATACATCTAACATTATCAGAGTAAATGTAAAAATAAATAAATAAAAACTTAACATTTGCTCTTTTAGTCATGTTGCCTATTTTATGTACATTCAAATCTTATTGTATTTTTCATTTTAAGTGTACCCATGTTGGAAAATTAATTTAAAATCTCAAAATTAATTGACTAAAACACCATACTTCTTTGTCTAATATTTCTTTTTTATATAACTAAAATTTCTTATCTAGGTTAGATAAAAATTGTTGTTACCTTGCTTTACGTCTTTTTCTAAAAAATAAGCAAACAACTTACAAGCTGCCATCAATTTACATGTTTAAGTTAACATTTCTTTTTAAAACAAACTCTAATTTAAATACAAGATGGATATCCTAATATAAGAATAGCTCTTTTATCTTAATTTCTTTCATTATTCTATCAAATCAATCAACCACAAATCGAAAGTAAAAACTTATATTAGCCCTAGTAAAATTTTTATTTATCCTGAAAATCAAAACATTAGAACATTGACAAAATTATACAACCATGAAACAAAAATTATTAGTTAGAAAAAGATTTTAATTTTGATCTATCTTGTGCCAGATTTCAGTCTGCGTACTAAAGAGGAGATGCCTGTCTAGTGGTGATGGTCTTCTTCACCTAGAAGCTTCTTATATGTTTTGATCAGACACTAAATTTTCCAATCTTATGTACTCAAGTTGGTTTCGACAAGTTGAAACACTCCTCTTCCCCCACACACCTACAGTAAAATTTATTTAAAAGTATTTCTCCCCACTACTTACTTTTTGTTTCTTTTTTACTACTTTACTCAGTAGTATAAAAAAAGTTCCCTTTTAATTTAAATCTTATTCTTTCATTAATAATTTTGTTCCCATAAATAAATAAAAAAAACAATAACTAAATCATAAATGAAAATAGCCTACATTAAAGTAGTGCCTTCAATTTCAATTATGCATTAAAAATACACCCGTGTGTAGTATTGCTGTAGCTTACTCGATGTGGTGTGCATTTCCTTATGAAATGGCAACGTAAATAAAGGTCAGGCTTGCTTATCACTGCTTATTGTTTACTCTAGTGATGCAGAGGTCATAGTTATCGTAGTAGTTAGTGTTAGCATATGAGTCCTGGATTTATCCTTATCCGGATTACCTGACACCACATTAGTCCAGATATTAGAGCACTCTCTTAGTGTTGTAATCATTTTCTTGTATAAACATGTACATGAATGGCCTAATTATAGCAATCAACTTATTACTAATTTATATTCAATAATGTAACTTAGTATAAATATAAATAATTATTAAATATGCTTCAATAAAAATCTATGTATATACAAATAAAATTCATATATCAATGTTGTGTACTGAGCTCACAACTCTTCATCTCCTAACACCCAACACTTTGCCTACAAGTAGCAGTAGATGCGAGGAGGCTAACTCTTAAAGAAGTTTGTTGTTGTGCATTTTAGTATTGCAAATTAAGTGTTACTAGTTCATTTATTAATTCAGCTATCCAAAGTTTTGTGCTTACAGTAAAATTGTATACAGTAGAACTTGGATAATTTGAATCTTAAGGGACCAGTGAAAAAATTCGAATTATCCAATAATTCGAATTACACAATAATGTTTATTTTCAATATAGTGCCTCTTCATACTGTTATGAATGAAGCTTTATCGTACATCGTCAAGGCCGTCTCTAATATAAGGCCCAGCCATTCGAACTGGCGACACCATAATCCCCACTGTCCGCAATGTCGTGTGACCATTCAGCTTTGTTATACAGTACTTTAGTTGTTGAGCTTATAACCAAAACAAACTCTAATTAGTAACAGCTCACGTGTTATACTACTACCGGCGAACATACATCCCGTGCGATGTTGCCAATTACAGCATTTCCGGGCCTTCTACTAGAAACGGTCATGAATTGTAATTACTATTGAAGGTTTAATCATATGTTGTGCAATTGAGCTTATAAAAGAAATAATATATTTATAAAGCCAACAAATTATACAGAATTTGTGTTTATTGAACATTTGATTTTATACATTCAAACACAACACATTAATGCATATGGAATTAAACAAGAATTCAGTACAGACAAATTACATGACACAACAACAAAATAATAGGGCTACTTAGGATAAATTCAAACATAATGTGCTGTACTACAAATCTAACTATCTACATCTAAGGAAAGAAGTTTGTAATTTTTAATTGTTTAGCATTATTGATTTTATTTTGGTTTGTGAATTCCTGAATCAAATTTAGAGCTTGGAATATGTCATCACCCACACTGACCTGACCTTCAATGTATGGACATAATTCTTTCACATGATGTAGTGCTTCAGTTGATGTAGGTATAGGCGACACGTCATGTTGGTCTGCTTCTCCTTCATCTTCAGATGAATCATTTTTGTTGTTGTTAATGACGTAGTCCAAGATTTCTCGATCTATGAGATTTCCACATATTGTAACGTCGTCATCAACTGTGACATACTGTTGAAACGTCACATCTGCCTCTTTCAACATGATTGGAGCAGGAATGTCCTCATTAATAATAGGATATGACATATCCGATTTTTTCACAAACCCTGCCTTACGAAAACAGTTTTGAATTGTTGTTTGTGTAACCAGAGACAATAAAAGATTTGATTACATTTGATACATTCATGCCGCAACAAGAATACTAATTTTTGTTTTATTCTTTTCGTCATTGAATGAACCAGACAATAGATTGAGTACAACCTGGCACCTATAAAAGTGCTTAACATTTTTAATTATCCCTTTATCTATATGCTGAACTACAGACTTCATGTTAGGCAGAAAAAAAATTACCTTAACATAATCCATGGTAGGTATAGAACCATGGACTGTACAGTTGTCAATAAAAAAAAAAAAAGAATGATCCTATTTTTCTTATGATATGTTTTGTCAAACTCCAACAGCCATTCCTCAAACAGATTACCAGTAATCCAAGCCTTTTTATTTGATCTGTACTGAACCGGTTTTGTTTTAACATTTTTAAAATATCTGGGATTTTGGGATTTCCCAATCATTAATAGAGGTAATTTCTCACTTCCATCTGCTCCTTACTGTTCTTTCCCCCAATACACACATCTCCCTTAAATGCTAAGGTTTTGTCAGGTGTACATTTGAAAAACAAACCTGTTTCATCCATATTGAAGATGTCTCTAGCCGGTGTTTCCTCGATCATTTGAAGAACATCGTCTTTCCACATATTCGCGGATTCTTGATCTACACTGCCACTGTCATCACAAATCTTCTTAAACGAAATTCCATTATGCTCTTTAAAACTCTACAACCAACCAGAGCTGGCTTTGAAATCAGTTTTTCCCAAAGTCACTAAAAATTATTCAGGCTTTTGCAAGAAGGAGCTGTCCACTTATTGGAATTTTACTGTCCTGTGCTTGTTTAAACCACTTAATTGTACACTCATCAATGTCAGGATAGGCCGGGTCCCTTAATCATTTACGATTTGAAATGTTACACAACATTTTATCCTTGTTTTTGAGGTAAGTCGATTATGTGTTCGGGGAGATTCCATATTCTTGCGCAATTTGCGATTTCTATTTTGTATCCTTTTCAACTTCACGTATAACAGCGACTTTCTCCTGCAATCTTAACGTTTTGTTTTGAGTACGTAGTTTACTCAACGACATGTTTTGAGTACTCTGAAAAATACAGTACTGAATGAAAAAGTTAACACTGCAGTAACATAGAACACAAAAACAACGATGTTACGTGTAACGTGATACCTTGTGTATTGTCGCCTGTTAGTTGACGTAGTGGACTGAAGGTTGCCGTACGCATGCGCCAACGCCCAGCAGCCCACCACTCACGTTAGTTGGAAGTCTCTCTTCGCCCCCACTACTCACCCTTCCCCTCTCCAATACTCGTACCTAAACACGTATGCCACAGTTTACATCTTGTCATCGCATAATGTAGTTCTTGGAAAGATTTTTTAGTCTTTATATAACTTCAGTTCAAGCTTCTGATACTGAGAAGTTTAAGTTGTACTGGAACAAATTAATGTACTTCAAATTAACAAAAAAATAGTTCGAATTAAATAAGATTTTTTAACATTGGTTTAGTACAAAGTTCAAGGGACTGTAGAAAAACTTCAAATTAATGACGGTTTCGAATTATAAAAGTTTGAATTATACAAGTTCGACTGTACTACTTATTTGGTGAGGAAAACTTATGAACCATCATGTCGTTCATAATTGTAATCCTAAATAAAAGAAGTTTAAGTTTTAAGTAGTTTTAAATATTAAAGATATTCTTATTTAGTTTTTTTGTTGCAGTATGGATGGCTCCGACATATGTTTTGAGATTGTAAGAAGAGCAATGGCTGGATTTGTCTACAGTGAAGCTGTTGCAAGGTGACACTTTTGTTGCAAAAAATACATTTCTTTTATTAGTTAACATCTAATAAAAAAAATAATAACATTTAATTCTGTGTATAAAACAAGTAACTATTGTTGTTGATGTATGCAACAAAAGTAGAACACAAAACAAGGAGTTTGGTATTAACAAGAAAAAATAATATTTATTTATTTCAGAAAATATTTCTGAAGATCTTTGAATAAATCATAACTGAGCTAAACATTGAGTTTGAAAATTGGCACTTTTCAAATTTTTTTCAATAATTTGTAAACAATAGTAAATATGGATACAATATATACTGTTCAGTGTAGTTTTTCTTCACAAGAAACATTCTTCCAGGAACAGTAACTAGAATTATTGTCATAGAATTATGGATCAAATTTTTAAGTCCGGTTTGCAGCATTGTTTTCAGTTTAACTAGATCTCTAAAATAATGTACAACTCAACATAGGCTGTCGTTTAAGATTTTTCTTCTTACTCCTAACAGGCCGTCCCCCAAGGATGACATCTGATTACCATGTACACAGAAAAGTAGCTTACTATTACCAGTTACGGTATGCCAAATTTGGTTGTGATATCTGTTGTCATTTAAAATTTATAAAGTCGTCCTAAGACTTAATAGTCACCCTGTAGTATAAAATTAAATCAAGTTATAGGTACTCTGCATAGAGAAGCGGTAATCAGCAAATATATTAATTTATTAATTACATTATATTGGAATTATACCATTTAAAATTCAGTAGTAATGAGGCCTCTTAAATTACCACTGTAATCCTCATGTAGGTCATAAATATAACTAAACAAATATATTATACACACAGTTATCTGTTTAGTAAGAATCACGTGCCAGTAGAATAATAACTCAAGTGGAATAAAAATATTAATTAATAACATAAAGTAACTTAACAATGCTCCATTCAAAGCACATTAAATACGCAACAAGGAATGACTGTCGTCAAACTAAACAAAGTAAAATAGTGTGTCCTGAAGAATCAGAATAAATGAGTGCAACCTAAGCTTTTCGAATATCCCTGATTTACGTCACATTTGTTTGGCAACCACTGATCATAAGAGGAGCAGAGTAACATGCAGTTTTTAATAATAGCGATATGCGATTAATAAGGAGTTTTTTTTTTTCGAGTTTATTGTTGGCATAAAAGATGCAGAATAATAGCAAATTCTGCAATATTGCCCACCCATAATACTAACTACGGATATTCCTTTTTTATTTATCATGCTTTATGTTTATTTACAAAACAAAGTAAAAAATTATAAAACATGTCGCTTGTTGCTTTTGATATTAAAAGCTTTGTTTTTGAAAGGCCTTAAGCATAATTAATTAATTTGTATTGGATTATGTGAGTATTATTTCTTTCTACAAACTTTATAAAAAATATCCAAAAAAGTGAGTTTTCTCCATCATAAAACATATATTTTGTAAAACATAGCTAATATGTTACTTTTTGGAACTTATAACTTTATTAGGCTAGAATGTAATTTTTTATCTGCTGTCATACTATAGATAAAATATTTGACAACGAACATTTTGTGGAGAAAAACTGAAAACAGTGAAGACAAATAAAACTATTTTGAACTTTAATATATTTTTTTCAAACACATAATCCATAATGTGGACTATGTACTAACAGAAAATATAAGAAACCTGTAATCACATTGGTTAGCAACCTTAATGAACCTGGTTAGCTACTGGTGTTTTAATTTGGTAGTCTCCCATGATTTAATTGGCAAGTATCCATAATCAACTTGAGTAGACCTCGTGGTCATCTTGGGTAGGCCCCGTGACCAAATTCGGTAGCAACTGTGATCAACTTGCGTAGACCTCAATGAGCACAGCTAGTTGAAAACATGCATGATGGCATAGTGTAGCACCACATATAAACTATTATTATTCATATCTCTCATCATCTGAAGCCAATCTTCACACATTAATGTATCATACCATAAGGGTCTGTTGAACATTGCCTTGCACTCTGTTGGAATTTTGGTTAACTAAAATGATGTGCATTATAGAACTTAATATTTTAGGATGTATCTGTTTAGTGATGTGAAAGCATATTTACGTATAAGGATATATCAACTTCGTGTACACAAGGTTAATAATAATATAGTAATAGAAATAATTTCCTTATGATTTTGTTGGTAATTTTCACGAGAAAAATATTATATAAGTTAAGCTCTGATGGTAATATATAATTAAAATTGATAAATCATCAATTGTTGTAGCCACTACATGAGGCAGATTTTGGAAGCCTTGAGGTATTGTCATGAAAATGACATCATCCATCGCGACATCAAGCCTCACTGCGTCTTACTGGCCAGTAAAGAAAATTCAGCTCCAGTGAAACTGGGGGGTTTTGGTGTTGCAATACAGCTCCAGGACGGCAAAGTTCTTAATGGAGGTAAATTTTATCATAATAATTTAATGAATTTTAAACCTAGCTAACATTTTGTACCAACTGAGTCTTGAAACATCAAGTGGTGATTTTATAAAACAATTTTAGGTAATACCTAATTGAAAAATTTAGTAGGTAGTGTGTTAGTATATGATTCAGTACAGTGTCATTACTTGATTATTTCTCTTTGGTAGGTTTTGCTTTGTAGCAAACAACTTTGTTTAGGACTAATTTACTGAAATAACGTATTATTATTTACCCTATAGCTCTCTATAGTAAAAATAAAATTGAGTAAAAGTTTCCCGATGCTGCTAGAAATCGACTTGCTAAAAGTATCTTAGTAAATAATCACCTCATCGATTTTAAAGATTCTTGCTAAGAAGAAAATTTGATATAATTCTTTTTTATGTCATGAACATTTGTAATGTATATGTTAACCTTGCTTTGAGATATAACATTCATGACTTAAGGAACATTTAGCATCATAAATCACAGATCACAATGTACTTAAATAACTGAGTTGTAATCATTATCAAATCAGGACATGGAGGAGGTTATCATAGCATTTATCAGTACAGAACTGACCATGACATGCAAGATAAGGATACCTCACTGTTAGTTATTTTTATAATGTCTTAAAACAGGGAAATTAATTTAGTTCCAACATTTTAAAATACTCATTTTTGTTAGATCTGTCTGTATTGAAGACTTAAGAACAAGTTAAATAAAAATAATATTTACTTAATTATAAATCTTCAAATTATATAAAACAAATTAAGTTAAAAATCAACATTACTTTTATTTACAATGTTTACTTAGTCAGCATACATTCAGTTAAATAGTTTTTTCTCTATTACCTAATTCTGCTTGTAAAAATAAATATCAATTTTTTGGCTTTTTTGGGCAGTTGTGAGTTTAGGTTGATAACAAAACATGAATTTTGCCTCATTCCCTAATTTTATATTTTTGTGGTTTAATTTTTTTTTTTTATTCTGGGATGAACTAAGCAATCTAATGATTATAGGATTTGTTTTGTTAACAGATAAACAACTTATAGGTACGGTATTTGAAGTGATATATTCAAAGATCTAGCAGTTATTAGTTTGTGTATCCATTTAAAAAATAGTAATACAAACCATTGCTTACTAAACTCAAACATAAATCATTTTCAGTAGTGCAGTGAATATAGTAATAATTTTGGCTGTGATAAAAAAATTATGAGAAACATTACAAGGAAAATAGTTTGATAGTGGAAACAGACATGGCAATAACAATAGCTGAATCATTTTTCTATTATTCCAAATGATTTTTGAGTCCAGATTAGTTGGACTGTAACTCAATCATAACTGATGTTGCACATAATTGTGTGACCAGTGTAGGAAATAAGGCATGGAAGAACTATGATTGGACTTTCCAGCACTTCTGTATGACCTACATAACCAATTCAGATTAACTAAAGTGAGAAGTGAGGGAAAATACAATGTTTTAAAGTAAGTACTGTTTTAGAATTTCGCATCGGCGCATGCATAACGTGTTCTGCTATCTGTTAGCAGCAACAGCTGCCATAATTGATACATTTGACAGTATTTAAGGCAGTTTTTGGGTGTTTAAAATGCCTCCTCCGATTGAAAATGCTGCTGTGTGAAGTTCACACTGTGATATTTTTCTAAACGCCAAGGGCATGAAAGCATTCAACATTCACCCTTAGATCTCTCACAGGGTGATTCTCTTTGCGATTTTCCTTCAGCATGTTTGGAATCTAACATAAGCATAAATTTCAGTGCTTCAAATTTTCTATCACAATTTCATAAATCACACTTCTTTACACTTGACAAAATTCACTAGATGATGAAATTGTAAAGCGTCTATTTTTTCTGACGTTTTCATCAACTTTTTGCATCAAGGCGTTACTAGTGAATGACGGACATCCACTTCGTTCCTCATCATGCACATTCTTACGGTTATTTTTAAAAAAACCCCCATCCATTTCCAAACCATTCCATCACTCATTGTGTTTTGTCTATGAACTTCACAGATCTCGAGGTTAATGTCAGTTGCTTTCATGCCTTTAGCGTTGAGAAAACATATCACAGTGCGAACATTTTCAATCAAAGTAGGCATTCTAAACACCCATAAAGAACCTCAAACATTGTCTTAACATGAGGTATTAACATGAACACTGAGAACAGTGATGCGTCAGAAAATACATGTGATACGTGGTAATTATAGATGATTGTCAATTATGGTTGATAGTTTCTCAGTGTAAAGTCTGTCTGATCTTCTCGATGAATTCTTAGACTGTGTTGATAGGATGTTCCATACCTATATATATTATTAACACTATATTTATGGGCTTCATATTTATAGTTGGTCATATTTACTTTCATAAATAGGAGATCTAATCTTTATTCAACATTTTAGACTCAAACAATTCAGCGTGTACAGACTATGTTGGAAAAGACAATTTTTCATAGCAGTTAGATTTATTTGTTGCATGTTGCATCTGGTCGGGTCTGTTATTTAGGATTTTAAAAATAAATAAAACAATTTATATATCAATACAGCATTTTCACTATCAACGATAGCAGAAAAGTTCAATATTCTCTTGCTTAATCCAATACTTCAAATTCCTAATTTGTTGATAACTTTTACTGCTCACTCACTTAAAAAAATCATACAAATATCAACCAACAGCAATACAGTACAGTGTCTTGTCATTAGGGGTGTGCGAGTACTCGAAAATACGAGTATTTGATAGAGTATTTTACTACCCGAACTCGGCTCGAAGCTTCCGAAACTACTCGAAGTTCGATCGAGTAGTTGTATTTCACGAAATATCATATTTACATCTTAATCTAGTTTTAAAAGTAAACATTTTTATAAGTTATACATAAAAAATGTGTGCTTCCTTGTGTTTTATTCTACCCTTAATCAAATGTTATCAGTTTGGTAGGCGTAATTATGAACTAAACAATACGCCTAAGAATATGTAGTACACGACATATTCGATGTACAATGAACTAGTCAATGTAGTGAACGAGTTCGTTCATTATGATTTGAACTAGTTCAATTCAAAGTGAACAACAGAGCTGGGAAGGTAGCGATCTCACATGTTGGTTGTCGAGTCTACTAGTCAAATGTAACATAACCTAAAATAGCGTGAATAAAACAAAAGTGCTGGTTAGTGTCTTTATGACACAAGAAAGGGAATGAGAGATCCGGTTCAAGATGCTCAAAAAGACCTGTAACCGATACAAATCTAATAATCTGTACGCTGTGGAAATTATATGCATATTTTCGTTCATATAAAAAATACCGTTCAATCAAAAGAGTCCTGAGAACGGGTCACTTTACATCCCAAGAATCAAACTTCCCATCTTTTCTAGGTGAAAGTTCATCTCTGTTGTAGTATACGTACGTGCCAGGAACCATTCAGCTCCTTTACAGAACTGAAATTATCGTATATTTCTTGAGAGTCGATTGAGGTCCATTTTATTTTTTAATCTGAGCAGGGAATCGCCCAATGATTTGACGTAAGAAAATACCGAATCATATCATAAAAAATATGGTAATGGCGTTCTAGCAGAGTGTGACTCAACATTATTGATTTATTTTCTGTCAAATAAACATATATATATATATATATATATATATATATATATATTCGTGGCGAACGTTTTTAATTATTATTCCGAAAACGCCTTAGATCGCCAAAACTGTGTAATATTTGCACACATGATATTTTTTCCTGTAAAATTGTTAAACGGTTTTCAGACTAAGTTAGACAATAACACAGATGGAGTGTAAAATGTGGTAAAGTACAATCATTTTGATTCGTAAACTCACTGAGTGGGCCCCTGTTCACATTGCCGTCGATGTAAACTGTAAAACAATCACGAATCAACCCAAGTGAGAAACATGTTGAAGACCTTTTCTAAACAAAATACAACAAATTTAGATACTCGGAAAATAATTGTTATTGAACCAAAGACTTATCAAACGTCTCGTTTTTTATTCATAAGTTTATAATTTAGCTGCCCAAAATCTTCACTCTATCATTAGTTGGCACTTAGCTGATATTTCAGACTGCATCTCGTCGTCAATGTCAGCTGCACCTATTATATTAGCCGACTACATCTATGGTTTTCTTTCGATTACTCCAGGTTTTCATGAATTTCTCGTTATGACATAATTATTTATCTGTTGTTCAGTGTAGCCTCGTGTATGGAAGTAGTTTCAAGTTGCACATATTTCATTACCGATCATAATTTAAAAACTAATTCATCCTAAGCGAATTTAAAATTTATTTTTAGTAAACCTGCTTAGTTATTCTTATCAATCAATTGAACTACAGTCTTTGTCATCCAGAATTTCAAATTCTATTATGTAATTCAGAGCTTATTTCCGGTTAGTTATAACCTTGTTATTAATGAGTTAAATACCCACAGAATACAGATCCACTCTTCTTGGCGTGTACACAATCAACTTTTTGTTGAGAGGAGGAATTCTGAAAGCAAATGACTGCATTTGGCGATGACCCCTGAATTTTAGCATCAGTTTGGTTGGTTGCAGCTTTTGCCAACAAGATTTGCTATGTTTTTGCGGCACACTTTGAGCTGAACCACCAGATAAACATACCGGCTGTGAAACAGGGCTTGCATATAAAATATGAGTGAACAGATTAAATCTTTATAATCCACGTTGTTTCAATTAATAATATACTTTCTTAATTTCTTACATAATATTAGTTCTGAAAAAAGTTTAAACAAAACAATGCCACATAAAAATGTAGGAAGACAGAAAGTACTGTAAAAAGTGTTATTTATCAAATGTTACAGTTACAAACAACAAATCAAAATTATTGTGTTCAGTTTAGATGTATATATTTACGAATCTGGCAAAACTTAACATAGGCTTAGGATGGTGTCTGCCTTTTACAGTTATCTTGGGTGAACAGGAAATACTTCTGTAAATACTCGCTCGAAAAATACTCGATACTCGAAAAAAATGCCAACTACTCGACTCGACCTCAAAAATCACTACTCGCACACCCCTACTTTATACAGGGTGTATCTAAAGTCCCGCACTGTCTTAATATATCTGGAATGATTACAGATAATGCAATATCACTTGGTATATGTTACTACCCCTAAAAATCTACTCTTTGAAGTGACTATTAGTTTCCTACCATATCAGGGGGAAAGCCCAAAAAGAGTCACAACAAAATCTTAAATGAGAGGATAGGTCAAGAAGTAATCCATCTATATTAGGAGAATGCAGTGCCACAAATCTGATTTCGAAAGGTTCACCCTAAACAAATGGTGCTGGTTTACAGTTCAGTTACAATGTAGGTCCTATTGTGAATGGCTTAATATTCTTTTCTTGGCTCAAGTTTGAAGAGTTAGAATTTGTAAATGCATACTGGACCCAAGAAATAAATAACTTAAATGTAAAGTTTAAGTTGGAGGGTCTTAACTAGAGTATGAGTAGGATGGATAGAGAACCATCAGTATTGGTGTCTTTAGAAAAAGTGGGTGGATCTCTAATTTCCTCTAAAAAAGCTACTTTTGACAATCGCAAGCAACTTATTGACAAGAACCAAGAAAATAATGTTCTATCAGGTCTGAGGTTCACAGGTTCAATACCCTGAAGGGGGGTAAGAGCAAAATAATATATAGTCCTTGTGCTATAAGGATTTGGACTGTCCTTTACTTTTTATGTCCTTCTAATAAAAATCCTTAAAAGAATTGTAATGGGTATCTTTTTCACACCTACAATGTGCAACACTCCAATGAAAGCTAACACATATCATCAATGTCGGTTTCTTTATAGGTAAATTTTTGCCCATGCAACATTCATACTAACCTGGTTGTTGTCTGAATATTTTACAATATCTATTTTACTTTATTTTAGAATTTGATTTTACTTTTACTTAGAATTATGATTTTATTTTTCTAGTTGGTTCTCCTATCCCTGGCAAGATTGTTATCATATAATTGTAATGAAGCTCTGTTAAAAAATTAGAATGATTGTCCTATTTAGTTTTCCAGTCACTGTGATTTGCTTGTTTTGTCTTGAGTTGATAACTGAATGCTCAGATACAGTATTACGTTAACACATGCGTTATCTTAATACATGCAACCTATGAACTAGTTACTAATTGACATCACTACTACTGGATGTAAATGTGTCATTTTGTCTTTATTATACTGGTCCACACCATTGAGGGCTAAGTGATGCTTAAAAAGGATGGTAGATTCCCTCAGGATAGCACTTATACCAGAGACTTGGAAGAACTGTTCTGGGACTGAACAGCCTTAAGTAGGGAGTAGTGTCGGAGACCATGCAAATTTGGGAAAGCTGGACCCCTATCTTTCTGATGGAGGATGTGGCAGGTTGCTTTCGGTTGCTTGGCCAATCTAGTAGTCTCTAAACAATGTTAGAATTTTCTGTTATGGCAGTTAATTGGCTGCTGGATGGTGTTAATAGCTTCTAGTATATGATCTGGGCGGTTCAAGATTACATTTCCGGATTCTTCTGGATTGCAGGAACAACTTATAAAAAAACAGTCTTCGGCCGACTAGCCAGTCTACAGTCTGGATTGTAAGATTAATTTTACTTGTGACAGTAATGTGACAAGTGCTAAGCAGTGAAGAGTGACATATATTGAACAAACGTATACTGGTTGGTGTTGTGTGAGTAATAACTCTTAAATAACAGTGGTTTATTTTCAAATGCAGGCCATGAAGCTTGTTGATATCACCAACATTTCAAACACCATAGTCTTAATAAACTAATGTCTTAATAAGCTGGTCCTTTGCTTCCTTTATTAATGAACAAGTTATTAATGCACAATTATTCTTTGTAAACAAATTTTATGTCAGTTAGTAATTTAGTCACTCTTATTTAAACTTATATTTGCTGTAACATACTGTATATGAAAATCATATCAGCATCTCATGGTTGAATATGATGTTTTCTAAGGAATAGGAAAAACTATCTCAAGGAGACCTACGATTACCAATTAGTATAAGTTAGAGCAATAGAATAGTTAAGGAATGACTTTTTCATATTGCTCCTTAGCAGGTCCTTCATATATTCAAGTTTTATTTATTTTTATTTATTTATTTATTCATAAGACGCCGATCGTCAAGATATGGGTGAATATGGATTTCGAATGAGTGTGATGAGTGTAGATGAGTGAATGTAGTCATTGTTACAAACTAAGGCCGACTATTCCTTAGAAAGTGTCATTAATTAATTGCCCAATGACAAATGAACAGCCGGTGGTTATCAGCTGATCCTTCTCAAAATGTGTTACGACTCTGATCGGGATCGAACTGAGAACCTTTAGCACATGAAGTTGGGATTGAACCAACTAGCTACCGACCAATTTTAACTAAACTCAATCATTTCAGAAATGATACTTATTATACTTATTATACTTATTCTATACTTGCTAATTACACGTATTATGCTAGTTAAAAAACTATTCCATACATGTTTTTAAAGTAAGCACTGTTTTGGAATATTGCTGTTAAAGCGCTGCAGTTGGTGTTTGGCGCGTGCACGCTCTGAACCACTATATGTTGGCAAGCGATAGCTGCCATTACGGATCCTTTCCACTGTACTTAAGGTTGCTTATGAGTGTTTTAATTTTATGAGTATTTACCTTCTCCAATTGAAAATGTTGCCGATTGTAAAGTACATGTGTGGCAAGTTTTCTTAATGCTAAAGGCATGAAAGTAGCTGACATTCATCATAAGATCTGTGAAGTTTATGGAGAAAACAGAGTAAGTGGTGGGATGGTATAGAAGTGAGTGAGAGCTTTTAAAGTTAGCCCTATGAATGTGCATGATGAGAAATGAAGTGGACAGCCTTCACTGATTACTGATGACTTAGTTCAAAACGCTGATGATAAAGTGAAAGAAAACATACATTTACAACTTCATCAGTATGTAGTGAGTGTCCTAAGGTGGTAAGAAGTGTGATTTATGAAAATGTGACAAAATGTTTGAAGAACAGAGAGTTATGCTTACGCTGAGTTTCCAAAATGTGAACGGAGAATGACAAAAACAAATGTTTATCAGAATTAAAAAAAAAAAGTTTAGCCTGCCTTTCACGTTCCTAGGATGTTAGGATTGTGATATTGACGATTTTGTAAGCCCAATTGTCAGTATGGCTGATCTCTTGATAATTGTTAGCTGATATTACGGCCTTAGCATTAAGAAAACTTACATAGCGAATACTTTATAGTCAGCTCAATTTTCAATTGGTGGCAATTTAAACACTCATCAACCTTAAATACAGTTAAATGGATCCATAACGGCGGCTGTGGCTTGTCAACATATAGTGATACACAGCGTACATGCGCCGAATGCTGACCCCAGTGCTACAACGGCGGATTCTAAAACAGTACTTTTAAAAACACGCCTTGTATAGTACTTATTCTAATATAATATGGAGGGAACAGCTCTTTTATCTTCTGTAAACCTATAGAGGATGAGGGTTTTGTTTAAAGACTTGCATGCTTGCATGACAGACTAAAGAGGGTGCTTGATTATCCAGTAAAACTCCTCAAATCCGAACCTCGGAAACCCCAACAAATCCAAATGTGCTTCTAAAAGAATTAAGTTGGCAAAAATGAGGATAAAGGGATAACCATTTGTATTTTAGGACATATCTTTAGTCTATTTTTAAACATTTTTTTGTTACTATTAAAGAAAAATTTATAAGAAGTATAGTCAACATACATTACATCATGTAATTATGTCTAGTACTGTACTGAAATCATTTAGCATCCAGGAATAAAAAAAAATATCACTTACAAAATAATAGTTTACAAAACATACAACAACTATCTTAACCTAACTTGAAATCAGTCATTTTCAACTGTTGTAGTGAAGAAAATCTTCCTGTTGAGGTAATTCAAAGCCAGCGTTCAATGAACATTTTTGAATGTCATTTGTTGTGGCTGATGGATCTTGTCCCACAAAGTGCAATGCAATGTCAAGAGCAGATGCAGCATCTGTGTATGTCACTTAATCCGTTGGAGCTTCCTCTCTGTCACTGTCACTTCGACCTACATCTCCATCATATTGAACTTAGACCAGACTCACTATCTTCTTCCTCATTAACTTTAGCTGTTGCCTTCTTATGTAGATAACCTTCTTCTGGAGTCTCACAGCCTGAAAATTTCTGAAAAATATGAAGGAGCTCTTGTTGTGTGACAACTTCAGTTTAACCTGCTTTCTCAAAACTTGATGCGAGGCCAAAGCTTCTTCCATACACTGTGCAGAAAATGTTTACTTGCGTGTTGCTATGATTCAGCCAATCAGCAAATGACATCATTAATTGTTATTTCTAAATAGTCATATGGATGGTGGGTTAGTCATTTTCAATTTACTTCTTTCCATAATTTAAGTCTCACATTGTTCAGAATCTCTTGATCCAATAACTGGAGTAGTGTCGTAATGTGGGGGGTAGGAAAATGGCTTTTATATTATATATTAGAAGGATGAAAACAGGGTGACTACTGCTAGCTCGGGCAGTATTGTTGATGACCATGTGCTATTGGATTTTTAGTGCACAGTTGCCTAGCAACAGTGGTCTATGGGCACGCATCTACCTGTGTCATCCGATCACCTGTCAAGGTCATTTGATTTATTGTACATTCCTTGTTAGCCACTAGCACTAGCTATTCCTCCTCCCTAATTCAATCATTTGCCCTAACCATAACTTTGACTGGTTATGTTAAGGGTATTTTTCAGCTAATTTTAACAGACTCCATCCCCAATTTGTTCGGATTTGAGTGGTTTCACTGTACAAATTATGGAACCACTCAGTTTCCATGCTGTTGAAAGGGTATGGACTGAGTGAAAACACTCAGACATGTATATAGTGAGAAAATGCTTGTAAGATGTTTCTGCATTGGTAAGAGCATGTAGATATAAATTCTGCCTATTTAACAAGAAATCGCTGTGGTTAAAATATCCTACACCTGTACGATCACAATCAGTTTATTTTTATTATTCATTTAGTTATGTGTTAGTTTAAATCCACTTTGAATGTTTATTGTTGTATTTGTTTTTTAACAGAGAGTTTTATTTCAATGTCACGGCCCAGCCTAAGTCCTCAAGGTCAACTATATTTGAGTTCCGACAGAGAGGGTAAGGTCTTGTTCAGTCGTGTGCTATGTTCTCTTGTGTTTTTTTTTTTTATTGTTTTTGAATAAATCTTGCTGCATTCAAATCTTGTTGATCGAACACACCTCCAACTCACGTATAATCTTAATAATGTACATATGCTGGTAAGTTCTTTTGTAAAATGTTCTATTTTCCCAAAAATATTTGAATAAAAACTTTTGGCAATAATATTTTTAAATCTGGCAGTTTAAAATTTAATTACCGTATGTTCAAAATAAATGTTTATTTGGAATGGAGACATGTATTTGAAACAACAAGAAATTGAGGCAGTAGTCACAATTTCTAATCGTCAGTTTTTGTCACTTAATGCTCTCACATTATATGTTTCTCTTTTTAGCACCTAACTGTATTTCGTTCGATCACCTACCAGATATGGAGAAAATAGAAGCTGCTGACAATAATGGTACCTTCACTAACATTTCCCTGTCTTAGTCCAATGCTTAGCATGACTAGATTTCAAAGGAAACATTTTAATTTAGATGGCACAATTTT
The DNA here is from genome assembly GCA_035578905.1 of Stictocephala bisonia. Classification (NCBI taxonomy): domain Eukaryota; kingdom Metazoa; phylum Arthropoda; class Insecta; order Hemiptera; family Membracidae; genus Stictocephala; species Stictocephala bisonia. The sequence continues at coordinate 358,703 of JAQJVL010000042.1, read as the reverse complement.
TATTTGCTTGGTACTTTTTTTCTGCAATAGAAGAATTGTTACAGTTACGGGCAGGTGTAGTGGAGCTAAAAAATTAGTTTTACAGAAAAAAATTACAACTCATTGAATGGACTTATTGGATGGATTTTTAGTTCTCTAAAACAGGTTTTGTAAATATACTTCCGCTAAATTTGAGGGCTGACCTACTGGACTGTTCTTATAAGTGACAAAGTAATTCCAAAAATATAGTGTTTACAAAACTGTTGTTTTTTTGACCCTTAAAGCGCTAAGCTAAATTACTAGCTATTGCTCATTTACAAAAAAAATATACATTTTTATTTTTAATGTTAATTTTAGTTTTGTTTATATGGGTTAATAACAACAAATAAAAACCACATATTACATTTTTATCTTTATTTTTTACAAAGTTATAATAGTTTTACAAACAACATACCTATTTCCAGAATAATGATTTTATGTGAAACTTCTCGAAACACTCATCTGGGTGAAGGCTTGGGTTTGACACACAGGTTTTACAAAAATATATTGTTTCTCGCCTTTGTCATTTTTTGGCACAGACAACACATCTTACTGCTTTTGGTTTTCTGTCCATAAAGTGCTGCTTTTCATCCAAGCGTTGTTCGGGAGGTCCCGTCGGCTGCCGTCCTCGCCTTCTCGCGGCCGGTTCCGCAGCTTTTTCAGCTACGAGATCTTTGATGAGGGATTGTCGGAATTCAGCGTGGTTCAGTGGTTTCTTTCCATGTTTTAGTTGAACATCCTTATACATCAAATAACTTTATATAATGGATACTTCGAGCAGCCAAAAAAACATTTTTCTGTACCACTTCTTGGATTTTCTTAGAAACTGGTAACTTGAAATGAATAATAAACTATAAAAAAATATTGAAAACAAAATATATACAATAAGTAAAACACGAACAAGTCAAACAGTGAAGACACAATAGCGCGGGCGGCAGTGAGCGAGGCAGACGGTAGACTAAACAATGGCGCGCCTCCAGGCGCTAGCCGGTGTAGGCGACCCCTCCCAACCAGGTATGTGGCGGCATTCATCAAAGCCAACGAGTCAATAACCCACAAAACCCTTGTTTTAACGCATCAATGTATTGAATAACGTTGGCGCAACATAACGCAGTAGTTGAAATGGCAAAAAGTAGGTCACAAATAATTTTAGGGGATAAATATGCAAATTGCGTTTTAAAGCGCTAGCCGCGGTATAGAACCTATACACGCTGCGTCTAAAGGCGCAAGCCGCTGGGTAAGGGTTAATCTTATTGGTATAGTTAATAAATTATCAATTCAGCTCTACTAAATGTGAGTTCGTACAATATTCTAATTTCTTTGAAATACTAAATTCTTTTAATTTAATACCCTGCATGACTTGTTTTTCACAAGTTTAGCTCTGTCATTACTTGATGCCTTCAAACTCCATTTTTAATAAAGGCGTAGTTTTAAAAATTGAATTATCAGCTTTTTTCTGTCTATGTACAATTAAATAGAGTAAAACTAAATCGATCTTAAATGTATGCTTAAAACAAAACATGTTTAAGTGACTGGTGCCATAATTGAAGCCTTCAGCATTTACTGTGTCTAGGTACTATTTATAATATTTAAATATTATCAGGTGTTGATGCAGTATCTTCAGTCGTGTGACCTCGTCTTACCTTATGAAAGAGGACAAATATGAAGTCTACATTGCAGAACATTTCATCAATAACAGTCAAAGACTTTATAAGTTACTACCTCATATTATATTACTTTGTTGGATTATCGGAGAACCAAAATATACAATCAATTAATAATTTCAAATAAATGGCAATATAGGCCTACATCTTTCACGCACATTAGGCCTAATGAGTTAAAATAAAATTATAATTTTTTAGTAGGTACAATACAACAGTAGTCAACTATGATTCATTTTCATTATTCACAACAAACAGTAAATACGCAAAAGTAAGACTAATCAAACAAATAACCAATAGAAAGTTCCTTCAAAAATACTTATAATTGCTGGAGAAACAAATATTTTTCCAGCCAAAACTCAGCATTTGTGGAGAACAAAATGCAAACAATGCTGTAATGGCTTTGCAATTTGAATTGATTTGTAATAAAACAATATTATTCTGATTACAGTAATGTTTAGGATATTCAAAACAAAAAAAAGATAAACTTATACAGTGGAGTCCCAGTAATCCGAAATAATTGGGACCGAACCCATTTTGGATTACCGAATATTTCAGATTAAACAGATATTCTTAAAATGCTCTGTAGAGTACTTAAATTTTGAAAGCAATAATAGGCTATAGTTATAAAAAGGAGAATGAACCCTTTAATAGAAGAATATATTCAACTGAGATGTAAGATCAAACATCATTTTTCAAATAATTTTCAACAATTTTCTTGTAAATTGTAGATATAAAGTAGCGGTTCTTACAATAACTGAATTTTGATTTTTGCAAAATCTGTTGTCAATTTCTGTTACTGAAGTTCGGATTAGCAAGACTCTACTGTATTTGGTTTTAGATGAATCAAACAGGGAATAGAAATATATACCAGAGCCTTGAAATACTGTATCGAACACTTGTTTTGTTTCTGAATGTCAAATAATATAACAGTCCAATTATTAAAACGTATTATGGGAATTAATTATACTTTTTAGTCACTATTCACTATCTTTTTTGTAATTTGCCATTCCGTAATATTTTTCTTGAACTCATCACTTAAATACTCTGCTCATAATTTCACTAGAAATGAGATCCTTTGTACTAAATATTTTAGAACTAATCCTTTTGTAACAAGACTAATAATAATAAAGTAGTGGGTATTTTCATTTGTGTAACTTTCAAGGTGCTATGATGATGAAACTAATGGGATTATCCAATTCTCAGTGATTTGTAAGGTATAATTAGCTTTGCTCTTTATTATCCCCACAGCTTTCACTCTAATGGCTGGAATGTTTTATGTATGACCAATACATCTTATGCTATGTACACTTTTTGTGCAATTTAAACATACTTTAAGTTGGTTTTTAAGTTTAATTAATACCTGCATGTTTGTTTCATTGTACCAGTATAAATAATCTTTCACTGTCTTAATTTATCTGTGTGTATCAATGATGTTTTCTTTTTAACTCTCTCCCGATCATAAGTCTCGAATCACCACGTGCCGCACTGAGCCACTGTAGGTTAAACACCACAGATTGACACACTTACCTTATCGACTGTATTCATATGGTGCTGCCACACATCAGCTGCTAATGGAACTATTAGACTTTTCACTGTATCCATGTAGTGCTATTACAAATCAGCTAATAAAAGGAACTACGCTTTCTCGTGCTTCAGGAGACCTATTTCTTATTAGTGTAACTTTTAGATTGAATTACTGGTCATTATTCTTAAGATAGTTTAGCTGTAAAAATGGATGAGTTTGGGTGTTTGATTTTATGTGTTTAGACTTTTTTCAGTATTTTATAAATATTTTATCATTAAAATTAAACATAGTTATTATAACACAGAAAAGATGCAGTAAAGTCGCATCACTGAGCATGTGTCATACCGCTGCGCCATGAAATAAGTCTCTTTACGATGTTAGTGCCTAACATTAATATGACCAGGAGAGGGTTAACATTTGGGTTTGCATGGGAATGTTTATTTTTTGCATTTAACTCTTTGTGCTTTTTAAGATGTTTGTTTATTACAATAAGGTTTATTTTGAATTGTTTTGTAACTTGTTTTACATAATACTATATTAATTGTTTATAAATGATTTAATGTTAATATATTAATCAATGTATGGATACAAGATTTTAAAATATTTTAGAACATAAATCGAAACTACTTCAACAGATTTATAAGTTTGTTATATGTTGTTAATGTATAACTTTGTTTACTGATATTTAAAGTAATGACTAAGCATTTTAGAAGTTTCATGTTGCAGAATATGTCAAATGTTACTACTTAAGGAATTCCTGATTTTGCTTGATAGATTAGTTTTATTCTCATGAATTTTTACTTAAGACAACCTGTCTTATTTTTGTCTTCTGCGTATGTTATTATTGTAGACAGTATGGCAGAAGAAAATAACAACACAGTTTAACTTAAATATGAGACCTATCCTAAATCTTCTAACTCTTTGTGGTGGACGTGGCTGCGGCAGCAATCTTTTAGTGAAACTTGAGTATTTAACTAACTGCCCGAGCTAAGCACAGAATTAGCTGTACTAGTATGCATACTATTTTGTTCCATTTGCATTTTGCGGAATGCAGTTTGCAATAAATAATACCAGAAGCTGTAAAGATTCAGCGTTTAAAATTTTGTTAGGAACAAACCACAAATTGGTGGTTGAAATTCTAGTTTGTGTGGTGAGAAAAAGCGTTAGATTGTATCATCATTAGAAGGAGCTATCAATACACAGAATGAAAACGGAATTGACTTGTAATCTTTTAACAGAGAAATTCAAGGAAACTATTCATAAAAATTAGTGTATCATAATTACAGACCTCCTCTTTCATTTCCCTTAAATTTCATTTTTTATTTTATTAAATTTCAATTATAAGCTCTGGATTTACTGTAGTCACAAAAATTAAGTAGATAAACTGAAAACTTTATTAATAAGCTTTAGTTAGGACTTTTAAGTGTCAGCGAAGCATACCAGTTTTTCAGCTAAGCATATATGTAGGTAATATCATTATGTACATTTGTATAGGGGTGTGTGATGCATCAAAAAGCATAGAAAAAAATCTATGGGATTCGATTCATGACTAGTCAAAATGTTAATGCATTGAAAGTAACACGATGCATCGATAGTGCTATGATGAATAAGCAATATCGATGTCTCAGAATTATTCGGATGTGTCAAAATGATGAATTGTTAAGGAAAAATGCCTTTTAATCAGTGATATTTACTAGTACGTCTTTTAGAAGTAGTACTTTAATGTTTTAAATAAAATATTTTAAAGTAAAATGATTAGTACTGAAGTTTTTTATTCCGAATGGACAGGGATGAGCACGATCTGACGCATACCTGATTATATTGCGATAACAAATACAGAGTTCGGGAAAGAGATAACTCTTACTGATATGAACATGATATAATCCCATCGTAATTTACGTGGGTGTAGCGTACCACGAATTAGTAAAACATTCTCCTACAGACCGTCTATCTAATTCACTTGGTCGGCAATTATTTTGGGATCTGTATTTGATAACAAAATAATACGAATTGTTCTGTAGTCAATTGGAATAGTAAAATAAATTAGGTCTTCTTCTGTGTTTTTCGATTATTGCTGATAACACCAGTCTACGAATATTGCAGATAACGAATACGTTATCATGACTTTTGTCATCACTTCCTGTCCGATAGGGTGCCTGGCTTCTACAGTCCATATTTTTTACAAAATATTTCCCAATCTAAATACAGTCTTATTTTGTTTTCTTTTATGAATTCAAACGTGTTGCATTCATAAATAAAAAAAATTTGCTGCATCCCACACCTCTACATTTGTATAAGTTAAATTAATGTAGATTTATCTTAAGCTATTGTTATTAATAAAATGGTATTCTGTAATGAATATTTTCTTGAAATATCAGCAATTCCTCAACATGACTGAATTTCAACTTAATGATTATCTTAAACCTTTCTAAAGTCCTAAACTCTGACATTCTATTTATCATTTAAATTATTGAACACTTATAACCTAAAAAGCCGTCCACTTTCTGACAAGCATTAAAAGCTATTTCTGCATACGTATTTTCAAATGTATCAAACAAATTTGTACTATTTTTCATATTGCTTTGCACTGATTGTTTAATGCTTTGGACTGGTAGATTAACGAAGATGTAATATTTTGCCCTAAAAACAAATTACTTATATTTCGACTACTCTGTGTTAAATCTGTTAATGACTGATTCATTAATGCTCCTTCCTTATGTGAGATATATTTACACTACAAGAGATCTAATTTTAAATAAATAAATATTTAAATACAAACATTGATTATAATAATAATTGACAACAGTGTAAATCATTTCAAACTACATCTGATCTTACTATAGTGGAGATATGTTTTATGAACAATTAGACATTTCCATCACATCAAGGGAATACTAGCCACCTCTCAGCTACATTCTTTTACTGTAATGTTTTTACTTTTTATCAACTAAAAATCTTAATTCATATCCCATTAAATAAAAGTCAAACCTCACAGTCGGGTTTTTTCTATTTATTTACTAAGCATATTACTTAGTGCACACTTGGTTTCAGGGAGGATAGGCACCCCTCACTACATGTCACCGGAGGTGGTTGAACGCCAGCAGTATGGCAAACCAGTGGATATCTGGTCAGCCGGTGTGCTACTCCATGTTCTCCTGTCGGGCACGTTGCCATTCCTGGGGACCAAGGAAAGGCTCTATCACTGCATATGTCGAGGCAAACTTCATGTGAGTCAAGAAAATATGAATAACTACTTCATTTCTAAAGAATTTGCATATTTATTGTATATTATTGTGGCTTATTTATATCTGATGTATATATATATATATATATAGAACTAGGGGACATCCCTGCATGCTTCGCGTACCAACCCCGCTCCCGCTGCGCTCGATACACCTCGGCATGTGACTTTTACTATAAATAAGCAGATTACCTATATAACGTTAAATCACAAAATTTATTTAAAGTATCTCAACGACACTACTTGCTAGTATAAATTACCCAATGGTATTACTTATCCTATTTCCAACGTCTTCATTTCATTTGTTTTTGTTTAACAGCTGAATATTAAACTCCTAATGCATCAGTAGGATAATGTCAAACATACAAAATAAACATGTTTATTTATTTACAAAACAGCTGTTATTAATTTACTAAAATCAACCATATGTTATTCTTATGGATAAAAGTAAATTTTGAGGGGCACTTTGTACCCCTTAGGAATGGAATTTTGAAAAATCCTTTCTTAGTGGGTCATTAATAGAAAATAATGAATATTTTCTATTAATTTAAATCTGTTAATATTTTGAGGGTGGAATAAGTGTTGAAATATTTATGATATTGCCTCATTTAGCCACAGACTAGAGTGAAAAAAAAAACTGTTCTGAAGAATTGTTCTGTATTTTGAATAAATTAACCTTTTTAAACTTATATCTGATTTTTAAGGCATGTACATTTGTGCAAGGTTAAAAATCGATTTACATTGCACTCATGTTAAACATGCAATCAGGTATATTATAGTAAGTAGAAAATAAATCCATTTATAGCTTGAGCTCTATTATGAATGGAAAACTATGGATGCATATTGTAATGTAGATATAGGAAGAAGAAAATAAAGTTAATTGAACTATTTTATACTCCATATTCAGTACACTAGCAACATATTTTATCATATTAAAACTGTAAACAAATGAGATTATGAAACAAAAAACAAACTCTGGAATGGATTGGTAGTAGACCTCAAACTCGTTAAGCAAGTTCTAGATATCATAACAGAAATAAATTATAAATAACAACAAAATCATACAAAGAAAAGTGTGGAAACCCGTTTCTGTTGTACCTAGTGTTAAGGTCCACTGAGGATTCATCAGAATTGCTTATTACGTTCTGTAATTGACATGTGATTTTATGTTGCAGTTGGACACACCTTTGTGGGAATGCATCACTGAGGATTCATCAGAATTGCTTATTACGTTCTGTAATTGACATGTGATTTTATGTTGCAGTTGGACACACCTTTGTGGGAATGCATCAGTGAACACGCCAAAGATTTAGTTAGGAAAATGTTAACATTAGATCCTAACCAAAGGATAACAATTCAAGAAGTTCTAAATCATAAATGGCTAAGGGTATGTGTGTTGTTGTTTTGTTTCCTTTATGTGTTTATTTCTTTAAAACATTTATTTATTGGACAACATTACTAATTTCTTAATTAGTTTTCGAGTGTAACTGTTTTGAAAGTGATCAGTATTGTGAGTTTGCCTGAACCTTGTGCCTAACACCAAATAAACATGGTCTTGGCATTCTTGTACTCTAATCTTAAATATAGTCACAATGTTGTGTAGTTGCATGTTTAGATTGCATTGCATTTGATTTTCAGTTTAGTTTTGAATCTGTAAATATTTATAATTTTGTTAGTTGTATCAAACAGTACTAAATTATAATTCCTTCTTAAGAAAATTATTATGATTAAAAGTACCAATGTTTGTAACAATTTAATTTGATAGAAATAAAAATATGATAAATAATATATTTAACATTTTTCAGATTTAGGTAATAAAACTAGGTTGGTTCATTAACGTACAATACTATAAACAACCAATATTTAGAGCATTTTTCTAGCAGTAAACAATTTTAAGCAAAGCTATTCTTTTAACAAAAGTTTGTTAGCTATATTAGAGTGTAATATAGTCCAGAAGAAGGTTTTTTTAAAGTTATACTAGGTTTAAAAGAAGATTAGAATTTGATAGATTTGCCAAAGAATATTAATATAATAAACAAATAGATATATTTTTGAAATTACTATGTATTTTTGGGCCACATACACCTCCCTCCTGCAGTCAAAATAAAAATTATTTAAAAAAAATCATATACTACAATTTACATGATGTAGCAAGTTTTTTCCATTTTAGAAGCACCTCTACATTCTCAGGCGTTTGATATACATTTTCAAACGTTCACATAGCTGCTTCTGCTCCACTGTTGGATGGGTTGTTGTGCGTTCACTCTCTTTAGTGTCTTCTGTCTTTCCATAATTGTTCTCTGAACTTACCTTTCCAGTCATATCTAATACATGGTAATGGTTTTCCTGTCTAAAGTCATCATCGTAGTTGTTGGATAAGCACTTCACATTGAACTGAAACATTTGTAGTAAATAACTATATAAATAAATTATTTTTGTTTAACCCAATCATTTACATTGAAATTTATATTGGAGAGTCCTTATAACATGCTTCTTAAATAAAAATATATTTCCTCAAAAACTAGTGGTCTACCTCAAGCTTAAAGATATAACAACTGGCAGCTGCTCCCATTCAGATTACATAGGCACGATAACTGATGGACATCTCAACCTGCACACACAATATTGACGTGATAACTATGTCAGTGACAACATCCTTACTCAGGTTACGTTCACTTACAACCATACCATACATTACCTCACATATTTCCCAAAAAGTAATTCAGACTAAATATATTTGTGAAAGATTTAGTTTATCCTAATGTATTGGGAATAATTGTCCCATCACCAATAACATACTTTTTTTTATATAAGTACAGTATCAAATAAGTTAATGCAGAAACATCAATAAATTTAAGAGAGGGAGACCTCTACATACTGCTTTCCAGTTGAGCAGATAAAATTTAAGAGAGGGAGACCTCTACATACTGCTTTCCAGTTGAGGAGATAAAATTTAAGAGAGGGAGACCTCTACATACTGCTTTCCTGTTGAGCAGATAAAATTTAAGAGAGGGAGACCTCTACATACTGCTTTCCAGTTGAGCAGATAAAATTTAAGAGAGGGAGACCTCTACATACTGCTTTCCAGTTGAGCAGATAAAATTTCTCTCCCAATACTAGCCCAATAAATCAAAGACAGTTCTTAAAAAAATCAAAATGTTTTGTTACAAGTTCACTGGGGTTGTTCAGAACTTAAACTTGATTTGACGTTCTTCACTTAAAGGTTCAAGATGGCACAGCACTTCCAAAATAGAACACTATTCTTCAAAAATTTCAATGGGGGGGGGGGGTAGAAGGGCCAGAAAAATAAATGGGTTTGGGTCACCTGCATGTCTTCATCCTGGAGGTCGTTGGATGGACAGTGCGGAAAGGGTGAAAAAGTGGCTGCCTCTCTGGGATGCAAAGTAGGTTCCGCACTGTGCTTCCAGGAAAACGCAGTCAGTAGCTATGCAGGTGCCCTTCTATCACTCTCCGATCCCGGAGTCAGGGCCAAAGTAATCTAGCTGCAATACATGTCTTGTCAGCAGCGAAGCTAGAATGGCGAGCTAACTGCCGACGCCAAAGAACACTGAAAACGAAATCATGGAACAAGGAAACGAAGACACTAAAAGTAAACACAGACAGGAAGTCTGAGCTGTCCGAGAGAGATGATCGTAATGTGCAAATGACACAAAACTTAACTATTATTGTCTCTAAAACAAATAAATAAGTATTTAGTTATTCTTGTTTGGAAGGGGAAAGTTCACGAACTGAATAAAATAAAAATTTATACAAACCGAAAACTAACTATACAATATGGTTTTGGAAATACTTTTAGAGGGGATATAGTTAGATTGAGGCAATTTTCATTGGACATAACAATTTGACAAGAAACTGCATGGCGTATCAATCATTAATCATCTTTTTGTGAAGTTTAAGTAAAAACCTTGTAAATTAAAACTATATAATGTTTGTTTGATTCACAACAATATGAATGCTATGGTATTCACTATTTTGTAGAATCTGGGTTTATTTTGCATACATACATTCACATGTTGCATACAGTATATATGTATATGGATCAACTAATAGTTCAATTTGAAGAAGATTCAATGTGAACAAATTACTTACAAACTGTCACCAATGTACGACTCAGCCAGTAAACACATTTGTCTTTAGTATTCATGATTTTTAATGATGTTTTTTAGTATTTTGAATCTTTCAGTCAATATAAGTTATGTAAAGAATATATAATGCGATTGTACAATGCTTTTATGTTTATACTTAATCCACCATATTCCCCTACTACTTAGTAAAAAAGTGATTCTTTACTCCAAAATTATCTATTATTTCAACTCACAATCTTAAAATTATTCAATTATTAATCTTTCAAAGAAAATATGTTAATTTTTTTTATTTTTGACATTAGAAGAATTTTATTTCTATTGCACACATTTGCAAAATGTATGAAATTGTAAGATACAGTACAAATGTATTATTATAGGCCTTGTAGAATTAAATAGAGAAATTAGCATGCACTCTATAGAGTAATAGTTGTGAAGGTTTGGAGGTCAATCAAAAACATAGTTTGAAGTATATTTTGAGTTTAAATTTTCCATAACCAAGCACACTTGAAATATGTACAAAGTTCAAAATATGCAATAAATTTGTAGATTGTTAACTTGATACTCTAATGAAATCGTACATATAAAAGAAGCTGCATTGATTTATTTCTCATAATACAAATTTTAACTTAGTGGAAAACAAAATATAGAGAATTATTTCTGTTCACTTTGTACAGTAAGGAAATTGCAAATTAATTTTAGTTGAAATAAAGGTAAAAACTGGTGGAGAAATAGGGAGCATAAATTTCTTATTAGTTCGTACTTTATTTTTTCAAGTAAAGTTTACGTAAAAAACTACTATTGTTCTAGTATAAATTTCAAAAAAATTATTACATAATTATTGATTTTATCATTTAATCAAACCAAGAGATTAAATTGTGTATTTTAAGTTTTTGCATATCATAAAATGGCTAAATAGTAAGAAATTAATAATACTTAAAATAGTGCAATAGGTTACTTTTTTATAGATTAAAAATTTTTATAGGGACATCCCTGCGTACTGTTTATACTAGGCCTTTGCCCTCAGTAATGCTAGTTGGTAGTAAGTCTCACTCGCTGTGCTCTTACAACTCTGCTATGTTCTGTGACTCGTGACTTCATTTTCATTAGTAGGTGAATTATATGATAATTACCCATCGTTAAAAGTAAGGGAACTAATTTTTAGTTTTATGTTGTCTATAGTTCTTTTTTTTGTAATTTACTGCTGTACTATATTGTTAATACTCTTCATTTGGAACAAGTAGGTTATTTTTAGGGCTGTTTCTATTGTCTAGGAGTGGAAGTTGGACAAATCCTTTCTCACTTCACTTGTGTGATATATAGAGACTTACTTTAAATTAAGATCCAATATTGTTAAATGAAAAATTACGGTACTTAATTTGAGTTTATATAACAGAAGATGATTAGCTCAATAAATAAAATAACTCCATAAGATTAACATTGAAACTTTGAATGCCAGTAGGACGGGTCTCCACACTCTGATTCGAATAAAACCATAAGAACACCCTTCTCAAGGAAAAAATTACGTAAGTTTTCATGTTATTCCATGTTGTGGTTTGGAATGATTCTTGGGCTAAATTTTCATCATACCAGCGGAGTTTTTACTGCTTTTAACGACTTATAAAATGTTGCATATTTTTCATAAAAAATACTATGATATTTAATAGCAAGAGATATGAAATAAGGTAACTAGGAAGTCCTCTAAACATCATACAACATTAATTGGCCCACAACAGCTTTATTAGGTAGTTAAGGAAAAACAGGGAAAATCCTGGCCTTGTGCCATTTAAATTAAACAAAATATTATTAATTATAATATTAATGACACATTTGTTTAAAACATAATAACATCTATAACATTGTTTTACTTTGACATTTTTTTCTATGTATCACATAGAATGATCAACATAGACCAAAATTGTTAAAACGACACTAATAAGTTGATAGTGCAAGGTTTAGTTAAGTTATTTAAGATACATTTTGCATTTTCATTTTTGGAAACAATGTTGTAACGTACATATACAGTACAACCTAGATTATCCGACCTTATGTGGCGGCAGGACAAGCCGAATAGGTTTTAAGCCAGGTAAAATAAATCATAAAAAAACTTGGTGTTCTAACAAAAAGCACATTCAATAGCTTAAATCAAATGGCAAATTCGGCGATACAAACGCTGCTGACTACAAATTGTTGTTATCTTGTATCTCTTAAGACGTATGTTTATGAAAGCAACTGTTTTTTATCCATAAACATTTAAAATTCTTACACAAATGTTGAGTTACTTTATAGTATTTAGGTAAGAAATTGCCATACAATATAATTTTAGTGATTTTAAAAGGTAACTGCATCCTTTAATTGAATGATAACGCGTTTTTATTTCACCACAGTAGACAAAAGACTAACAATGCCGAGGGTGTGAAGGTAATGAATTTTTTCACTTCCCCATATGAGATATAGACTCTTGCAGCCACTCTGTTTCAGAAGTAAACACTTAGCCAGCTTTGATTTTCGGGTGAAACCCAGCAATGCACGACAAGTTAAAAGAACAGCGCTAGCAATATTCAAGATGCAAAACTCAAACATTCTTGTTCGAGATTGTGTTGCGGTGCTGAATGGCCATTCCATGTAGTTGGCATTTGATCTAATAACAAATATTTTCATCTGATTTTCAAGCCGGGTGACTGGACAGCCAGATACAGCAAGGCCAGATATTTGGGTTGTACTGTACTATTTACTTTGTTGTAATGATGATGGAAACTTATTTTTAATATTCATTCGTTTTATGATCTAAACCATTTGAAAGACTTCGCCAATTGATTATTGCAAACACTGAAAACAAATCAGGCTGAAATACTGCCTTAATGTGTTACTATCAGAGAATAAAAATATTTGTATTAGTTCACTTCTAAGTCCTGCTTTAGTTTTTTTTCTTTAGCCATAATTAAACTACACTAATCACTAACTAAAGTTCTGTAAAATGATTTGTTCATTCATTATTTTGTATAAACTCAATTGTCTCTATGCTTAATTTAAGAAATAAAGTAAATCTCATTTATCTTTTTACGTGTTATTGTTCTTTATTCAAACCCCAAACATTTTAGCATAGATTTCTAAATGTTCACATATTTGTGACATTGGAATTAAGAGTCATGTTTGTCAATTATTACATAGATATAAACATGGAAATAACATGAGAGAATATTTTTTTTGTTTTATATTTCATACCATGAAAGCAGTTCTTAAACCAACTTGGCCCTAATTTTTTATTTACAGAATTGATAAGATCTATTTGGATTCAAAACAGTTTTATGTCGGGCATTTAGAAAATTTTGTTTTACATTAGTATATTGAAATTTTTTAATGTTACATAGCATGCTTTGTTAAAAAAAATATTAACCACAGACCTAGTTTACAAAACTATTGAACGTTACATACCAAGCTTCATAAAAAATATTAACCACAGACCTAGTTTACAAAACTATTGAACGTTACATACCAAGCTTCATAAAAAATATTAACCACAGACCTAGTTTACAAAACTATTGAACGTTACATACCAAGCTTCATAAAAAATATATGATTTTACCTAATGTTACACACATTATTTTTGCTAAACAAAATTGATTTTACAGTAGAAATTTTTTTAAAAATATCAATATTAACCTTTTAACACGTTGACTGCTATACATGTTAGACCTATACCACGTCTATATCTGAAAGTTAAAAACAAAAAAACTACTCAGCATTAGTGTTTTCAGATGCTAATTTGAGATCAGGAAGTCGGTGGGATGGTTTATTGTTCATTCCCTGTCAGTAAAAATCCATGGGTCGGATCTGGGTCGTCAGCTCCTGGGGATGCGCCAAGCAGGCAAATGTATGGCAACATTTTCAAAATGCACCCAAACAATGTCACAAACACTTAATATTTCACTAAAAACTAATTGTTATATATTTACAATATTTACAACGCCATCCAATAATATTTGTTCCTGTTTCCGGTCACTTCCAAGGTCATCATCACTTTCATTACGATCAGCCATTTTTATTTAAATTAACACTATTACTTCACTAAATGATAATAAGCTATATAAAACACTAATAAAAATAAACTATATACAAATATAATTTAAGCAACTACTCACTAAATACTATAAAAACAATAACGTGTATAAGAAAACTCAAAAAATCGCTAGGCGGAAACGACGAACACAAAAATATAGCATGTGTTGCACTGAAGGAGCGGGCGACATACAGTCTTCCCTCCACAAGAGCTGAGCTCACACTGCCTAGTATAAGAGAACATTGCAGCGCGACACGGATCCGGGGCATGCGCACTCGGCGCTTGACCACGCGGGACCCGGAACCGGGTCGTCAGCACTCAACGTGTTAAATTCTATGGATAATTTTAAAATGTCCTAAACAATTACTGAAATATAATATCTGAACTGTAAACATTGTTTGCTTTTCATAACTAGTATGCCTTTCTGTATGAGTGGGCACGTATGAATCTAGCAGGTTACTGATGCCTTATTAGGGTGAATCCCCAGAAAATCTATTTTGTGTTTAGCAATTACATTTTACGTAATACTATCTGAACTATAGAATATGCCAGGATTAGAAATAACACAGTAATATTCACGTAAGTTACAGCATGTTGAGGGCTTATAAATGTAACATGTTTCACTAAACATGTTATAGTTGAAGATTAATTAATATGAAATTTATTTGTGTTGTAATTATTCGAAATGAAACATTTCTGCTGACATCAAGAAATATTTTGCAAAGAGAATAGTAAAAATTCAGTTATTTAGTTTACAGTTATTATGAGACAAATATAGGAACATTCAAACTTATATAAATAAAGAAAAATGACAAAACTGAAACTTAATAACAATAACAAACTTTGAAGATAGATGCTGGAAACTGGAACACAAACAAGCAAGTGATATGGTGTGTAGGCCTCTGCTGGATGGAAGCATGCTAGTGTAGTAGAGAGGCATTTCGTATGGAATCAGTATGAGATTGAGACAGGTACGAGAAAATAATAAGACATCAAAGTTGTAGGAAATTGAATTCGAAACTAAACCATTTTTCTTTAGAATCAAACTATGATAGAGCAATTAGAATTTTAAAAAATCAGGGTAAAAGCTAAAACTGGTTGTTGTAATATTCAATAAACCCAGTTTTCACCGTCTTAGAAGGAGTTGATAACCATGAGAATAGCTCTGTTTTTAGTCGGTGTAAAATTGTAGAAGTTTATTAACTTAGTGGAGGTTTCATTTTATTAGATGACCTCTAGAAGTTGTAATTTAACTGAGAGTGTTTTGATCCATAAATTAAGAAATCGATGTTAAATTACCTCAAGCTAAGTCAATGAGTACAATTATATTACAATAATAATTATGTAACATTTTGCTCGTAGAAAAATTGCTTGTAATTCACTGATAAACATAAATTTTAATGAATGATAATAAACAGATATCTTATATTATTTAAATTATCAACTAAGCAAACTTGGAAATTTTATTGAAAAGAAAAAAAACAGATAATAGTTTATATTTTATAAGGTATCGGTTTTTGTTGGTTACTGCAAAGCAATATCCAAATGTACTTTGCACTTATTATTATGTCCATTTGAGTTTTTTCGTAACGTTGTTTCGAAACAATTCATGAAAGTTTTTTTAACGTAGTAAATATGTGTTCATTTATGGTTGCTAGTATGTGTTGGCTGATAAAAAGTCATTTACATTTATTCTCTCTCATAATTATTATTTTGTAAAAACAGAAACACTATTGTAAATTGTATATTTTAAATTTCTTAAATGGATGAAGCTGTCTTACACGGTTTTGTACGTGTATTGTATATATATATATATATATATATATATATATATATATACGTTGACGCTGTCTATATCAATGTAAATTGACAAATGACAATAAAGAGATTCTATTCTATTATAATTTTATAAGATATTATGAGTGTTTGAGATGGAATTCAAATTCAAAAGAATTAAACAAGTTTTTTGTCGAATTAAAAGAAACCAAAATAAATTATAAATAAATAAATCCTAAATAACCAGATTTGTAAGTGACATATGTGCCAGAAACAGGAAATATCTCTAAAAATACTTTTCTTTAAAGCTTAGCTAATTAATTTTACGGATTGCATACCACTATATTTTTTTAACTCTAAAATTAAATTAAATTTTGTGTTCTATCCTGTTTACATTCAAAATAAGATTAAAATTGACCAAGAAAAAATGTTAAGTACCTTAGTTGATTCTATAACTGATTCACATATGTATTAAAATCGAAAGTGATGTTTCATCTGGATACATTACTAGAAAAATAGGAATTGTAATAAGTAATTAATTAACTGTTGTAAGTACTCAGAACACAATCATGTGTAACACCAGCTTTCGCTTATTTGGGCATTGAAGTCTAATCCTTATAAGGCACTTACTGCTTTCTAACCCTAATATATGACCTTAAACGGTTTTAAAAATGTCTGCAGAACTATAAGTTCAGTTGAAAAAATCCAATCATCCAATAGTAAGAAATCAAAGGCATTTGAAGAGTAAAATGGGAACAAGATACTTAATGTCCTTCTTTCAAAGCCAATAAAGCCTTCTTCACAACAAGTAGAGGCGTCATTTGGAACTTGTGTTACTTCTGAATAAAAATTGTAATTCAATAAATAAATTGTTTGTTCAAAAATTTACTACGTAAGTGTTAAAACAAAAATGTATCAAGACATTTTTCAGAAGTAGACATTTCTTAATTACTAAAGAAGATGATCTCTCTCTTAAAATCAAACTCAGTTGAAACATTCATTTTGAGTATTACTTGACTTATTTCTCAGAGAACAGTTTACTTATCTCACACACTATGTAGTGGTTGGCCACCACACACCTTCAAGCATCTTCTTCTGGCCTTTTTATCTGATGATTAATAGACCTCCATCTTCTTCTTATTCTCCAGCTTCCAGGTTTTGTCTTCTCAAATCCTGGCTGACTCCATCTGTCCGCCGTTCTCCAAGTCCTTCCCCTCAGTCATTTTCTTCACACTACCTTGCCTTGAGCTGTTCCTCATCCTTTTACAAATTCAAATCTACTGTAGTTTCATTATGCCCAACAGCCTCTCTGTCCCAATATTCTTATTATTTTCATTCGTCATTGTAACTATTTGTCTCTCTCACCTATAACTTACATCTGTCATTTGCAATCAACTTTCCTCTCTCTTCGAGATTTTTTCATGCCTTAGCTCTATGTGTCAAAATTGGTGCAAGATATAAATGTTTAGATATACATTTGATAAAGACTGCAAGGATTTACTCATCCCCCCCCCCCATATTACAATCGTTCACTTTCTTATGAATCTCATTCATCACAACTATGAATTGTACGTTAATATAGTTCAGTCAAACCACTTCTAAAGATGTCCTTCTCTCTTAGCTCAACTTGTAATGTACTATTATGTAACCCACACAACATGTGGGCACACCCTCATATACCTAATGAGTATCCAAAAACACAATATCAACATTTTTTCAAAATTCGCAGTGCTTATAACCATTAAAACTGACATCAAATGCTAAATCCACTATGAACCTTTCACACCTGAATCCATATTGTTTTCTTTCTTCATATATTCTTCCATTTTATTTCTAATTCTATTCTCCAACTCTCTCTCCAGTAAATAATATGTGATAGTAATGTCATCCCTGTAATTCACACAGTTTCTGTTATCTTAATTATTAAAAATTAATCCTATTTGCACATTTCACCTTTCCTGTGCATGAATGTAAATGACATCCAAGATTGTTGAAGTTTTTGTTCGGGATACTAGTGGTAATGCAGCAACGTTGTTTTTATCATATCGCTTGACATCAGTGTAAATTAATAATAGAATGTTTTATGGAATTATATATGATTTTCCCAGATTTATATTTTGATTGCATATTTGAACCTGGATATTTTGTCATATGAATGACTGAAATGAAACATTTAGTATATTTTGGGATTTGATCATCTACAAACTTTTATTCTTTTAAAATGTATTATTTATGGTGGTCTTTATATGTTACATGTTAAAAAACTACTAAAAATGAAATAAAATGTAAATTTTGGCCTGATTTCTTGAGCACTGTACAAATTATAATTAAGAAAGTACGAGGAATAAGATGTAAAAGTAATAAAGCACTATCAGAGGATTGCACATGCCAGTTAGTAGATGCCAATCTAGCACTGCACAAATGATTAAATAAATAACGGTTAAGTATAATGTTTATTAACTTGCATGATCTGTGTGTGTGGGAAGTGATTTGTATATCTAACAAAAATAAAAATATGAAGCATGTTTTTTAGCAAAAGTTCAGTATATTATTTTGTATTGTTGCTTTAAGGAATTGTAAGACACATGCAGAATCATAATGTAGAAATGCTTATGTATTGTGTGTGTAGCATTGAAACTAATAATCCTAAGATAATTTAATTCGTCTAGTTGTTGTGTAGGATAAGTATTTTCAAGGTCAAGTTACAATCATGTATTGATACAAATGTGTTTTTTAATGTTATAAACTTAATTTTGTGTAATTTTTATTACAATTTCTTTCATTTATTTGTAAAGTAAATTAAACGAATGTGTTAAATAAATAATTTTAAATGTGTTTTGCTATGAAAAGAAATATTTCAGTATGCACAAATCTAAAATATTAAAAATGTTCAATCACAAAATTGTTTCAACTAAGAACAAAAGGGGAGCAACAACATAACAAAGTATCGTTTATAAAATTACATGGGGACTGTACGAGCAGGATACCTCTGTTCTGAATTCTAATTCTAAAGATCCAAATTATATGATTAGAATGGAAGTTTTGGAGAATGTAGGTTATAGAAAGGTATCTGATCCTAATTTATCATTCACTACTATCCAAATGTGGTTTATATTATTCACACGTGCATTTAAAATAAAAGATACTCAAGATAATCAAGAGTTCTTCACTTCAAGATACTCTCATGAATTTGGACTAGCAATACTGGCAGACAGAAATGACGGTAAGGTATGTTTCAGATTCTCTGGTGTACAAAACACAATATACTCAAACGTGTACACTATTTTAAGCAATATACACACATATACTCTTATTTAATTTACTAGCTTTTTAAGATGGAGACTACGCTCTCAAATCTCCATGATGTGTTTCAAAATCGCCCTGATAAGGGGACTGGTTATACCTGATTTTTCTGGAACTTGGCCTTCAGCCTCAATAGATTACCCTCCGTGTAGTCCTTCTAAGGATATCAAACTATAAACTCATGAAGGAGCTTTCGCAATGTGTGTACTCAAAGAAATAAGTTCTGTGTATTCATGATTCTCTTTATTTATAATTAAGTCAATGAATCTATACGGAACTTTCATTTAAGTAAAGTGTAATCTAAAGCGTTTGAGATTAACATATTTCCTTTATGTGTTGTTTGAACAATGCTGTTGGGCACAGCTTTAAATATAACTTTCCCTCCACTACCGTTTTTCACCATATTTGAAGCTACTTTAAATGAAAACAGAGAACTAATGAAAAGAACTACAAAAGAAATAATATAATATTTGGTCCTTAGCAGTATAATTTGAACATTAAAAAAAACCACATATTTCAATTATGTGCTCATTGATGTTAACATGTAGTGTAACATCATAAAAGATGGGATGAAAAACAAATAGTGAAAAAACAGCTGACTTGTAAACCAATTTTTTTTTAAAGAGAGGCCGATCTCCTCTTTAACCTTACTCTACCCATTCACATAGACTACTGATCTGTGCAGGGAAAGATAAGACTACTTATCAGACAGAGTAGTGGGAGAACCAGTATAGTAAAAGGTGATTATTACTGATAAAAACTAACAATCAAGACCAGGATTCAAACACAACTAATCTAACTCAGGTTCAAAATACTGTCCCCTTAGACCTGTCTGCCACTGGCTTTCCCGATCATCAAAACATCAAGGACATCAATCTTGCTGTCCTTAAAATGTATATCACTCAATCCTGAGTGGCTAAATTACTTTGACAATCAATATATTCATTATTTATATCTTGTTTAAGTATAATAAGGTGCACCAAAAATAAGATTAGAGTGTAACAGAAATCAAAAAAATTTACGAGATATCACAGAAATATGAGCCATTGCTGATAAATTGGTTCAGTGATATTACCACTAACATCTCCACTTCAATTTTACTATTTAGACACTACTGAAAGCTACTACTTATCTCTATTTCTTTAATTCTTTCTTATTTTAAAGGCAGCTCCCGACATGCGTCATTTGCCATGCACCGAATCGCGAGTAGTGTGGATGCGTGTTTGTATATTTGGCAAGTAGCAAACACTAGTGCTCATTGTTTCCCGTTCAGTATCGGTCTTCTGTCCATATCAAAGTGGACAAATATTTGTGAAAATGCAAGCTTTTCTACATCCACACATTCGGCCTAAAATCTGTACATCTGTACCTAAACACAGATACATTATGAAATAATTTAAAAAAAGAAATGCATAAAAGATAACAAGTAATACTGTATATAGTAAAAAGTTCAAATTACGAAAAAAACCTATCTAGTACCATAGCCATTATGACAATTAAAGATTCAGAAGTTGCAATTTTAAAACTCCAGTTATATTTGTGTAAGAAATTTATTTAAAAATGAAAATTATAATACATTTTTTTGTAAAATATCCTTTGTTGTACAAACACAACTTTAAATTGTAATGTAGGTGTAAATAAATAAATTATCTATGAATATATGTATGTGTGTGTATACACACATAAGGGACTTACGTGCTTCTACTAGGATTAACGGAGACCATCCACCATCTTCTTTTCATTTTTAACTGTACATATCCTCCAGCTAAAACTAAAAAAGCGTGGTATGCAAGAAGAGCATCATTGACATCCATGTTGACGATTATTTGCTATTACCAGAACGAACATGTGCTCGTCAAACCTCAGGTCTGTAGATGCCTGATATGTTAATTGGCAAATATCAAAACAAGTAGTTTGCCAAAAGAAAAAAATTTGGTGCATGACAAATGACGCATTTCTGGAGCCGCCTTTACTCAGTTGTATAC
Source organism: Stictocephala bisonia (assembly GCA_035578905.1). Taxonomy (NCBI): domain Eukaryota; kingdom Metazoa; phylum Arthropoda; class Insecta; order Hemiptera; family Membracidae; genus Stictocephala; species Stictocephala bisonia. The sequence goes on along the minus strand of JAQJVL010000042.1, from coordinate 337,028 downwards.
ATTTTCAAGGTTGTGCTTTGTATTTATAAACATCTGATTTTACAATAACAATTATGAATCTTATGTTTTATATAAAAGTCCAATTTAAAAACAGAGAAAAATCACTGTTGTATTAAATGTTCATATTACAAAAATACTTTATAGAATATTTTTCAAAATCTGAAAGAATATCAGCTTAAGACCCTAACAGTCTTTCCTTGAAATGTTGAACAATTGATTTATTATTATAAAAATGTACATGTTGAGATTGTGTTTTAGCTTTTTCTTTGTTTTTATTTGTTAATTTGATTTAACAATGGACCTATAAATAAGGTAAACTTTCTGAAACTTGTTGAGCTTTTTCAAGGATTCTACAAAAGTAATTTTTTTACTTTTTATTTGTAATATTTCTAAAGTATTTGATGTTTTAAGCATACACACCAAAATCCAAAATTAAACACTGGAAGCTCTAGCTATGTTTTAAGGGGGGGGGGGGGGTTAGCTCTGCTTGCACCAATTCACCAATACATAGTGTTGCCAATGTTAATATATCATTAAGACTAAGATCCAAGCTATGTGCACACAAGCTAAGCAACTGATACTAGGACTGGGATCCCAATCCATCAAATGATTTGAAGAGTCAATCAAGTCAAGAGTGTATTGATAAACTTATTTTATGAATGTTACATTTACACTTTTAAAGGAAAAATAGGTTTTTATCCCAATAAATTTTCTGTTCTTTGTATTTCCCAGCAAAAATAAAATAAATTGCCTTTGGTTTGTGCAATGTTTATTTTTAAAACCGACAGATAATTAATTTAGAGTTGGCGAAAATGTGAAAACAATTTAATACATAATTATTAGGTATGCTATCAAATCATACATGGTTCAAAATGGTTTTGAAGTCTGGAAGAAAGCTGTCAAGAATGTTCAACTAAAATTCTGCGTCCACTCGTCTTTCCACTTAATGACTGTGCACTTGGTCTAACAAGAAAAACGCCTCAAATTTATCTTAATTCTATCACCAAACCCTCTCCAATAATTAGTAGTGATTAACAAACAACTATAACAGTCACAATTAAAATGTCCACTTTCACAAAGATAAAAAAGTGAAATTTTAAAAGTATAAAACTAAAATGTTTTATCTAATTGTTTTCCTCTGTTATCATAAAATGTTTGAATAGGAGATTTGCAAATAAATCCTTGTAGGTAGTGTTGCTTGGTTTTCACCATACTAAAGTGTTTGTAGAAGTGATATACATATAACATTTGAGGTATGTATGCTTGTATTTTGTAAAACATGTTATTTCCTTTCCTACCACTTAACTGATTTTATTTTATTTTTTTAAGTAATTCCATTAAATCCTTAAAACATGAATTTGTGTCCAGTTATGCTATTTTTCATTAAATACTCCATTTCTTGTAACAAGTATTATTCAATGTTCCAAGAAAATCTACCTAAATTCCATAATATTTTTTTACAGGATAGAGATAAAGGTGCGTCAAAAGTTCATCTAGTCGATACTGTAGAGGAAATGAAAAAGCTGAATGCTAGACGGAGGCTGAAAGGAGCAGTAATGGCAGCTGTGTCGTCACCCAAATGGGTTTCCGATTCTGGAGATCCGGACCATTTTTCTGACTATGGGGAGGATGAAATCACTTCTGCAGGTAAGATACTTCAGAGAAAATTATTTTGAGCCATAAGCAAAAAATTAAGGGAAAAAAATCTTGTTAGAGATGCTTTGTCAACAGTTTTAAAAGCGATTTTGAAGTTAATTTTTGAATGCTTTTGAAATTCACTTTGAAAAGTATAACTTTCTTTTCAGTATGAGACAAGTCACGTCATATACACCCTCATTTGCACCACTAAAAGGAGGGCAAAGCTTTGAAAATTATGGTAAGGACAATGGTATCGTGGTAAAAGTGTTACTCTTGGTTAAGGATTATAATTAGTGTATTGCTGAAATATCAAGACTAATCACACAATATTTTAATAACTTTTTTGTAAATGGAAAACGTACAATCTTAATTACACATCGGACATTCAATGGCTCTAAAAGTAGGCAAGTTAGCAGCTGATGACAGCTCAATTAACTACACGATCTAACAATATGGCGTATGGGACTGCGTAAATCTAAAAGTGGTTCACAAATCATCTGTTTAGGCCAATGGTTAGTAGCAGATTTGTAAACTCACATAAAATAATGAAACATTGAATATTAGCTGTTATAGAAACAAGTAAAAACATCAATCATACGGCATATATTTAGTAAAATGTATTAAACAGACAGTAGAATTAATTAAATTAAAATACATTACATTAATTTACAGTTGATAGCATTGCAACTTATGTTATGGCTAATAATTATAGCACATTTAACAAAAATAATTTTGAAAGTAATATGTCCACTGCATAGTTTGTAATCGAAAAATTTTAAATTGAGAAGTATCTTTCATGAAAAATCATATTCACTGTTGATTTAAGAACAAATTTCCTGTTTCAGCTGTGAGTATGGTTCTGGACTCTCTAGATGACATCCACTGCCTTCAAGAGCCCCCTCTGGATGACCGGGAGTTCTTACAGTCTGTGCTGGAGGATAGACAGTTGCATGCTCTGTTAGAGGTAGGTACTTGATGTCATATATCGTTGTATCATTGTAGTGTAAACTAAGACCACCCTTGATAAAAAGTTACAGCATAATTTAGTAGATTATGTGAGTTGCAGGGATGGAATCAGAGAGACATTTCGGGGTTCTGAGAAACTCTGGAAAGGGGATGTAGGGATATGAAATACCCTTCAAAAATAGGAGGAGCAGATTTCAAACAAAAAGTATTAGATTTTAAAATTTGTTTTGTGAGCCGAAACTATGTTTTGTAAAATATAAATATAGATTATAAAAGCACATTTTTTTGTTTTTACAAGTTGGAATGGAGGTAGTGGTAGCAGGGGTAGGAGAGTGGTGTTGTTTGCAGTTCCCGGAGTGGTGTTAAACGAACTACAATTTACAGACTTGGGCTGTCACAATTTGTATCTCTCAGATGTGGCTACTGCTAATCAAGATGTTAACGGCCATTTTCAAGACCAAACAAATTAAAATGTATAGAATACGAGTTCAGTTGTAAAGTATTACTTTTTAACAGAAAGGGCTTAGCCCTTTTAGTGCCAGAGAAATTTTTAAAGTTATTCTCTGCCAGTGTCAGAGGGGTTTTAGAATTTTTTACAATTTGCCATTAAATAATTATATCTCTTATTGATTACATAAATATAATCATTATATCTAATTATAGATAAAAATCAGTCTATTAACACATTCACTACGTCGTTCGCCCCCATGAGCAATTTTTTAAAATGATGTCATGTACCCATACAGACGCACGCCGTCTATTTCTATAGCGTGTTGTGTACCCAGTAGGGTACACATTCATTCAGTGTTGCTTAGGAGTTTAATTTAAGTGCAGCTATTCTGAGGGACTTTAAAATAAAGAAACGTCATCTTACAAAGTTGACTGTATTCTTTATGTTACTCTATTTAAAACCAAAAGTGGTAAAATGTTGTTGAGACAAACATAGCAGAGAAAGTGAACACAATTTTTTATAGTTTTAAAAGTTAAACAAATAATACACAATGCAAATAAAAGTTAAAATAAATCTTAGATACTGGTTTACAATAAAATTAATGTTGAAATTAATAATCTCTAATTTTACTTGGGTTTGCTTTAAATACTCAAGGAAGATTGTTAGTGCATTTTGTACCATACAAATTGGTTGGTAGCGTAGTTGGTTCAATCCCAGCTTCATGTGCTAAAGGTTCTCAGTTCGATCCCAATCAGAGTCAATACATTTTGAGAAGGATCAGCTGATAATCACCGGCTGTTCATTTGTCATTGGGCTATTAATTAATGACACTTTCTAAGGAATAAGTCGGCCTTAGTTTGTAACAATGACTACATTCGCTCATCTACACTCATTCGAAATCCATATTCGCCCATATCTTGACGATCGGCGTCTTACGAATAAATACAAATTTGGACAATCTTTGCAATAGGTAAACACCTTTCTGGCTTTTTTTCTGGCAATCTCTGTGCTGGATTGTGCAACAAGAGACTGCCATTCTTGCCATAACAAGGCAGACATCATTTCCTTGAGCTGTGGGCTGATCCATCACTTTTCTAAGCAGTGATTATTCTTCTGTTGCTTCCTACTTTCTTCTAAAACTGGCAGAGGTATTACAGGAATGTGTCGTTTGTAGGTGCTATTAAGTTAGTAATAAGAGCCTCTCAAAAATGAAGCATGTTCCATTTCCTTTTTTGTCTCTATTTTCATTGAAAACAATAGTTATTTACCACACAAGTCCCAAGCAGTAGTTTATGATCAACTTCTTGTACCATTTGGTTGTTTTGCGGAGTGGAGTGTAATATGATGACATTTGACCTGATATATCAACACCTGTTTTAATTTTATTATATCCAAGGAAGACATTTGGTTTTGATATGTCTTCACCTTTTCTCTTACGTGCTCCTGAATTTAAACAAAATGGCCAAAATTTCATCTTGTGTAGAGATCATAAGGACACACCTCTTGTGAACCCATTTTATTACTTTCATTCCTTTGTCATTTCCTTGAGCTATAGCTAGCCCCCTTTTAATTTTTTTCTGAATTAGTTTTTTTGGGTTTTTTTATGTTCTTTTCGTAAAGTTTCACTCAAATAGGGTTTGTTTTCTAAAAGATGTTGTGCCAGTGTAACACTATTGTAAAAATTATCAGTGTAGAGTGTACGTCCTTCTCCAAGGAGATCAGATATGAGATGAAGTACAATCTTTTGTGAGTTTCCACTATTTCCAGTTACATCTCCCTTTTAAGCATATACTTTAGTTTTAAAAGTATAGCCACTTTCATTACATGATTTGTTTAATTTTACACCATATTTATGACTTTTTTGAGCTTTATATTGATGTATTATCAGGTGTTTGCGCCAGGAGATCATAGTCTCATCAATTAGTATGGTCTCCCCTGGTACCATAATCTTCTTGAATTGCTCATTGAGTAAATTGACAATGGTTTTCACTTGGACAATCGAGGTTCTTCCAAACCAACCTCTTTGTTATTATTGAAATGTAAACACTTCAAAAGCATTTAAAATTTTTTCCTAGTCATGTTTTTTTTAGTCACATTGATTTTTTTATAGGGGATTTTTTGACCAATAAAGCCTTATATTCGGTAATGCGCATAAACCCATAATCAAAATTATGCCAACAATTTTCTGATTTCTTCATTTGAACAATTAGTCCATTGTCTCATCATTGATCTCCGTTTTAGTTGTGTGTTTTCTAAATAAGTCCTAGCAGACCTATTTGTTTTTTCTATACATGACATATGATATCATTAGATAAACTTTCATTGTACACTGACGTTGGATTTGTTAAATCAATATTATATTGTACTCCACTTCTACCATTGAAAGGAAATAGTCTAATGGTTGATGTTACAATTCCCCCACACACAATGTTCATCTTCATAGGACTAATAGTAGGCCCATTGTTTCCATCTTCGTTTAGGTCACCTTGGCCTTTAACTACATCTTTAATTAATTGTCTGGTCAATATTTATAAAATTAGGACTCTACAGTATGTACGTTATTTACATTACCAATCTTATCAATGCTGTTATCTGTGCTCGTCTTCAGATAGTCCACTATTATTGTAACTTGATTGGTCACCAAAAATATCACTATTTTGATCGGAAGAAGGTATGTACTCAATACCCGATGTTTCAAAGTCTGTTAGTTCCGACACATCCCTAAACTCAGATAATGCGTCTTCTATCTCATTATCATCCATGTTTTGTATTCTATACAAACAACTAAACAATCTAAAGTGTAACCTGTTATACAATAGACAAATAACGGAGGAGGGGGCAAGACTGAGCATAATGGCGGGAAGAGGATCAGGTGAGGTAGTACAGGTAAAATCAGCTGTTAGTAAAAGAAAACAACATATTTGCTGATGTGAGAGTGTGACGTCAAGCATAGCATTCTGTCTATCTGCAGGCACATAGGAGAAACTCGTGTACCCAAGCAGTAGCATGACATGTAAAAAGAATGTATTGTAATAAATATGTGCCGTGCGCCCAATGCTGTACACAAAATAAATAACAAATCACATTCAAAATGGGCTTTATTTAAAAAAAACATTATATTATGTTAATTGTATACTATGTAAAAAAACTAGAAAAATAATATCTTTTTTTAGTTTGCAGCCAACTTGCTACATCGTATAGAAAGTATTAGACACTCTGCGACATCATGATCGTGTTAAAATAACATTAAAAATAGTTTTACACTATATATGAAATTTTTATTAAAAATAAATTTACCAAACAAAAAGTTGATTTTTTTCTTTGGGCATCCGTATGACCATGATAGAAATAGTTGGGCTCAATTCAATCACTTTACTGTAAAAACAATTAAGTTATTAACATCCTGTTTAAATTTCATAATAATTTGTTGACAAATAAAAAATTATAACTATATTTAAGTGGTTCAAAACAGCTTTTTTCTGACAGGATTTTGAACCTTTTGTACCAAAATACAACTAAATATTATACACTCTTACTGTAAATAGTTATGGTTTGTATGTAAAAATATATGTTAAGAAATGAGGAGATGTTCCTAAATCTATAAAAAGTTTATTTTTGAATTTTGTTTGTGGTGTCCTGTTATTAGTACATTGGCACTGAAATATTCTTCAAGGGCAGCAAGGTCACTTGTAAGTGTTTCTTCAGAAGCTCTGGACTCCTAGTGTTGATAATCTAAAGCAATATCATCTGCGTGTAAGAATTTTCTAGATTTTGTGAATGGGATGTCAGCAGTATATGTGTTGAACAAAATTGTAACAATTATAGACTCCTTTGGCAGACTATCCTCACAACCAAGATAATCTTTTATTAGCTTGGTACTAAGCATAGAATTCAAAAATCACTAAAGAAAGGGGCAGAGAAGAAGGATGTAGAACTTGAACAACAAACATTTGCTCTGTATTGTGTCATAAGCCACAGTAAGTCAACAAAAGCTGGAGATTTTTTCATCTTCATTTCAAACTCATTCTTAATAAGTTACAGGATCTGGTTACTGAAGAGTAAGGAACTTTAGTTTAACATAATTGGAGAATCATAAATAGCTGATCTATTCTGGTAATATAGGGAGAAAAGAGAAGTGAGTAAACACCATGGTAAATCTCAATTTTACCTAAAGTAATCAGATCCTTTCTAGCTTGATCCCTTTTATAGAATCTCAACTGGTAGACCTTTGAATGACATATCCAAAACCTTTTGAAGTAGTTTTAGAAGCCATTCTGTTTCTTTCTAATATATTGTCACTTATGCTTTATGTTACAGTAGGCCTATATTGTCTTCAAAACCAAAATTATTGTCTCGAACTAAACTTTAAAAAGAAACATCAGTTACACTTACAACAAATTATTAAAGTTTAAATCATCAGCATTGGCCACAGTAGTAATACAAATTAATATACACAAATGATATTAAAAAGAGGGAAGAGAAAAAATAGCTTAAATAATAATAATTCCTAAAATTAAACGTATGTACACACTATAAGTTCTAAAACTAAGGAATTAACCGTACACAATTGTTTGTTGTTTAATGTTAAAATACATTAAACGTTTGATACAATAAACATTGATGTATTGTTGTGTGTTGGAAACAAACCCGTGACTCTTCAGCTGATGTTGAGGGCGATTATGTACACTTACAGCATAATGCAAACACTGCAAACGTAAGGAAAGGAATGTGTAAGCATAAGGGAAGATAAACAAACAAAAGCATTTCAAATTTTTTGATAGTTTTTAATAATTTTGCTGTCAACATTATCTTAGTTGTTTCATGTCCATGAATCCTAATTTTAGAACATTTGAAAGATTGGAGCAAAAACTATTTTTTCCAATTTTTCTTATATTTTTCTATTTGTATATTTATTCCATTTTATCGCCATTGGTTCTGATAGCTTTAAATTTCCAGTTTGTCATATTGTTGTAATTGATGGTTGGAAAAATATTTATTTTACTTAAATATTTATTTTATGATCTTCTCTTTATGTACTGATTCATTACTAATACTTACAGATATGCTTGTGTTTATTTTCATGTTTGATAAACAAATTAATTATTTCATACTTTGTTAAAAGAACTTATTTAGGCAGTTAGAAAGAAGACAGGTAAACACATGTTTTGATAAAGTGGCCCAGCAGTGAAAGGGTGTTAGTGATCTCCTCCGCTTAACCCTTTCCTTTACCAATGTGGGCGTTGTTGTCCTTATCACGTTGGTGATTTGTTACTGTAGCAGCTGACCTCCATTAACTGACCACCTACACAAATAATGGATAATCCCAACCCTGTCCTTTTGCTTCTGAAATCATAACCATAAAAGTACTACTTTTAAGTTGTAGTATTCATTTTGTTACACACAACGTTTTATAACATAGTTAATTCTCCTCTTATTAAACTTTATGGGAAGATATTTTTATAAAACTTTTAACAACAGTGTACAAATCATCTATCTTGCTATATTGTAAAAAAACTTTGTTGGAACAAAACTCATAAAATTGATTTTAAGTGTTACTTTGTACTTAACCAATTACCATTAAGTGCCTGCAGGTATTTTATTAGGTAGCAATGTTGTACAAAAGTATTGTAATGTACTGTTTAAGTTGTATTTGTAACTATGCCCATTATAATTTAGAAAATACATAGTATGTACTCGTGGAGTATCTGCATTAGACTCTTCTCTGAAAAAAATGTCCCATTAAACAATTTAAAGAAAGTTTAAGCTTTGTTTGTTACTTGACAATTTTATAAGTGGGCGGGGAAAGGAATGAATCAAGAACTATTTTTTCTCTCTCAAACTAAACGGATCTGTTTTTAAAGAGGGTGGGTCTTGTAATACGTAACATCCCTTTTGAAGTTTCTTGAAAACCTGTTGAATGCGTTTGTTTTGATTATCTGGGAGTAAGTTTATGTTTGGTTTGAAAATTCTTTGGAAGTTAGATTTTATAATATTTCTTTAATTGTTACTATTACCAAGTTTGATGAGAAGGCTTTAGAAGACAGTTGTCATTTGGTATAATTTCAACATCAAGAAAGATGAATTTTAGAGGAATATATAATAACAAAGATAGTCCTCTTTGATGGTAATGAAATTTGAGATAAATTAAGCAAGACATTAGAAATAATCCTTTTCATGGAGAAATATCATAATTTATATTAGTAATGAGATGCTGACCGAATATTGATGTATGTCAAGGCATATAGTTAGGAACATAATTTATTTCAGCGTATTAATTGTCTTATTACATTTTTATTTCATGGCAGGGCTAAGAAATGTGTGTCTTTTAATGTTTGCCCAAATGTAGACTTTCTAGTGCTCTAGTTAGGCCATTTATGCCACTTGTGTAAGCATAATTTTAAAAAATCATGTAAAATATTGAAAATATTATTACTATAGCTTAATATATATAATTTTAACATTGTATCATCATTGTAATCATTTTATATAACTTGTACATGCAAAAGATAAGTGGATTATTTATTTTGAAATGTTGTTGAGGCCAGTACATGATAAAAAAATCTTTTTTTCAAAACATATTTATAAGTCCACACTACCTTGAAAAATGTTTCTATTTACAATACAAACATTCTGAAATAGCCAATTTGTTCTAAATATTATTCACATTTATAAAATATAAGTTATATAACAAAATTTACGTAAACTAAAAACTACAGTGAGAAAAACAAACTATTTACAAGCTCTTTACAGATGTTCTGGCACCATATGTTCCATTATCATGAACAGATCATATGATAACCAAATGTTGTTGATTATCATATGATGATATGTGTTCCACATACAAACAATAACCCTACTCACAGATATTGGGAGAAGTGAGGAGAAATGACAATTAAAATGATATCAAATATCTATAAAAAAATTATAATTGGCAACGTTTTTACCGTAGTTAACTGAATTACTATGTAGTTGTCGTTTTTGCGAGAACTAACATCCATAATACAGGTAATGCTGTCGCGTAATCAACAACTTTAATCGGGAGGGTTAATAACTTTCATAAATAAATAATAAGAAATATGTAACTCTGTTAAATAGTCATTTCTGTTGAAGTCAGTCATTTTGTTTTACTTCAAAAATTGAGCCTAAGTTTGTTTTAGGCCTTTTTTTTATTATTCCTACTTATGATATTCATTATTACATAATTAATAGAATTCTTGGACATTCTATCACAATGCCCAGATCCAGATAACCATAAATTTGTGTTTTTCTTAAATTTATTAAAACTATCAGTTTCTTCCAGTTCATCTGGTAATTGGTAGAATAGGTGAGGAACAACATAATTAGGTAGTCTTTTTCCAAAAGATGTATGGAGAGTTGGAATAACATATAATTACTTTTCTTGTTTCAAGTTCATGCCATATTTCTTTTTGTACTCACTCTCTCCAACATATTTAAGCATTATATACAGAGTCCTTTTGGTGATAACTGCCCCATGAATTTATACTGTTCTCTTTTGGGCAACTCATCTGAGTCTAGACCAACATTATTTCTGAAAATAACTTTTAAGCATTTTCTTTATAGTGTCCTAATGATTCTTACACTATAAACTAAGTGTGTACAAGTAAAAGTTAAGTGTGTGTTTGACTGATATTCCATATCTTATATGTGATGCTACGAGGGCTTTATAGACACTCACTTTAACTGTTTCAGTTATCTTATTCATTAATTTATACATCATTGCTACACCAGGGGTCAGTTTCTTATGCAGTATTTCTTATAATTAGACTACTCGTACTTGGCAGGTAAATAAAACCTTTCATTATATTATAAAATAAACAATAAAACATACAATTTTAAACCCGCTTATATGGTTTGGAAAATGTCCAAACCTAGAAAGGTTTTTAGAGTAATATAATTTAAAATTTTTAACACTATAGCTATTGTTTTGTATAAAATCTTCTAGATTATATCGAATATCGGAACCAACATTTATTTTTAAAACTAATCAACTAATAAATTTACAAATGAATTGGATCAAACTTAATTGAAGTGCTGACAATATACTCTCACTTATGTAATAATTTGTATTTTTACATAAAAGAAAATCAACAATGTAAATTAAAATTCCTATTGCAGTTTTAATTTGCAAAACTTGTTAAACAATAGTCATAATTTTTACTGTGTGAAAGAGATTACTAAACCTCAATATTGTAAGTTAGTTGACAACGCTGAACTGTAATCTCCATGAATTATTGACAGGCGACACTATGAAAGGATTGTGGCTTCATTACACAAGACCCCAGTACAGAATGAGGGTGTATTCAGGAATTCTATTTGTTGGAATAAAAGTATTATGCTCTTCTATTCCATTTCCTCTTTTCCCTCACACAAATAAGTTTTTGGAAGACCCAATTATATATTATGAAGAACTACTCAATGAGTATAATGTACAGAATATATTACATATGGTAGTTAATTAAAGTATAAGAGGCGTCATGCTAACAACTATAATTATTTTATTTTAATACAGCACTTGCTTCTCTCTCCACAGATAATTTTGAAACCACAACTATTTCAAAGAGGAGCATAAAATGCCCTATGAAAAATTGCAGCTTGTTGACAATTTTACAAAAAAATGGTAGTCAAAAAATAAAAAGTGATCTTTCTGTGCTATGCCATAAAGTGTTGTATATAGTATTGTTCAGAGTAGTATAAGGAATATTCTAGTTTAGAACAAAGAAATTCAAACTTTGTACTATACATATTATATTATTTTATATGTTATACATATTTTTTATTGTTACATATGAATTTAGCAGGCTCTTCAAAGTCATCCAGTCGTTGTGTAGAGTTAATAAATACAAACTAAAACATTAGTTTGAAAAAAATTATTTTTAAGTTAGAAAATCAAGTATACTTCTTCAAGAGACACTGGATATTTATTTTATTGTAAAAAAAAAAAAAAAAAAAAAAAAAAAAAAAAAAAACTAGCTGCATATGCTGGGGCTATGCCTCACTGAATGAACGCATTCACCCTACATACAGGTCTTCTCTCTCTACTCTTCCTCACTTTTTCCTTCACTTGTAATATTCTAATCATTAACTTATTTCTTCTTGTAGCTTGCTGGGCTCATTTACCCAACCTTGGCATTGGCCTCAGAATGTCAACAGTTAAATTTGGCACCCATCTCGCACACATTTTTTTGTAATACAGTTTGTCAGTAACAATAGTGAAGTGCCGATTTTGGTGAATTTCCTCATCAACTTTTTGTGCCAACTCTTCATTGATGACAGTAGGCTGTCGAGGTCGTTCTTCATCATGAACACTTGTCCTTCCTTCGTTAAAAAGCCTACACCATTTTCGTACATTTCCATCATTCAAATCACCCTCACTGAAAACTTCAAGAAGCTCTTGGTGAATTTCAGCAGGACGAACATTTTTTGCGTTTAAAAACCGAATAACTGAGTGTACTTCACAGTTGGTGTAATTATTGATTGACATGGCGACAAAAAAAAGCATTATAACCTCAAAACCAGCATCGGGCAGAGACGTGAAACGTAATGGTCGCATTTAACAGAGACAGGCCAGTAGGAGCTGACCTTGAATGGATGTCACGTGACCGGAGGCGCGGGCACTATGCGCAATCGGTTTTTACTTTAAAAATGACCCTCGTATAAATTTTAATAATTTTTATCTTAGTTCAACAAAAAATTCCGAAATTGAAATAGATTTCACTGTACATCTCTTTTACACTTGTATTACTTAAAAACACTTCACATTTCTTTTAATACATGGCTAACAAGAAATTAAAAAATTCTTTATTAATTTCAGAATTTTAACATTTCAAGAAAATAAGTTTGTTTTCAATTTCCTGAAACAACATTTTCTTGGCTTATAGAGGTTGTAAAATTAATTATTTGGTCACGCTGTAATCCATATGAAATGTATAGTTATGATACATTACTTTTATATGTGTAATTCAATTTAATTAATTTAAGTCAATTTAAAATCACTGCATTTACTTACATTTATAAAAGTAATGTATCATAATTATATATTTCATAAGGTTTACAACGTGACCATGTAATTAATTTTACAATATATAGAAGCCAAGAAAAGATTGTTTTAGGAAATTTATATGAACTTTTGTTCTTAAAAACTTAAAATTCTGAAATATATAAAACTTATAGAAAATTCTGTGAACCATGTATTAAAATAGAAATGCAATAAATTCACAGGTTTTTAAGTAATAAAAGTGTAAAGCTGATGCAAATTAAAAACTAGTTAAAATTCAGGTACTCTTTTTTGTTTTAACTAGGATAAAATTATTAAAACTTGTAATACAATTTTAAAATTCACATATTGTAACATACAATTAAACAAGAAACACAATGGTGTGATTGGATTTTTCAAAGGTCTCCTAGTTTCTTAGTAAACAACCTTCAAACTTAGGTACGTGTAATTTCTGTACCGAGAGTGATAAATAATCTGGAAAAGTATTTATTTTTCAGAGTCAAATTTAAGGATATTACTCACAAAATATGTTATCCAAGGATCAACTAATTATCAATGGTAGTTTTGATACAATATATTTTTTAAAATGAGTCAATAAGATATTTCCAACTAAAAGACAAAATTATTATTGAATACTGTGGTTTTTCTTTGGAGCCACTGATTGGTTATCCCATCACTAGGTATTTAAGTATGTTCACTGATTTTTTAAAAATATGTATGAAAATCAATATTTAAAACTAAAACCTATTCACTTTGTTGATTTCCATCAAATGGTTCGTTAGAGCTCTTCAATCAATGTGAAAGTTTCTGATGAAATCACATTCACATCCCTACAACTCATGATTGATTTTGAAAGGTCATAGAGGGCTAAGCTACAGGCAGTGTTGAATTTGTTTCTTTATGTATGATAGTTTATTGTTTAAGAATCTGTTTAGTACTAAATTTAATCAGCTTTCAGTTATAATGTTATGTCTTTTATATGTTGAAAAAAAAAAAATAAATAAAATAAAAAAATAAGATGATTCTGTTATAAGTATATACTAACAGGAATATTATTCAATATACAAGTGTTATGATTTCTCAAATAAAAATTATGTTTCGTAACTAAAAGATTAGACTTACAAAATTAAGAGTAAATCTACGTTCATTGCAATCAGTGAATTCAAGATCTAAATTTGTTGTAGGTGCAGTAGTATTGACTCACCCACCCTCTCATACACCTACATACAATTTGTGTGTTTTATTGAATGAATGTACATTAAATACTGCATACATTTTAAATAAACTAAAATATAAATTAGCTTAAAATAATTTAGGTCAGCAAAATTATAAACAGACAACAAATGTTAAAAAACTGTTTAGTAAAAATAATTAATTCATGTGTTTATTGATTATATTACTAATTTAGTTTACTAACGTTTCTATATTTAAAATTAAGAAACCGAGCATATCCTAGTGACTGGTAACTGAGTTTTGTTTTTGTGGTTCGTTGTTGCACAAAGCCTGAAATATTGCAATTGGGGAAGATATTTTTGAGAAGTAAATGTTCATCGCACCTTCTCCTCTCAACTCACAGAGTTATGTTATAACTGAGCTTCATAAAAGATTTAGAATTTTAAACCGTTATAAATATGCATTCTATAAACAAATTTGATTGTGTTTTCACTCATGTGTAGATATTTAGATTTTCCATCGTGTTCACTAAACTGACAGATCAGCTGATATCCATGTAATTGTAGAATATTATGCAGGTGTATACAACTCGTAAATTTATATATAAAAGCCATTTACCACTCATCACTATTTCTACTAAACTATACGTCTACTTGACTTGAAATTTTGTACATAGGTTTATATTGGCCTCTAGAGGCTCACTAGAAAGGATTTTCCTCTCCGACCTCAGGACTCTGTCCCACTGGCCTCCAAAATTCCCTTGGTATTCTACGGAGTTATATAAATTGATTTATTTATTTGATTAACAGCTGTTAAATAAAAACAAATTGAATAAAATTGTTATATACTAAACTTTTTAAATTAAAAATAATTGAGTGCAGTAGTAAATTATACATAACATCAGCTATTCTACATTAGATACAGTGTAAACTGAAAGCTCACTGCACATTTTGATTATATAATCAAACTCAATATTATGACTGATGAGGACAGCTGGTAATCTTATATTGGTTTTTTTTAGTTCAGAATTTTCTCATTGTTTTAAAGTAAACATATTTTATGAGAATAATAATAACTAGTATATTTAGTATAGCTGCACTTTTGACTTTCGTTTGTATATAGTTGTACTAACTATCTTCCAAAACTAAGACTGTTTCATCGAGTAAAAAATAGCAAACTGAATGTTGGTTAATGAATCATAATTTTAACTTAACTGGTGTATGAATGGGCTCATGATATGCATGACAGCAAGTGTGCTGATACTCTCCCATGCCCCCAGCAAGGCATTCACTCTGCTACTCGTGGCGACAGTAGCGGCGAAATGTTGAACTAAACTTCATCCAGCGCCGGCCTGAGCTGGTCGGACGAAAACCCTTAATAGAGATTCAACATTCAAAGTCTTACACCTCGGTCTTACAAACTTGGTCGGAAATAGCTTTACATTGGTTGTAAATGCCATATTGTTCATTTACAACCAAGAAACAAAAACCTTTTAGCCACCTAGACATTTGCGATGTTATTGACCCTCCAACAACCTATACACGTGCAGTGGTAATGACCCACCCGCTCACTCATACACGTGCAGTGGTATTGATTTGAATTAAATTTGATGGATAGTATAATTTCTTTAAAATGTAGACACATAAACACTTGCAGTATTTTTACCAAAATAACCCGCCAGACTGTATTGTTTAGTATTTATTTGAACTTGGTCCTATCAGTTGTTATATGCCACCCCACATTGACCCAGCTGTACTTGTAATGTTTTTAGGAATGCTTTGCTGAGTTCCTCATCTCACCATAATACATAATGAGAAGGTCGTGGGCACAGCCATACATCTCCAACAATATATACTGTACATTGTTGTCCAAATTTTAAATATGATTTCACTTTTCAGGACAATTAATGGCTCTTATTACCCAACATTGTAAAAGCCAGTTAGTTTGACCATGTTGCTTATTGAGACTGCTGTTTGATTAACCCTCTAACTGGCAGTTACTTTTTTTCCAGCTAATGTGCAGATGTTTGATATAAAATATAAAATTCATAAAATATGGTTATTTACTATAATCCTATTTATATTAGGTATCAATATGTTCATAAATATGCAGGCTATCACATAAATTATGAATCATATCCAAACAACTTTTTCCTTTTTTCACAGTATGTAACATATATGTAAATTTTCTATCATGAAGAGGGAAGGGTACCCCATAAAAACAATGTTAGGAGAGTAAAATAAAAAATGTGAAATAGCTAAAATATTATAAACTAGAACAGTACCTATCCTTCGTACGGGGTTTACGTTGATTTATATTGTGCTTATTGCGTTCAGTAATACAAGAGATGTATCTACTCGCATCTGTATAGTGCAAAAGTGCGTTGTGGTCACGGCACCCCTTGGAAACAAGATGGAAGACAATAGGTATCACGCACATCTCCTATGACGCCATATGGGTGTAATGGCAACAACAAACACAAAAATACTGCTCTAATTCCCAAAGTTTATAATTCCAGCTGATAAGTGGTAAATAACTTGCCTACTATTTAGCTGAATGCTCCCCCACACATTTGGTAGACTTAGTTAACAGCATTTTATCAAATAATCAAACCAGGTGATTTCGCCTATATGATGTCACAGTCTACTGCGCAGCCTTGTTGCGATACCTACAGCCTTTTCTAGTTATCGTGGTTGTGGTTATGTTTGGTCCGGTATTTACTTCAGAGTTATGTAAGTTGTTTATTTATTCCAACAGCTGATTAATGAAACTATTATAAACAGTTAAATGTCAAATTGGTATTGTCATAGGGGTTGCATGGATACTTCTTAGAACTCCTTGGGTGGTTTCCTGATGGAATTTCAAAATAAATATAGGGCTTTGTGTTAACCAGAGACCATAAGAATGTCCATGCAAAATTTCAGATGAATGGGTTCAGTAGTTTTGCGTGATTAAGTAAAAAACACTCACTCACATACTCACACAGACACCATTAGATTTTTATATAGTAGTATGATTTCATCTAGTTTCAGGAATGACACATTATAAATCATATAGGCAAAAATAAATTTATTAGAAATTTATAACCACAAACATTACATCAGCTGATCATTTATTACCATAGACAATGGTAATATTAAACAATGTCCTAAAGAATTTAGTATAAACACTACACAGTTCATTTTTATACTGAAATTCTGCTGAAAACATGATAATAAATAAATAAATAAAAAAAATAAAAAATAAATAAAAGTAAATAAAAAAGTAAATAAATAAATTTTAAGGTTATTTAAATATTTATAGCCATAACAATAGTTTTATACAAAATTTCAAGTTATTGATATATACAGGGTGTCCAGAACTCTCTGTAACTTTTCATCAAACATTGTTCCTTAGGTCAATACAAACATATTTCACAATATAAACATGGGTCTATGGTGACTAGTTTACTGTCAGTCTGTCTGTAGGTTTTTGACAAATTATTTTATAACTCAACAACTATTTAAGAAAGAAACTTCAAATTTAATACAAATGTGTAGCTAAATATGTAAAACAAGGAAGTAAAGTATCATTACTGTAACTAAATTAATTATAATATGGCAGCCTTTTAAAATATTTAATGTCAAATTTCACAAAAACCGTTATAGTTATAAAAAAGTTAAAAGTTAGTTAAATAATGTAAAATTATAAGACAAATCAAACAACATCTTATTTACCGAAATTGAATAATAAATAACCCAGGTGTGAACATTTTTTTAAATCAATGTAATTTTCATAACATAACAATACATACCTAAAACATAGTTTAACAGCAAATATGAGATGCTGCGCATCATTAATCAGCTGTTTTATATCCACTTCATGTTAACAAACAGGCAGCTGTTTATTAACAATGAATTATTTATAAAATAGAATATCAAATATTTCAACAAAACAAACTTATGAAAGTTGCTAAAAGTGATGGCCTACAAAAAGATTACACAGTCTCCAGCATTATACTCCATACTCCAGATCCATGAACTCGTTAAAAAATATGTACATTCTCCTGAATGCTTGCTGCAGCGTCTATAATTCTGCCAACAAAGTCCATTTCACTCCACTGGTGTGCCGTGTACCAGTTCTTTCAAGTACCTCACAGAATAAAGCCTAATGTTTTGAGGTCAGGGGATCTGGCAGGCCAATGTACAAGTCCACCACGTCCCATCCATCTCTGCTCAAACACAACATTTACTTAGTCTCTAACGCCCATAGCAACATGAGCTGGAGCTCCATCATCTTGAAATCACATATCATGTTCTGATATGAAGTGGCACATCTGCTAATGCTTACATTTCTTTGTATTATTACCTTTTGGTGATGCCTCTTGATCCTGCAGGGTTTTCTGAACCGAAGGGCATCACCAAATGGTTGATCCTGCAAGAGGCACATCAAAAAGTAATAATACAAATAAAAGCAGGTCCTGCCCAGGCAAATAAATAATAAAATTAAAAGTTTACTTTTCTTCTATCAACTATGCATACAAAATATACAGCTGATTCATAGTTAAAATTAAATAGTTCATAAATTGTAGACTCATTGTTAACATGAAGTGAAACAGCTGATTAATGATGTGCAGCACCTCATATTTGCCTTAAACTATTGATTTGTCTTTTATTTATGCATTTTTTAACTAACTTTTCACTTATTTGTAGCTCTACAATGGTTTTCTTGAAATTTGACATTAAAGATTTTAAAAGGCCGCCATTTTGAAATTAATTTAGTTATAGTAATGATATTTTACTTCCTTATTTTACCTATTTAGCTACAAATGTATACTAAATTTGAAGTTTCTTTCTTAAATAGTTCTTGAGTTACAAAATAATTTGTAAAACACACATAGATACAGACAGGCAGTAAACCAGTCACCGATGAAAAGTTTCAGAGAGTTCTGGTACTCCCTGTATACATTTTTTCTTTGAAACTTTTCATCAAAGATTGTTCTGTAGGTTAATACAAACATATTTCACAATACAAACATGGGTCTAGGGTGACTGGTTTACTGTCTGTATGTATATGTGTTTTACAAATTATTTTATTTCTCAAGAACTATTTAAGAAAGAAACATCAAATTTAGTATTTTCACTAGTAGTATTAAAATATTTAATATTTTATTGCGAGACCAAAAATGTTGTCATAGCTTAATAAATGTGTAAGATAATACTGTAAGAAGTATCTGCAGCCGTGTCACCAGTGCGCTAAATGGCACTCTGTCATTGTGAGAGTTAAGACCTGATCCATGTTTGATTGAATAATCTAATAATACCATTAAAATTGAACAACATAACTACTAAGAAACTACGAGTACTGTATAGTAAAATGACTGAACTGTTGAGTGGTTTGATTCTTTTCTTTAGGTAAACACCATAAATGAACTGCTTGGTAGTTACATGTTTATTTTCTCAACGCAACCATTATTATGGATAATATTATATATCATAAAATACCAATGTGGGATAGTTTTTATTATTTAAATGTTATATCCAGTTAAAAGCTTCTGTTGAATTAAAAACAAACTGAGCCAAGGTATGTTGAAAACAATCCTCTTTTTGTCAGGAGCCGTGTACAAATTGAACTTTACAGTGAACAGTTTAAAAGCAAGATCAATGCCTGTGTTTTTTTCAAAATTATTTTATGGCTCATGTAATTATAATCATGTATAATTCGAATTGGTTCATAGGAAATTCCCACCTGAACATCAACTCATTTAGTAAATATACAAAGACTATTCAAAATTGTATTCGTTAGCAGCAAAATAAAGAAAAATATAAAAATGAATAAAATAGGATTATGGTAAAAGTTGCAAGTTGTAACGTATTATCAGTCTCATGCCCATTGCCAGTTCCTGACTCTATTATTCAACAAACAAGTTTATAAGTAGGATGTGGTGTGCTCCTAACTTTTCAGGTTGCAACTTTTTGTGATGAACTCACTTCCCGTGTTATAAACATATTGTACTTCCCTCTTGTTCTGCCACTGTCAGAATTCACCGACAAAAGTGAATGTTTAGGCCTAACAATAGTTTATATGATTGTTATAAAAGTTAATTTGTAATACTAATTGCATCAAAACTGAAAAATACAATAAAATATTAGTCTTACACTTGATATAATTCATTTTGTTGCATCTCTCAGAAACGCACCGAACAATATTAAACTATTGTAATTGTTCATCAGTTATAATAACATCAGTGTAGATGAACATACACAGTGGTAGATGACGTTATTTGATAACTTACTACTACGTATCTTTGAATTATGAAAATATTCAGCTTCTCATGTGCACTTTGCAGTTATGTGTATAATGCAACCATAGTTAAGACTGTTCTATGAGGTTGCTGGAAAAATTGGGATACATATAAAATAAACTATCAAATTGTTCCGTTTCAGGGTTTAATAATTTATGTATTTACATAACAGCGTTTGTTTATTGTTAATATTTATTTTATCATAATAATTTATCTTAAAACACGATCAATTAAACAGTATATTCTATTTTTAACATAAACATTGAGTGACATGAATATTATTGAAAAGTTGAGAGTAAGGAATGCAAATCAAGTGGGCAATTAGTGTTAGTCTGGTTAGGTGGGTGGCAAGAGTGCTGGTATGAAGTGTGAGTGATTGTGACCCAAGAAAGTTACACAGTAACTAGAATGTAATAATTAGTGTTAGTCTGGTTAGGTGGGTGGCAAGAGTGCTGGTATGAAGTGTGAGTGATTGTGACCCAAGAAAGTTACACAGTAACTGTAATGTAATAATTAGTTTTAGTCTGGTTAGGTGGGTGGCAAGAGTGCTGGTATGAAGTGTGAGTGATTGTGACCCAAGAAAGTTACACAGTAACTAGAATGTAATAATTAGTGTTAGTCTGGTTAGGTGGGTGGCAAGAGTGCTGGTATGAAGTGTGAGTGATTGTGACCCAAGAAAGTTACACAGTAACTAGAATGTAATAATTAGTGTTAGTCTGGTTAGGTGGGTGGCAAGAGTGCTGGTATGAAGTGTGAGTGATTGTGACCCAAGAAAGTTACACAGTAACTAGAATGTAATAATTAGTGTTAGTCTGGTTAGGTGGGTGGCAAGAGTGCTGGTATGAAGTGTGAGTGATTGTGACCCAAGAAAGTTACACAGTAACTAGAATGTAATAATTAGTTTTAGTTTGGTTAGGTGGGTGGCAAGAGTGCTGGTATGAAGTGTGAGTGATTGTGACCCAAGAAAGTTACACAGTAACTAGAATGTAATAATTAGTGTTAGTCTGGTTAGGTGGGTGGCAAGAGTGCTGGTATGAAGTGTGAGTGATTGTGACCCAAGAAAGTTACACAGTAACTAGAATGTAATAATTAGTGTTAGTCTGGTTAGGTGGGTGGCAAGAGTGCTGGTATGAAGTGTGAGTGATTGTGACCCAAGAAAGTTACACAGTAACTAGAATGTAATAATTAGTTTTAGTTTGGTTAGGTGGGTGGCAAGAGTGCTGGTATGAAGTGTGAGTGATTGTGACCCAAGAAAGTTACACAGTAACTAGAATGTAATAATTAGTTTTAGTCTGGTTAGGTGGGTGGCAAGAGTGCTGGTATGAAGTGTGAGTGATTGTGACCCAAGAAAGTTACACAGTAACTAGAATGTAATAATTAGTTTTAAATTTGATACTTGTAAATAATTTGTCCAAATTAAGGTTAGGTTAAAGGGCACTAGGCCAGGAATTAGTATATTGGAGAGATAGGACATTAGCAAACTTACCTTAGAAGACGAGCTCACGAAAACCAAGATGGCCGACAGTATCTGACAGACTCTTAAGACCAGAATGGCGTGATACATAGCACATTATACGGCTTGCCATCAAGGACTTGAATGTGATACGCTAAACTGCCTCAGGGCGCTAGCTCTAGCAGACGACTACGCATCGCCCACTCATCCTACAGACTAGAGTAGCCTACTTTTGCTGAATCTGTAGTCAATTGCATCTTGACAAATGAAATGAGTTCATTGCTACTTCTTAAGTCGTGCTCAATTGCTATTTTTGTTAAATAGCATTATAGAATTCATGAGGGCTTTTCGGTTGATTATGAGATCAGCGAGGGTTCGTAATTCCACTGAGCAACCACCACGTAAGAAGGTCGATCGATAAACGAGAAGGTTAACCTGCACACTTTAACTGCAAACATTTTACTACTTACAACTCGGAAAAGTTAAGTTATATGCAACAAATATGTATTGCCGCTCTAATTCAACCTTTTTAATAGTTAAACATAACATAAAGGGCTTTTGTAACTTTCATTGTAACACAGATTGTCTACTTTTTGACATTACTTCAGTGCTAAATTTAATCGATTTTTAAGTTTTCATTAATTTAAATTAAATAAGATTGCTATGTATTTATTTATAAAGTGATTTCTCGAAATCGAAAATTGAATGACTTATGAATAAAACTCTTCACTGCAATACTGTCAATGGGAATTGCCAGTGACCGGAGCTTCTGTTGTAGGCCTACGTCTTTCTAGACATCCATCCACGCAACCATACAGTGTTAATGCCTATATCAGTGTAGCTACTAGAACTTAAATGGTATTGTTTAAGTCTATTAGACATGTCTTCTGAAGATAATGTAGTGCACAATAAAAAAACGAGTTGTACTTTTAAATTAAGATATTAATTTTTCAATCCACTTCCCAAATTACTATATTTTTTATATAGGGTGTTCTTGAGTGGAACAGCTTGATTTGTTTGGCATTTAGATGAAATATCTACCTGTAATGACGATGTTTTCATGATATTTATCTATTTCTATGTTTTATATGGCCTCATGGATTAAAAATGCAATACAATAAAAGTTAGGGGTTTGACTACTCCTTTCTTTTGGGCACGGCTATTGTAGCAACTTTACAGCACGCGATATACGTTGAAATTGAATTTCTTGGTTTAGGCTCAACTTAGTTCGTTAACAGGTAAAATGAACCACAGGAATTTGGGTATAGTGTGTTGAGTATGCGTTCAAAACTCTTGATGGCCACTACAGTAAATGTTTGTAGATACAAAAAAATGGCGATGGGATTCGATTTTGCATAAAAGTAAAATTTTATTTCATTTAATTTCAAGCGAAATAAATAAGGGAGAACTGCAAAGATATTAACTTTATTTTAAATAATGATGGTTTTCAACGAAAAGTTACCCTACTTTATAATGATAATATTCTAACATTTACGTACCTTAGAATTTTTAAAGTAAAAGAAACATATATGTTACCGTCGAGAATAAATACGTATTGGCAATATTATGCCCATTTGCGCATTCTTTTCGGCAAGCGGTATAGGCCTAATTAGCTAATTATAATGATTACCATTCCTAATCGTACATCCAACTGAGTATTACAACCATCACAGTTTCCAACCGTACATCCAGATGAATATTACAACCATCACGTTCTCAATCGTACATCAAACTGAGTATTACAACCATAAAAGTTCCCAATCGTACATCCAGCTGAGTATTACAACCATCACAGTTCCCAATCGTACATCAAACTGAGTATTACAACCATAAAGGTTCTCAATCGTACATCCAACTGAGTATTACAACCATCACAGTTCCCAATCGTACATCAAACTGAGTATTACAACCATAAAGGTTCTCAATCGTACATCCAACTGAGTATTACAACCATCACAGTTCCCAATCGTACATCAAACTGAGTATTACAACCATCACAGTTCCCAATCGTACATCCGGCTAAGTATTACAACCATCACAGTTCCCAATCGTACATCCAGATGAATATTACAACCATCACGTTCTCAATCGTACATCAAACTGAGTATTACAACCATAAAAGTTCCCAATCGTACATCCAGCTGAGTATTACAACCATCACAGTTCCCAATCTCACAGTTCCCAATCGTACATCCAGATGAATATTACAACCATCACGTTCTCAATAGTACATCAAACTGAGTATTACAACCATAAAAGTTCCCAATCGTACATCCAGCTGAGTATTACAACCATCACAGTTCCCAATCGTACATCAAACTGAGTATTACAACCATAAAGGTTCTCAATCGTACATCCAACTGAGTATTACAACCATCACAGTTCCCAATCGTACATCAAACTGAGTATTACAAGCATCACAGTTCCCAATCGTACATCCAGCTGAGTATTACAACCATCACAGTTCCCAATCGTACATCCAGCTGAGTATTACAACCATCACAGTTCCCAATCGTACATCCAGCTACAACCATCACAGTTCCCAATCGTACATCCAGCTGAGTATTACAACCATCACAATTCCCAATCGTACATGAAACTGAGTATTACAACCATAAAGGTTCCCAACCGTACATCCAACTGAGTATTACAACCATCACAGTTCCCAATCGTACATCCAACTGAGTATTACAACCATCACAGTTCCCAATCGTACATCCAGCTGAGTATTACAACCATCACAGTTCCCAATCGTACATCAAACATCACAGTTCCCAATCGTACATCAAACTGAGTATTACAACCATAAAAGTTCCCAATCGTACATTCAGGTGAATATTACAATTTTAACAGTTACATCCAATTGAGTGTTAAAACTATCAGTGTTCGTAATCGTTTATAGTGTATCCTATTAGGCATTGCACAAATTTTGAAAAATGTGAGAGTAATAAAACTTCTCTTATACATCCAGAACTTTCAGAATAGTAATAGTAATAGACGCTAAATATGACAAAAACCTGAATTGTTATTTTTTTGTGAATTTGATGGTTTCATTAGATACTAACAGTTGTGGCGCCGGAGCTCGGGTGTGGGGCAGGATTGATCGAGGTGAGGGGTGTGACGCAGGCGCGCTCCACTCACCGTCGTGCCGACCGGGCTTAGACAACAGGTCTAAGACAACAACTGACACGTGTTCTCGGCTCTCGTGCGTCTCGAGTACGACGACGTGCACGATCATAGTGTAGTTCTGTTAGTGTGTGTTTACATAACCAAATATTTACTATCGTATTTGATTGTTGTTACTGAATTTATTTTTGTGTAATTTACAGAATTTTTATTATTTGTAAATCATATGCTAGTGTAAAAAAAATTTTATTTTATATTAATTAAAACATATATACATAATGTTTAAATGGGGAAAGATTGAAAGTGTTAATTACATGATTATAATTAAATTGATATATTTTCTCTTTGTAATTGACTCGTCTCAAGTAAATATTCCTGTTTAATTTGCCTTAACAAATAAAAATTAGTTTTATTTCAAAGAAAATTTAAAATTACACGTTATTGAACATGCATTTGTAAAAATTCATGTTTCTTAAAGTATACGCTCTTAATGTATTATGTTGATTATCAATTTTCCAAAACTTAATACAATCAAACTAAAAACTATATTAAGTTTATTTGATGTTTTCTATGAAAGATTAGAAAAATAGGTTTCTATAACATTGTAGTTCGAGTATTAAAAAGCAACATGTACGTATAGTTTTAGACTTAAGTTGAAGTCTTTGTTCGTGGCATATTCATAAATGGGAGAAAGAATAATACATATGTAATTATTTTGAATATAGTTTGGACCTAATAAAAAGAAATAAGAAGTCCCTGTAGACAATGAAAAACTGACATTGCGAGTTCATAACCAAGTTGTTATAAATGCACTTTGATATATACATTGTCTACAAAGTGCATATTTTCCATTTATAATTTGTCTTCCATGATGGTTTTCATTGACAAGTAGTTATGTGAACTCTTTATTTTTGCAATATGTTTTATGAGTAATTATGGTGCGACATTTGTGTCAAAAAGTGTTACATACAAACTCATCTGTTGCTGTTGATTTAATAAACGTAGTTGCATATTTGGTAAGTTACCATTCAAGCTTTATTTTAAGTCAAAAATTTTTTTGTAAAACTATCATTTAAAAAAAATGTTGTTGCATTGACTTTTTGCACCACACAAGCACTAAAATATATATTTTTTATAACGCTGTTATTTTTTCTACATGTGTGGTGTATAATTTGAAAGAAAATTATCTAAATAGTGGTTTACAAAATAAACACTAATATGTTTATAAATCATGTTGCCAAAATTGGTCTAAAGGAAGTTACACAATTCAGTATTACATTATACAAAATATAACAAAAATTCTACTATAAGTACCGGTACATTAAAAAAAAAACGAAACTTTGTTTAGTCTCAGCAAGATGTACGTGAACACCTTCCTTCTCGTAGATATACTAACACGTTTAGAAAGAATCAGAAGTACCTCCCCCCTCTCTCTCTCTATCTATCTCTCTTAGCTATTCATTTGTCATTGCTATTCATTAATAACACTTTCTAAGGAATGTATAGTTGTACAAATGCTCATCTACGCATTCTTAATTCACTTACCCAATTGTTTATAAATACCAAAATTAAAACAAATTACAAAATAATGAACAATCTTAAACTTTGTTACACATTATCAATAAAACTACTGTTTTATGTTTCTCAGAATTCTATTATTGAGGTTCATTTAGTCGTAAATATAAGATATTTTATCTCTTTTTAAATATATATACCAGGATATAATTTAATTTGTTGTTGATCAATAATGTGCTGTTGGGTGAGCGGGAGTGTCCATCAAGTCATGTGCCTTAAGCTTGGTGGTAGGATTCATTATTTATTGTGTCATAAGGTAAATGGGAAATTAGTGTATCTGGTATTAAATGAACTCTTAAACAATTTTTATATATCAGAGTATATCTGGACAAAATAAGTGTTGTAAGTGAAGATAATGATTTCTGCTTGCGGAGACCAAGTTGAATAGAAGTGGAGTTTGATGTTCTGAAATCAAACTGTACGAAATAGTTTGTATCTGTTGTGTAGGTTTGAATAAGGCAAATGATAATGTGTTGTGGCTGAGTTGGTTGTGGTGTTGTAACTGAGTAGAACAGACAATACTGTAATTGTGGTACTAAAAATGAGTTGAACAGACAATGCTGTAATTGTGTTATTGAACCTGACTCGAACATCAATGCTATGCTTGTAGTGCTGAAACTGAGTTGAACAGACAATGCTGTAATTGTGGTACTTAACCTGACTTGAACATCAATGCTGTGCTTGAGGTGCTGAAACTGAGTTGAACAGACAATGCTGTAATTGTGGTACTGCAACTGAGTTGAACAGACAATGCTGTAATTTTGGTACTGTAACTGAGTTGAACATCAATGTTGTGCTTGCAGTGCTGAAACTGAGTTGAACAGACAATGCTGTAATTGTGGTACTGCAACTGAGTTGAACAGACAATGCTGTAATTTTGGTACTGTAACTGAGTTGAACATCAATGCTGTGCTTGTAGTGCTGAAACTGAGTTGAACAGACAATGCTGTAATTGTGGTACTATAACTGAGTTGAACATCAATGCTGTAATTGTGGTACTATAACTGAGTTGAACATCAATGCTGTGCTTGTAGTGCTGAAACTGAGTTGAACAGACAATGCTGTAATTGTGGTACTGCAACTGAGTTGAACAGACAATGCTGTAATTTTGGTACTGTAACTGAGTTGAACATCAATGTTGTGCTTGCAGTGCTGAAACTGAGTTGAACAGACAATGCTGTAATTGTGGTACTATAACTGAGTTGAACATCAATGCTGTAATTGTGGTACTATAACTGAGTTGAACATCAATGCTATGCTTGTGGTACTGATGAGTTAAGGAGGAGATATATAGAGGTCATGTTGCTAGTCAATGTTGTGATTGTGTTGTTGGGTATAACTTCAGTAGAAGACGTTTGGTAGTGATGTTATAAAGGACTTGAACATCAATGCTGTGCTTGAGGTGCTGAAACTGAGTTGAACAGACAATGCTGTAATTGTGGCACTGTAACTGAGTGGAACATCAATGCTGTAATTGTGGCACTGTAACTGAGTTGAACATCAATGCTGTGCTTGTAGTGCTGAAACTGAGTTGAACAGACAATGCTGTAATTGTGGTACTATAACTGAGTTGAACATCAATGCTGTGCTTGTAGTGCTGAAACTGAGTTGAACAGACAATGCTGTAATTGTGGCACTGTAACTGAGTTGAACAGACAATGTTGTAATTGTGGCACTGTAACTGAGTTGAACATCAATGCTGTGCTTGTAGTGCTGAAACTGAGTTGAACAGACAATGCTGTAATTGTGGTACTGCAACTGAGTTGAACAGACAATGCTGTAATTTTGGTACTGTAACTGAGTTGAACATCAATGCTGTGCTTGCAGTGCTGAAACTGAGTTGAACAGACAATGCTGTAATTGTGGTACTATAACTGAGTTGAACATCAATGCTGTGCTTGTAGTGCTGAAAACTGAGTTGAACAGACAATGCTGTAATTGTGGTACTATAACTGAGTTGAACAGACAATGCTGTAATTTTGGTACTGCAACTGAGTTGAACAGACAATGCTGTAATTTTGGTACTGTAACTGAGTTGAACATCAATGTTGTGCTTGCAGTGCTGAAACTGAGTTGAACAGACAATGCTGTAATTGTGGTACTATAACTGAGTTGAACATCAATGCTGTAATTGTGGTACTATAACTGAGTTGAACATCAATGCTGTGCTTGTAATGCTGAAACTGAGTTGAACAGACAATACTGTAATTGTGGTACTGAAACTGAGTTGAACATCAATGCTATGCTTG
This sequence comes from Stictocephala bisonia, assembly GCA_035578905.1. Classification (NCBI taxonomy): domain Eukaryota; kingdom Metazoa; phylum Arthropoda; class Insecta; order Hemiptera; family Membracidae; genus Stictocephala; species Stictocephala bisonia. The sequence continues at coordinate 308,099 of JAQJVL010000042.1, read as the reverse complement.
TGGTACTGATGAGTTAAGGAGGAGATATATAGAGGTCATGTTGCTAGTCAATGTTGTGATTGTGTTGTTGGGTATAACTTCAGTAGAAGACGTTTGGTAGTGATGTTATAAAGGAGTTGAACAGACAATGCTGTGGTTGTGGTGCTGAGACTAAGTTGTGGAAGGAGATACTGTAGTTGTGGTGATCGGAAACTATGATTGTGGTGCAGATGTAATGATTTTGCTTTGCTAAATATATGATTATGGTGATGTATCGGAATGGGTAAAAGTACATACTGGGACACATGGGACACTCAATTAATTTACCATTTTATTTCCTGTTTAAAAATATTATTATTTAAACTATTATGTTAATATATATATATATATATATATATATATATATGAAATATGTAATCCTTCCTTATATATAATACGTGAAGCCGTTTTTTTTTTTTTAACACAACTCCTTTCTTATTTCTTGACCAATTTAAATGATTGAGGTGTCAACAAATTTACCTGTGTCTGTAGTTGTGCAATAAGGTCTTAATTCTTCAATATTTTTGCCCTGAAGGTTATAGGAAGCCTTCAAAGTACGTTTTTCAGCCATAAGAATAACATGGAGAGAGATTTTAATGAATTAAGAAGTAACAGCTTTTCAAATGTAAATAATGAATACCAAAATGTTTTAACGGCTGTTGTAATGTAAACAATGGTGTTTGTAATATTAAGGATAGATCTTTGCCAATGTTAGACCAGGGAAGGTTGTAAGCATGGTTTTATTCACTCTCTATTGTAAGGCTCCGCTCTACCGGACTTGAAGGTTTCAATTATAATCTAATGCAGATATTTTATTTATTTAATCAATCTTCAATTGTTAAACAAAAACCTAAATGAAATAAACACGTTTGAAATAGGCTAATTTATATCATTGTATGTTTACTCTAATGAATAGATAGCAACACAAGTAATGTAAGTATAAATACATTTAATATTATGATTTTACATGGTAAAGTTAATCTACTGTTATTGGTACCAGTAGTCAAAAGTCACAGGATGAGGCCGAAGGCCGAGGTGTAACGAGCCCAGCGAGTGACGGGGTTGGCACGCGAAGCGTGCAGGCATGTCCCGTAGTATAATGATAATAGTGTAATTATGATTTTAAATGGTGTTTACTCCAATTGTTTAATCCTTCAACAATGTGGTCAAGAGAATATGCACTATTAAACATGTTGTTATTTAATCTACCTTTAAAAGTCAACATTCTTAGTTCTCCGTTTTAACCGCCCACGATACTATCAGAACTTTCTTAGTAATCTGTCACCTCAGCGGTGGCTTTAACTTTCAAACTTACCAACTTTGGTCATGACATACATAGAGCCTTCCTTCTCTGTTTTGAGACTTGGAATTTTTACATCAGATTGCTTTATAAAATAATACGTTTTCGACCAGTCTTCTTAAAGCAAACAGATTATTGTTACAGTGTTTGTTAATAATTATATGAAACTGGACAAAGTGTACTGCATGTAATACAATAAAACTTCTTTCAGAAGATTGTTGATGTATTTGTTTAATAAAATACTCTTATAACTATTTAAATTGAAATACATTTGCATAAAATTTAAGGGTATTTAGATTAGACTAAAGATTTACAGGAACTCAAAAAATCTATATCGTACAATATTAGATACAAAAATAAAAAAGTACAAGTATATAAAAATATATCAATATAAACTTTCCAAACCCTCTCAAAGTGGGTTTTATCAGTGCACCATTGTTGGACCTGTATTGTTTTAATGTCAATGCAGGTTAGTAAATGATCTGCTATCGTATTTGGAGATCTAAGTGATTGACCTAATTTTTAGTATAGGAATACTCAGTCTTGATCAGACCTACTGTAATACTTGGCAAAGAACCAATCTTGTACATTTTTTGATAAATTAAAAAAATTGTAATATTTGGAGAAAAAAATGTTTATAAGAACTTTCATTTCAATATAATTAAAATTTAAACAATACTTAAAAATAATTGATATTATAGATGTTGAGATAAATTTAGACAACTGAGGGGTTATGGTACAGTCACTTTATATAATATACATACTTTTTCTCTCAGAATGTATGGAAATGATTATTTGTAGATTAGTAAAATGTGTAGTTTAAGCAGTTATTAAAAGTGAGGCTTAATGATCAATCAAAAAATTCTACTTTTGCAGGCATCCACATTCTGATTAAAAAAGGTTGACTAAACTGTCTTTTCTTAAGCATTTTTAGATTTTTACTCCTGAAGTAAAAACATAAAACCTGTAACTTTAAAAATAGTATAGACTTTTACTAACTGTAAAAATTATTTTTGTAGATACTTTAATGATATAAGAGTAACCATTAAAAATGTTGCTAAATAAGTTATTCGTAATTTTTAGCAACGTTCAACGTCTTAAACTTCGATATCTGCGTATACAACTGAGCTATCATTACAATTCAAAATGCGTTCACTGTCTCCTATGACAAGAGTTGGGTGGGTCCAACCAAGAGGTTGAAAATTTGGTCACTGCTTCTTCTGTTGGAATCGGTTTAGGACTGTCGTCCAATTGTAGTGAAGTAGAAGCAGAAGTTGGCATACTTAAAATGGGTGTAGAGCTATCATCAGGGCTATGGATCATCACATGAGCTAAAGTATTTGTAGCAACACTTAGTACTTGATGAGAGAGTTCGCTACAAGACACTGCGGTCTACAGATCTTCACTTGTGGTCTTAACTTCTTTGTACCGTTTGCAAGGGTTAGTACTTGATGAGAGAGTTCGCTACAAGACACTGCGGTCTATAGATTTTCACTTGTGGTCTTAACTTCTTGGTGCCGTTTGCAAGGGTTAGTACTTGATGAGAGAGTTCGCTAGAAGACACTGCGGTCTACAGATCTTCACTTGTGGTCTTAACTTCTTGGTGCCGTTTGCAAGGGTTAGTACTTGATGAGAGAGTTCGCTACAAGACACTGCGGTCTACAGATCTTCACTTGTGGTCTTAACTTCTTTGTGCCGTTTGCAAGGGTCAGTACTTGATGAGAGAGTTCGCTACAAGACACTGCGGTCTACAGATCTTCACTTGTGGTCTTAACTTCTTTGTACCGTTTGCAAGGGTTAGTACTTGATGAGAGAGTTCGCTACAAGACACTGCGGTCTATAGATCTTCACTTGTGGTCTTAACTTCTTGGTGCCGTTTGCAAGGGTTAGTACTTGATGAGAGAGTTCGCTAGAAGACACTGCGGTCTACAGATCTTCACTTGTGGTCTTAACTTCTTTGTGCCGTTTGCAAGGGTTAGTACTTGATGAGAGAGTTCGCTAGAAGACACTGCGGTCTACAGATCTTCACTTGTGGTCTTAACTTCTTTGTGCCGTTTGCAAGGGTCAGTACTTGATGAGAGAGTTCGATACAAGACACTGCGGTCTACAGATCTTCACTTGTGGTCTTAACTTCTTTGTGCCGTTTGCAAGGGTTAGTACTTGATGAGAGAGTTCGCTACAAGACACTGCGGTCTACAGATCTTCACTTGTGGTCTTAACTTCTTTGTGCCGTTTGCAAGGGTCAGTACTCATATCTTACTCAAGGTGTAAGGAAGGAGATTGGAGACTGTCAATGGCTCTTCGTCTGTGAGATTTTCAAACAAGTTTGGTATTAGTTGTTTTACTTCTTTAACAATATATTTTTTTCATTCTCGTTAATATGAAATCCCTGTCTTGTGTGTTTACGGCTTGTTAATAGGTCTAAATCAAGAAGACCGATACTTAAATTTTTATTCTTCAAATTGTTTAACGTTAAATTCTTTATTACACCTGTTCTGACGACCATCTCCCTTTAACCATGAGTTTAAGAGACAGTTGTCAGTATTAAAGTTGTTTTTTAAATTTGCTGATATTTGCTTTTATGAATTCAGCTAATTATCTATGTCCAGACTTGACCTTTGAATGTATTATTAGGAATATTTTTTCAACCCCTGATCATAATCCCACAGAAACATTTTTAGATTGAATGTATTTCAAAGTGGAAGACATCAGTATCTATGGTGGTGTTCCTGGCTGGATGGGGCCAACAACTGCTACATGTTCTTCTACAAGCTAGTTCAAATATCTGGCCAGTTCTCTGATCTATCATTCATTATTGTTACTGAAATATCACGTTTAGTTGTATTGGTTGTTTTACATTTTGATTTTTTTATGTTAGTTGTTTACTGCCATTGCTAGTATATGTTTGAATTGAATCTTCGTTAAATTCATTAACATCAGATGATGGTGTATATATGTTATTCATTGTTAATTTAGTTTTATTGGATAGATTAGGTCAATGATTTAAGGATCTTGTATTTGATAGTTTTCCTTTTTTTAGTTAGTACAAAAAAGGGAGTTTCATGTCCCTTTATTTAAACTTAAATTCTGGTTATGGATTATTGTATTATTGGTTAGAGTGTTGATGTCTTCTTCCAACAGCCTATTTATTGTATTGAGCAACTATGCTCTAATGTCAGACTAAAATTTTGGAGTTACAGTATTTTTGACTTAAATTACTTAATTCAGACTTAATTGTTGACTATACTTTAAAGGTTGATTCAGATCAATTATTTCTTTTCAAGCTTTCTCTGTTCATGTTCCTACGATATGTCAATTCATTATTCATTTCTAAGACGCCTATTGTACAGATATGGGCGAATTTGAGGGGTGACTGAGTGTGATGAGTGTAGATGAACAAGTGTAGTCATTGCTACTACCTGAGTTCGACTTGGCTCAGAAAGGACTATTTATTAATATCCCAATAGCCAGCGCAACTATAGGACTTGCAGCTTTATGTGAAATCCGAACCAGGTAGTGTGGTCTGATTTTCAGCTAACTGACAAGTCTGACTCTCAGTTCTCTTCCCTACACAACATCTGAACCCTGACTACCATCCAATATATTTTGACATCTCATGGTGTCGAGTTGAAGCTGAAGGTTGTTTTTGTTCTTTTTTTTTTTTTTTTTGTTTTTTCTTTTTTTTTGTTAAGCTCAATATTCTTATTACTGAGAGAATATTCATTATATTTTATTTTTCAATTTCATTCAACTGTAGCAAATTTTCAAGTTTCTTTTATTTTTATATTTCTTTATCGAGTTTTTGAAGAATGATTGCTGTCAAAAAATATTAATGTATCCTTTTCCGTCTTAATTTTACCAAAATTCTCCACAACTAAATGTTATACTTCTTTCTTTGCTGCTGTAAAACTTAAAATTATCTAGCATAATAATTTTATGTTAAAAATATATCTTGTCCCTAGGTTGTTCCTAAAATTGGAAATGAATACATCAATGAAGTTTAAGAAGTTTGATCATCTTCTAAATTTAATAATATAATTGGTCAGTTCCATCAAAAGGCCATGAAGTCTCATATATGTTCTGTGTAGGAAGTCTGAAAAATCTTAAATGTAAGCATAGGTCGAGTTATACGTCATTTTAAAGGTCATTGTTAGAGGAACACATTACCACAACCCTGACTGAAAAAGGACTATTTGTTTGGAAATAGCAGCCGCTCAAAGTTTGTAAACTTTACGTTGCGGAGATAAAGAGGCAGAAGTGAATAGTCAACCGTGTTGGTTATGTTAGTGTTTTAGATATAAGAACTTCACAGGTGAAGTGTGGAGGGATAGGAAATATCAGCTATAGTCGATGTAATTATTTAAAAACGTTAATATTCATACAATAAATATTACTGTGTTTCCGGACTATGAACACTCAGTATATTGATGACACTATATAACAATGTCAGCGTGTAGATTCCTTGCCTTTCAATTTAAATTGAAGTAAATCCACAGAGAAAAATGTAGTTCAAAATTACATATACATTCAAAATGAATGTAGTTTTGAATAAGTGTAGTGAATAGCTGTAGTTTCGTTTGGGATAGTAAATAATTTTTAGTTTAAATATAATTTTTAAAATTTTTTACTGTATATGTTTTACTTCGTACATTGTAATTTCTATTCATTATTTTCATTATTATAAATTGTTATTTGTGTTTGAAATGACAACTTATAATGTATTATGAGGTTAAGTAGTAGAGAGGGCTTTGCAGCCCTAACTTCGCCTCTTTTAATATGAATAAATACGTTTTTTATTTCATTTCAGAAAAGAAACTGATGTCGCTTTCTTATGGCTGCAGCGAATGCCTCAGTGGCAGCTGTTAACATTTTTATTTTGGTACAAACTGTAAAATATATGAAGATTATTGTAATTATTTCTACCAAACTAATAAATACAGTGGAGACCTTATGTCATGCGATTCTAAAGATCATAGATATAAGAATTGGCAATTTAAAACAAATATATAGCAGACAATAATATCCTAAACGTTAATTATAAACACAAACTTATAAAGATGATAAGTTTCCTTAATATTCTAGTTGCTTGTTTCAGCTGTATGACCGAATATCGAGTAAAGTTGTGAGTCCAACACGAGCGCCACCGAGCGATGCTGTACATAAATGCAGGGAAGTCCTAGATGCTCTGCGAGACTTCGAGCAGTCACTATCACCTGGTGAACTTCAACTTGAGACTAGTGGGGAAATTGAAGAACTGCGAGAGCTGCTGACACATCCACATTTTAGGGTCAGTACTTTTTATACTTCTCATTTGACGTAGAAGCGTTGTTTCAATACCTCTTTTATTTTATTTTCATTTTACTGCAGAAATAAGGCTTTTAAATTAAAAACCATGACAATTCAGTTTGTAGACAATCATTATTTTTTAGATTCTCGTTTTATACAATTTCTTTTTAAGTGGTAGAGTGCAAAAGCTACTGAACATCTGTTGTAATTCCATGTTTCCAGTCTTTGTTAGCAATCAATTCATTGTAAAATAAAAATATGCTATACAAAATCCTTGATATCAGGACAAAAAAACCCTCTTGAGCCTCCTATGACACCCAACGTAATAAGAACCTTAGTAATAAAAATGTTTGGGACTCTTTAAGTAACACAAATTTGATTTTTAAGACAACTACTAGTTTATCACTCATGAAACACAAATACCACAAAATCAAAGGTCCGGTGGTCAAAACCTCTATAGAGGCAGAAACTGTTTATGACAAGACACGAAATTCCATAGTTCTGTTCACTGGTATTCTATTGTTGGTGAAGAAAAAGTTTATCTGTGGAAAATCCATTTACATGCCACACATTTTGCCCTTTTTAATCTTACTTCTATGAACCTTGCTATCGGAAATACGTTGATAGCACAGCACAAAGTTTTGTTAGTTCCCTTCAAACTTGTGGTATCAACGTTACGCTTGAATAGCATTCAAATGATTAGGATTTTACATAAGTGTGTGCAAACCCTTACTCTAATCTCTTTTCTACGTTCTTAGTGGATACAAACATATAGAGAACTGCCCAGAACAAATTAAACATTTTATCATGTACAGTGATAACTTTTTTAATTTGATCAAAACAGTCTCTCAGCTTGCAATTTTTGGCTGTAGAATTGAATACCATTAGTTAACCTTATAACTGCTGACCATCACATTTTATGACTGTTTATTAAATTTATTTACTGTGAGAGTCTTAATTTACAATTCTGTATTAACTGATATTAAATCTCTGTAACCACTGAAATAGCCTCAAAAACATTGTTGGAAACTAACATTGTAATTCCTTTTATTTATTTATTCTTAAGATGCCGATCATCAAAATACAGCCGAATATGGTTCTCAAATGATTGTTGATGAGCAAATGTAGTAATTGTTACAAACTAAGACCGATTATTCCTTCAAAAGTGTCATTACTTAAAAGTCCAATGACAAATAGACTTTATGGCGTTTCTTGGATATACATAATTTCGTAGGGATCTTGAAAATGTGTATTTAAAATGGTTATTTAGCTCTGTTTTGCTCTCATATCATATGATATTGATGTAAAAAGAGTTACTACATAATCATTTACTCTTTATAATATTATATTACTCTATTGAATATATTGGCGAATAATTATTCTGATGATGAAATCAGTAGGCTTCAAGTGAAAGGCAACATCAGCTGTTGACAAGTTGGTGTTATGTAAGTAATAAATTTGTAGTAGATTGTGACTACAAATTTATCTGATCGACCTATTTATTTCTCAGTTTATCATAGTATCTTTTGTATCTTTTGTATAACTTGAAATTTCAATTATGAACTTATTAGTATTACGTACATACCAGGAAAGTTCAAAAGTATTAAATATATTTATGAAGTATATAAAAATAAACTTACATTAAGCATACATTTATTGTATTATTATGTGTTGTATATATTAAAATTAAATATTGACTGACAGTGCAACCATGGTCGGCACTTCCCATCTTTCACTTACGTTGTAACTGCTTGAAATAAGTGATAAGATTATAGTGCCGATCCAAACCACTTCATTTTGGATACAAAATAAAATAATTTTTTGTATTCATATAATGTTTATTAAAAGGATCTTGCCGAAAAGTTACTTCAAACTTTGTAAGGCCAAATCTGTAAAATAAAATTTATAAATAAATAAAATAATTAAATGTGTAAATATTAATTAAAAATTGTGATAATAATTATGTATAATATGTAATACTAGACGACAGCCCTTGCTTCGCTACGGGGTTATTCTCTGCGCTTCTTACCCTTCCCCTGTGGTTCCCTTTAAACCATCACGTCAATATAAAAGCTCAACCTGCTGCCGTTCTTCAAAACAACAAAGTTGTATGGTCCAGAAAACCCTAAAAGTCTGCTTTAGGGGAATTTCGACATGGTTATCTCAATATTGTACATTTTGCAAACAGAATTTACACGTAATTGTATAGAGAACAAATGTATAGAAAATGTGTAATTAATTGTAAACTGTAATTATTGCATCAATAGGATAAAATGTGTTACGTACAATTTAAACATGTTTATTTATTTACAAAACAGCTGTTATTAATTTACTAAAATCAACCCAATGTTATCCTTATGGAACAGTCTTTTAGGGGCGGTTTCTACCCCTCAGGAGTATTTTATCAAGATGTGAATACTTAAGTTTTTCTATTTAGCCTGAAACAAACATTTTGTACCAAATTTCAGCTGTGTAGGATTACGGGAAGTGGGAGAATATACGGGAAGGGCTTTCTCTTTTATATATAGAGACTAGCCAACCCCGACTCTTGCCGCGCTCAAGCTCAATACACCTCGGCCTTTGGCATGTGACTTTTGACTACAAATAATAATAGAGTCATGTGTAGCGGGTTGTCAGTGCTGCAGTGCCGTCCAGTCCAAATATCACTGATAAGTTGATAACTCTGACTGAATAACCAATCCATTGTAGTATTTTTGTTGTGCTAGCCATCACTACCTGATAAGATGGCTAGTAATTCCACAATATAATTGTAAAACTTGTGAAAATATTTTTTGAATAAAAATATTTCTATTTCTGTTAACTGTATAACGTAATATCATAATATTAAACTTATTTACAATATTTCACTCACACTACTTTGCGTTGCTACCTACTTATAAGTGTAAATACACATTGGTATTACTTAGACTATCTCAAACGTGTTCATTTAATTTGTTTTTGTTTAACAGCTGAAGATTAAACTCTTAATGTATCAATAGGATAATGTGAAATATTTTACAAAATAAAAATGTTTATTTATTTACAAAACAGTTGTTAATAATGTACTAAAATCAGCCCAATGTTATTCTTATAGAAAAAAGGAAATTTGGAGGGGCAGTTTGTACCCCTTAGAAATGGAATTTTGAAAAATCCTTTCCTAGTGGGTCCCTTCCATACTAAAACTAACTTCCTTTAAAATTTTGTGTAAATCCATTGGGTGGTTGTTGAGATACCATAATGAGTGATTGAGTGAGTCATTCAGTGGTATTTGGCTTTTATATGTATAGATATAGACTAAACTTTAGGAGTTTTATACAATTTGAGATAAAGCTTACATTGTCCTTAAAAATCATGTGCCAGTACAGAGTGTTACCATTGCCAGTTATTGGGTTAATATTGATTCTCGATGCTAACTGAAATCAGTTTGAACAATTGGGACATCAGATCTGACAGTTAGCTTAGCTGTTGTGACGAGACCATGGGTTTGGAGTATGATGAGCAATATCCAGAATAGAATTTATTTGTTTCCCTTGTTTGTTATTTACTAAAGTAAGATGCATGATCTGTGTTTTAAGAAAGTGATATTAGAGTTATATTATAGAGTGAAAATATAGTTTAGTATCTTGCAGTGAAAAAGGCCACTTCAAATTTATACTTACTGTCGGTGCAGAAATTACATGCATCCGAGTTTGAAGGTTGTTTTGTAAGGAACTAAGGAGCCTACAAAAAATCTAATCACACCATTGTTTTTCTCATTTAATTGTAAGTTGTAATATTTTTATTTAAAATTTTTATTACAATTTCTAATAATTTTTATCCTAGTTGGAACAAAAAAATACTGGAATTTTAACTAATTTTCACTGTAGGTTAAATTTACACTGTTATTCTGAAAAAATCGATAATGATCACATTTATATTTTAATAACTAGTTAGTAGGAATGTGTTCTATTAATTTTAAAAATTTTAGAATTCTAACTTTTTGAGAACAAAAATTCTGAGAAAAAAAGCCTGAAACATTGTTTTCTTGGCTTTTAGAGGTTGTAAAATTAATTACTTGGTCTTTTTGTAATCTTTATCACATGTATAGTTACTATACATTATTTTCATATGTGTAAGTAAATGCAGTGATTTTATATTGATTTAAATTAATTAAAATTAACCAATTTAAAGTTAATTTTAATTAATTTTAAAAATTCTATTTCTAAATATGAAATTTTAAAAATTAAAATTTATAAAACTTATAGAAAACATTCTTATAACTCAGGTATCATTGATATACCTGATATATATTGATATATCAGGTATATATTGATACCGTATCAATATATAAATGCAATACATTTACAGGTTTTGGAGTAATAACGGTGTAAGTTCGATCTACACCGTACTTAGAATTCTGGTAATTTTTCTGTTTGAACTAGATATAATTTATAAAATAACAGTTTAAAATTTGTATGTCATAACATACAATTAAAAAAAAAAAACAATGGTGTGATTATATTTTTCATAGGCCTCTTAGTTCCGTAGAAAACAACCTTCAAACTCAAGTGCACATAATTTCTGTGTCGACAGTAGTTAAGTGTTTACTTTTGATGAGATTTTTTAAAAGTTTTAATACACACATATATATGTGATCATTGTTTATTGTAAAGCTGTAAGTATTTTATAAATTTATAGTAATTTGATATTTTAAGCAATATGAAATTCAAACTAAATTAAAAAAGTCTTTTCCATTGGCAAGTCATTCAGACGGATTTCTGATTGCTATGTGAAAATATTTTGTTATACTCTTCATAGTACTAACAGAAATGTCCCTATTCAAAATGGCAATTTATTTTTTCAGGATTTTTTTCAAATTTCAAACAGTTTTTTTAACCCTAGGTGGCCTTGCTAGTCACTACTAGCTTATACCATATTTTCAGACAGTTCTTTTTCGTTGCTCCATGTAAACAGTCCAAAGTATATTTGCTCTTGGGTTTGTCCAGGTTATTTAGGAGTTCAAGAAAATTGAACTCATCACACAACAGGGACCATTTAATATAGTGAACTTCAGATATATTATACGGATAACTTTTTAAAAGTTATCTTGATATACATAAAATAAGTTAAATAAAAAGTTAAATATGCTTGTTTCTCTCACCTCTTCTGTGACATAGAAAGCACAACTTAGTAAGCTAGAGGTTCTCATTTTGATCCCAATCAGAGTCATAACAAATTTTGAAATGAATCAGCTGATAACCACAGGCTGTGCATTTGCTATTGGGCCATTAATTAATGGCACTTTCTACACTAATGACTACATTGGGGCATCTACACTAATTACACCATTTAAACACCATATTTGCCTATTTCTTGATAATAAGCGTCTTAACCGTTTGGCTGTTCAGCAAAAAATACGAAATTTTCCCAGAAGTGTTCATAGTTTCAACATGTAAAGTTCCCAAAAATGTTCACCTTATATCCTTAGGTTTTGCAGTGTTTTACCTAAACATTTGTAACTTTATTCCTAATCACTCTATTTTCTTAAAATTAGTGTTGTTCTGTGAATCATTAAATTATCTTTAAAGAACAAATTTTAAATCTGTTTAATTGCTTAAAATAAAAAATAAAATTTAGTTTGATTTTTATTTTGTATTATTTTATATATTTTTTATTCTGGAGTTATAAAACGTTTATCATTTATTTTTCTATTGTATTGACAGTAAAATATCCCAAAATTACTTATACTTGTTTACATATACTGAACATTTCAAGTAATTTGAATAAAGTATTATTAACTTATACATAAAATTGAAGTCACTATCACATTGAAAATGGACTCTGGCGAATCTAGCGTCCCAGCGATTGTAAGCAGTGTTGTCATATTGAAGAGAAATTACTCATTTAAAATTGTTTTCTCATTTTGCTAAACAGCACTATAATCAGTAAATTATAATCACACAATAACTTCAAATGAAAACAATGTAAACAATAAGTAGAGCTAAAACATCTGACCTGGACACATCATATACACAGATAACACATGCCAAAAGTTGGGTTAGGTCCATATCAATATGATGTTTATCAAATGAGTACTAGATAAAAATGTAAAAGAGCACTCAAATTGTCATTTTTTCATGAAGGGAATATAAATCATAGTGTAATTTAATAAACAATGCTAAAACATCTGATCTGTACAGGCCGTATGCACTTATGCGTGGACGTCAAGTTCCACCACTGTGCATATCAACACAATCTAATAAGTACTAAATAGAAACATAAAAAAATACTTAAATTTATATTTTTCCCATGAAGAGAACTTAATATCCTAAACTTAATTGTTTAGTTTTTATGATAAAAATAGTACTGATATATTTTTTTTTTATGATAAAAAAATAGGGAACAACGATATATTGTTGCTAAACACTTTTCGTAAGAAGAACGCAGCACGATATATCGTTGTGATCAGTTTTCAGTGAAAATATGCAAAACGATATATTGTTCCAAAACAGCCAAAGGGTTAATAATAATAACCCTGAGGATTTTTTAAATCTCATAGTTCAGTCATGGTTGACTCAGTGTTCGAGTGTATTTATAGTATCTTTGTACAGTGTGGGCTATCGACATTCATATCAGTGTGTGAGTTTGGGGCTTCCAGACGTTTTGTGAAGGGCTGAGTGGTCAGAGTGAAACAAGTTGTAGATGTAGGGTAGTGTAAGAGAGACAGATCACTTCTCACACCACAGCGGTACTGCGATTGAAGATACAGTCAAGTCTGTAATTTTGCCTATCAACAAAGACTACCTGCTATGGTATTATTTAACTGTAGTTTACTATTTACTGTCTTTTAGAGTGTTCTGTACTCTCTTGATCAAACAAAACTATAGATATCTTTTATTCTTCATTTATTTTGTTTTGACACATTGTGTAGTTAATTTGTCTCTTAAACAATGTATTGGCCTACAGAAATAATATTATCAAAACATTTTTCATTGACTGTAATAATATCTGCTGCTTTACTTAATTGTCAAATTAAAAAAATATAATTTTTATTTTATAAATATTTTAATATCTGGGTTACAGTTTGTAATATATTTCTTTTTCTAGTTATATTTAGAACAACATAAGAAATTTAATTAACTTAACAGCTCAATAGCATATAAAACATAACATTCTGTATCATGAAGAAAGAGAATATTTGATATAATGATCTTATGACTGTGCGTGGTGGGGACAGAATCTGCCACGCATGGACTATCCGCACGCTTATTCAATTTGGGTCAATCTTTACTGAAGTAGAATTTATATCATAGTTATCAACCTATGAAAACCTGTATGTGTTCATATGTATATGAATATAATATTATAGATATTACATAATATTTAAAACAATTCTCAAGTTAGCAATAAATATATATCAATTAACATAACTAATTTCAGCTAACTACACTAATTTTTTCAACTCTTCAGGTTCTCATCATTAGACGTATCAGATAATTGAAACAATTATGTATAGTTTTCAGTACTTAAATAATTAATTATATATTGGTTTGAATGGCATTAGTTATTTTGAATATTACCACATGATTGATTATTGGCTATACATTGACATTACTCTAAATGGCACTCCACAATACCCACGAATATGAGGATCTGAAACAGAAGGTAACTAGATAGGAAGTAGGTCATGGCTGTAAATGTCTTCTTAAATAAAACTTTATAAATGTTAAATACAATATTACAATGTTAAATACGCGTACAGTGGTACTGATCCACCTGCCCATCCATACAAATACAGTGGTATTGATCCACCCGCCCATCCATACAAGTACAGTGGTTGGGGACTATGCTCCCATTAACCCATAATATGCTTCATAATTGTGAGGGATTCCCCTGCAACTCTGTGGCCCTTATTACATCACCTTCATCATGGGAATCAGTTTAAGTTTTATCAACAGGCTCAGACTATGGCCTCCGTGTAAAACTCTGCTTGATCCTCGGGTTGATAATTTTGGTTTTTGGCCTGTCAGGGAAGCTTGACCGTTCAAGAGAGCTCTTCCTGCGGCCCTGCTTGAGAATCTGCCTTTGGCTTCTCAGGGAATTCTCACACATTTCTATAGGTTACTGAAAGAAATATATTAATTCTGTCCAGCGTATTTGTGATCTCTTGACGGTAAATAATTTGTCTTTTAACTCGAGTACTGTAGATATCATACCTTATGATGGAATTCCTAACTTTGTGTAATGTAATGTACAAATTTGCATCTGGGTGACATGTTTGCTTTGTCTGTTGAACAAACAACAGGACACAGGTTTAATAGTTACTCACATAAATGAATTTCACTACACTTGAAGCCATTGCCAATGAAAACAGAATAATAGATCAACAGTTAAGAAATACAAAAGAAACCATAGAACCATCTTACAATCACACAAAAGAAACAAATGAAATTAATATATTTTAGTTCTTATAATGCTTAGATGGATATAAAATCAGTTAGTGCAAAATGAAATTCAAATAAACTTCTTTACTGCTATACATTACAAGGTACATGGGTATACATACCAATAAAAGGTAAATTAAACTGACTGACTCACTAATTGCTGTAACTAAAAAAGTACAAAGCCTATGAGGCTGAAATTTTGTAGAGTCAAAGGTCTTATGTTGCAGATGTGCAATAAGAAGGGATTTTGAACAATTCTTAGTAAGTCGAAGATGGCAGCCTTTTTAGTGCAAAAAATTTTAAATGCCAAAAAAGGCATTTCTCTAATTGGACTCTAGCGGCTAAATGAACGGTTCTACAGCAAAACTAACTCCATTTGCTGTGCCTGATTTGGGACAATCTACAACTTTGACCCGATGACTTTTTGTTCTATATCACCTCCTTCATCCTTAGGTATAGCTAGATTTTCAATTTGTACTTGTAAATCAAATTGGTTATTATTTTACTGCCTCTAAGAGTAGACTTACAGATTTTCCTAGACTGTGAAACTTTGGTATCTAGTAGAACATACTGTATTCAATGGCAAAATATACAATTTAATCTGAACACATGTAAAGCCTCATAGCATATGGCTAAACATGGCTAGAAACAAGATATTTCACTGATTCAGATTCAATTACCGTACTTTGCGCCCTCTAAAAGTAGACTTAAAGATTTCTTTAGACTATGCAACTGTTTTCAATCAGAAAATTACCAATTTAGTTTTAAATCATGCATAGCCAGATCATAGGTAATGGCTAAACATGGCAAAAAAACACAATATTTGATTGATTCAGAGTCAAATATAATACTTTGTGCCCTCTAAAAGTAGACTTACATATATGTCTAGACTATAAAACCAAGGTTCTTTTAGGTATCTATATATATAAAAGCCATTTACCACTCATCACTATTTCTCCAAAACTATACATTCGATTGACTTGAAATTTTGTACGTAGGCCCCTAGAGGCTCACTAAGAAAGGATTTTTCCCTCCTACATCAGGAATCAGTCCAGTCCCACTGGCCTCAAAAATTCCCATGGTCTTCTTATGGAGCTATATTAATTTATTGTTGTATTTGATTAACAGCTGTTAAATAAAAACAATTCAATAAAATTGTGGTAGGCTAAACTTTTTAAAATTAAAAATAATTGAGTACAGTAGTATATTATACTCATAACATAAGCTGTTCTAAATTAGATAAACATTGGATCAGTTTGAATTGAAAGCTTGCTGCACATTTTGATTATATAATCAAACTCAATATTATGACCGGCTAAGCGAGGGGGCACAGCTAATATCATATAAATTATACAGTTATCTAATATTTATAATTTAGAAAATCTAAATTAAGAAGACTTCCTTTAGCAATATGTTGTTTAGTTATACTCTGAAACTATTTTCTTTAATGTTGCCTTTTAGTGGGACTGGTAAAGAGTTGAGCAGTCTGATACCACTTATGAATAAATGATTTTCAGAAAAGAAAGTACAGTGTTTAGGTATTCGTAAGTTACTTCTACTCGAGATTGAAGTTATGTTGAGATTGTTGTGCTTTATAGAAAAGAATGCAGTTCCTAATAACAAATGTTAACATTTCAACATGTAAATTGAGATAATTATTTTTATTTTGTATTTTTTTAATCAATTTTTTGTAAGAGTCTGTGTTTCTAAGTATAATCCTAACAGCTCTCTTTTGCAGTCTAAAATGCTGCTTTGTTCTCATAGCCTCAGAACTCCATACAGGAATTCCATATGAAAGAAGTGGATAAATAATCCTGTAATTAGCTGTCAAAATGTGCAATTTATAGGCTGACCTTCAAGATGAGATGATAGAACTGTAGTGCCAAAATACCTGTGCTCATCAGCGTACACAACTTATCTACATGACTGTCAAATTGTGCTGACCTTCAAGATGGGATGATAGAACTGTAGTGGTAAAATACCTGTGCTCATCAGCGTACACAACTTATCTACATGACTGTCAAAATGTGCTGACCTTCAAGATGAGATGATAGAACTGTAGTGCCAAAATACCTGTGCTCATCAGCGTACACAACTTATCTACATGACTGTCAAAATGTGATGACCTTCAAGATGAGATGATAGAACTGTAGTGGTAAAATACCTGTGCTCATCAGCGTACACAACTTATCTACATGACTGTCAAAATGTGCTGACCTTCAAGATGAGATGATAGAACTGTAATGCCAAAATACCTGTGCTCATCAGCGTACACAACTTATCTACATGACTGTCAAAATGTGCTGACCTTCAAGATGAGATGATAGAACTGTAGTGCCAAAATACCTGTGCTCATCAGCGTACACAACTTATCCACACAACTGTCAAATCAAAGATTGCTGTCAATAAGCAAGCAAATATATTTAACAGGATGCATAGAGCTAATAATTATTAAATTCTCCAACAAGAATAAAAATAAAATTATTCCACTCTCATACAATACAGAATTAAATTGTACAAAATTTGACTTGGAATTTCTAGCCATCTTTACAAGTTCTGATGGCTGGCGCAGTATACAAAAATAGTATGAACAAATACTACAGTCTCTGCTTTAATAATTAATCCATTGGTGAGTTGCTGTAGCGTGTGTCGGCTATAGTACAAAGAACATAGATCGTGGTTTTCTTTTTCAATTATAGAAAAATCTACTAGACTGGTTTTCTCCAGTTTTCTGTCGGCACAGGTGGTGCAGTGTTGTAACCCAGCTACTTGGGGACAAAGTTTTGTTGAGATTGTAGGTGATAAGTTCTATGCTTGGTCCTGTTAGTACCAACAAGGCATCCTCTCAATTGACAGTACTAGAGAAGTCTGAGGTGTACAAGCTGGGTGGCAGTTAGAGTCAGGATGTTGCGAAGGGAGGAGAAATGAGACAGACCTGATACTAAGTGATTTGTATTCCACGTAAAGTTGTAGATCCATAAGGCCTGGGCTATTAATAGATGGTCCTTCTTGAGCTAAGTTGAATTCTGTTGGTAACAAATGACTACACTCGTTCATCTATACTCATGCATCCTTCATATTCGCCTACATCCCTAAAATCGGTGTCTTAGTAATGAATTAATAATAATAATAATAATGCTCCATTTTGACAATGAGTTTGTTTTGACCAAACCACTGTTACAAACTATTCATGTCTACCAAGCTTGCTCTTTGCTCTCACCTCTTCACCTCTTTGCTCTAACAATTCCTTTCTAGGTCCCATACATAATACAGCAGTATCAGCAGCAAAAAGGCTTGGATCAGCCTTTAGAACACTAGAATTTATTCATTGATAATTATAAAAAGCTGAGATCCAATAACAGAACCTTTTGAGGAACTCCAGTTTTCATTTGAGTTACGTTTGAGAAATAATGCTGGAGAATATTTAAACTGTCGGCATGGAATTTTTAGCTGCTGATTCATACAGTATAAGTAGGGTTTTATCCAATCTAATGGTACCCACCTACCCTAGCAAAATATATATTTTAAGAAGAATTTAATGATAACAATATCAAAAGCTTTGCTGAGATTATCAAAGACCCCATCTGCACTTTGACCCTTATCTAAAGCTAAAAATTTTGATTTATAAAATAGAACATTGCATGAGTTGTAGATTTGTTCTTGAGGAAACCAAATTGACCTCTTTATTTAACATTGTAAGAAGTTAGAGAGTGCAATATTTATCTATTTCAGAATACTTTCTCTTGTCAGGCTACAGTTTTAGTGGGTTCCATTTTATTGATAGATTCATTGAATTTTAGTCTTTGTTTTCTCATTACAATCTAGCGAATGTGTCACAATGTTTTAAAACTCCCGTTCTAAGATAGACAGAACACTTTTAAACAGTAGTTTAAAAAATGAAATACTGTAACCAGTCCTATTATAACAGCTGCACTGAAGAAAAACACTCACAATTGATAGTTTTATCAAGTTTCATCTTGAAATTGGGGAATTCCAATTCATTTAGTCAGTGAACCTTATCAGTCACTAGTCATGTTAATGCAGTCAGGCAGTCTGGTATTTTCCAATGCAATTAAGAGCTCTTATCTCAGATAGTGAGCAAAGTAATTCATAAACATTGATAAACTAAAATATTAAATAATTGTCACATGACTAGCTGCCTTTACAACTTTCCATCTGCCTCCTTCATCCTGAACCGGAGAATATCTCGAAAACGGTACATCTCTTTATTTTTGATTGCACCATTGTATTCAGGGAACAAAGACAATATCAAATGATATGTAGCATGACCAGCTTCTCATTAAGAATTTTAAAGTTGACCTCCACATCTTGGACCTCAAATGACTCCCAAGAGTCTTGAATGCCACGAAAGATAGTTTTCTATATTTATAATGATTGGTGTGGTTAATATACAATGAAGAAAAACAGGGGGGGGGGGAGAGATAGCATTAAAAACCACCTTTTTATATCTTTGTTGGATGGTTTGTTGTCGGTTAGCATTTATTAATAAAAAAAAACTGTAATATATATATATATATATATATATATATATATATATATATATATATATATGGATCAAAATACAAAAGTAATTTTGTATATTAATAAGAATAATACATAGTTAAAGGTGATATCTGGTAGCTGGTCTGTCATTAATTTGTGATCTCCTAGCTATGGATCTCAGATTCTACCACCCCTATTTTTTAGGGGTGGTAGCATCTGAACCTACCACCCCTAAAAAAAGTTCAGATATTGTGTAGGGAAGAGCACTGAGTGTCAGGCTTGTCAGTTAGCTGAAAATGAGACTAATATTACGTTGATAGAACTCTACGTAAAGCTGTAGGTCTCTTACATAGTTGCCCTGGATACTGGGCTATTATAAAATAACTCTTTCCGATATTGGTTTATGTAGTAGTCTGAATCAATGTCTTTTTGACTTTTACATTTAGAATTTTTAGAGTTATAATATGAGATTGTTAAGTGATCGATTTTAAATTCTGGAATGTATGCATTGGAAATGGCCTGGTCTTTTGTTTAGATAGTCCTTTTTGTTCAAATTATATAATTTTAAGATTGAAGTTTTTGAAATACCAACAAATTTGACTAAATTCATTTTATAAAACTTCAACACGATTTTGGAATATTTTCAAGATTTTATTTTCTTAGCCTTATATTTTTGGCTTTTCAAGAATATTCATTTTATTTTTCAACAATTTACATATTTTCTTAGTCAATGAGTATGTGTTCATTCTTTGAGTATATGACTTTTTGATCAATTTAAGAGATATAATTACAAGTGTCTATTAATAAAGTTGACATCTGTTGTGCCTAGAAAATATTCTTGGAAATGGCAAATTCAACTCCTGGTTTTGGAGTATTATTTAGAATTATTCTATTATTTCTTTTATTTTTACAAATTTGGTACAGTTGAATCTCATGGTTTTCTTGCCTGTCATTCTTGTTTCTTAAAGTGCTTAAAGTTCAATGTTCTACTTTTTTTGTGTTTTTTAAGTGATACATTTTTACTTAAGTCAAATAGTCTGCAGTATTCTATTTGTTTCAAAGGTGTCAAAGAATATTTGTGTATTTTTTATAAAGTTGGCTGAAGGATTGTTCCGCTGGAAATGCAAGTTGCTCTAGGTTAGGTTGGATTAGTTTAGGTTAGGTTAGATTAGGTTGGGTTAGGTTACGTTGGATTGGTTACGTTCGGTTGGGTTAGTTTAGGATGAATTGGGTTAGATTAGGTTGGGTTAAGTTAGTTTAGGTTGCGTTATGATAGGTTAGTTTATGTTAGGTTGGGTTAGATGAAGTTAGGTTGGGCTGAGTTAAGTGAGGTTGGGTTAGTTTATGTCAAGTTAGGTTATATTGTATTCGTAAACCTCAGAACAACGCTAATTTGACTTTAAATCGCTACAGTATAGTGAAGTGTAGGTTACCTTTAGGGGTAATTTTGTAACTATCAAAATTAACCATGACTTTACCTGGAATCATTCTTACATATGAGACGCCGACACAAGGTTCTTGGTATTTTAAGGCGAATATGAATGGTTATATCAGGTGGGGTTCGGCTTAGAAACCAAGGATGTTGAGACGGGTGGGTTTAGCTCCCGAATTTTAGTTTCACACGCACCTTTGGTGACCACTTTGCCGCTTGAAGACAAGTGCAAGACTAAAGCAAAGTAGATTTTTCTTTGTTTGTTTGGTCTGTGACAGCTATTTTATTCCCAGCTGACCACCATGCCTGATGGAGTATTCACTATCCACCATCTTTGACCCATCAAATACCTTAGGCAAGAGTGGCTACTTAGATTTCAGTTTGAGTATTCAAATATTAAATTTTGAAACCTTGAGATCTATGTGTATGGTTTATGTATTCTTGTTTAGAAGATAATTTATTCCTTTTTTTTAAATTCCTTGCATGAAAATATTTTAAAATATTTATTATTCAGTGACATTTTTATTTTGGATATCAGATTTTTGCCTTTAATATCTACTAATTTTGGTTCACCATTATTTTTATACAGAGATATAAAGATATTTGAGAGTTGTAAACACATTGTCATGTCGTCATTTTTACAAGGGCTACTTATTGAATAATCAATAATGGCTACATTCAACATGTTATTTCTGTCACATTTGAAGGGAGTTTGATCTATTTTAGAATTCATATGTCCTTAATTATGCCGAGCACATGTCTAGTTATTTCTGTTACATTTGAAGGGAGTTTGATCTATTTTAGAATTCATATGTCCTTAATTATGCCGAGCACATGTCTAGTTATTTCTGTTACATTTGAAGGGAGTTTGATCTATTTTAGAATTCATATGTCCTTAATTATGCCGAGCACATGTCTAGTTATTTCTGTTACATTTGAAGGGAGTTTGATCTATTTTAGAATTCATATGTCCTTAACCCTCGATCCGGTCACTATATTTTTCAGTATTGGGTCGCGATTTTTGGCCAATTTGTAAGATGTTTTTATAAAATTCATAAAAATAAGTAAATTGTAATAAAACTACTTGTTTATGGTATAAAAATGATCTCAAGAATGTAGGCTACCAGATAATGTATAAAAACTTAACCTAAAGATATTTTTGATTTTTTTATTGTACGTTACTTTGGAAATTTTTTTCATAAGTCGCGAAAGGGGGTGGGGGTACCCATTGGATACAATGTTGTGATAATAAATTTTTAAATGTGACATAGTAAGAATGTCCTAAATTTTATCTAGTTTCAGAAAATATATACATTATATACGTTTAGAAGTATACAATATGTCTTATAAATTTATAAATGGATTCAATACAAAACCTAAAAATTTGTTGCCACGGTAACAGCAACAATGAAAAATATTTTATAAATTTTCTATAAACACTAC
This sequence comes from Stictocephala bisonia, assembly GCA_035578905.1. NCBI lineage: Eukaryota > Metazoa > Arthropoda > Insecta > Hemiptera > Membracidae > Stictocephala > Stictocephala bisonia. The sequence continues at coordinate 285,694 of JAQJVL010000042.1, read as the reverse complement.
AAAGTTGATTTATATTTTAAAATTTAGCTAGAAACATGCTCTATAACGGATTTATTACAATGATTTATAACGGATAATTTCAACAGAAAAACCAAGTATTTACTGTGAGTGCAAACAAACAACGAATCGTACAAAGCGTCCAATATGGCGACAACGTGAATTCAATAGCTACTTTCACAAAGCCGTGTAAATTATCGATTTAAAATAACCGACTATTAAGTTATAAAGAATTATTCGATGTTTAACGGAGTTTCCAAATAGATCAAAACCATTGCCTTAGCTTGTCATGTGCGCATTCTATGACCTGTTTAGCGAAGCGCGGCGTGAAGTTCGCAATTGCGAACTTGCGCGTTTTAGCAACGCCAAAACAGTTCGCAAATGCGAACTTGCCCAGATGGAGGGTTAATTATGCCGAGCACATGTCTAGTTATTCTATCACATTTGAACGGAGTCTGATCTATTTTAGAATTCATTTGTCCTTAATTATGCCTAGCACATGTCTAGTTATTCTATCACATTTGAACGGAGTCTGATCTATTTTAGAATTCATTTGTCCTTAATTATGCCGAGCACATGTCTAGTTATTTCTGTTACATTTGAAGGGAGTTTGATCTATTTTAGAATTCATATGTCCTTAGTTATACTTAGCACATGTCTAGTTATTCTATCACATTTGAACGGAGTCTGATTTATTTTAGAATTCATTTGTCCTTAATTATGCCGAGCACATGTCTAGTTATTTCTATCACATTTGAACGGAGTCTGATCTATTTTAGAATTCATTTGTCCTTAATTATGCCTAGCACATGTCTAGTTATTCTATCACATTTGAACGGAGTCTGATCTATTTTAGAATTCATTTGTCCTTAATTATGCCGAGCACATGTCTAGTTATTTCTGTTACATTTGAAGGGAGTTTGATCTATTTTAGAATTCATATGTCCTTAGTTATGCTTAGCACATGTCTAGTTATTTCTATCACATTTGAAGGGAGTTTGATCTATTTTAGAATTCATATGTTCTTAGTTATGCCTAGCACATGTCTAGTTATTTCTATCACATTTGAAGGGAGTTTGATCTATTTTAGAATTCATATGTTCTTAATTATGCAGAGCACATGTCTAGTTATTTCTGTCACATTTGAAGGAAGTTTGATCTATTTTAGAATTCATATGTTCTTAGTTACGGCTGGCACATGTCTAGTTATTTCTGTCACATTTGAAGGGAGTTTGATCTATTTTAGAATTCATGTGTTCTTAGTTATGCCTAGCACATGTCTAGTTATTTCCATTGTACTATTTCAGAGTTTTAACAACTTATGAGATTTGTAGGTGTTTGTAAAACTACAAAATATGTATGTTATTTTTTATTTATTTACGCCAATGGCATTTTTAACTTACTCTGCAAACGTTGTCTAAACTCCTCAAGCAAATTTTTAATGAAACTTCCGGGATTTGAACCCGTGACCATTAACATATGAAGTGCTAACCACTAAGCTAGCAAGAAGACTAGAATAAATGTCATCATTATTCATTATTTTCACTTTACAACTTAATTGTTTTAATATTTTTAAAACTTAAGAGACGTGTAAGTGCTTATAAAACTATGAAAGATGTTGTGATTTCATTACAATACGTTTTGAATTGGAATGTGGAAGTAGGAGACATGCTGGAGTAGTTCATTGCAAGTACCTGAGAGCAGGGTACACTCGGTTCACCAGTTTACTGCTCTACTGTAGACATTTACCCTCTACAATGCTGAATTTAGTTGCAATACAAACCTCTCCTCTCTCTGGTCAAACTGTAATTAGCACTTAAAGATTGAGGTCACAATTATTACGTTGTGTAATAAAATGTAATAACATTTTACTGTCGCACACAAATGATAAAATATGTACAAGTTTAAAGAAATTATGTAAACTAGATTAAATCAATTTGTCTCAATTGTCCCTCATAACCATACAATCATTATTAAATTATTTTACAAAATCCAATGAGAGAGTGTACCTACGGTCGGCACAGAAATTATGTATACCTGATTTTGAAGGTTGTTTATAAGAAACTAAGAGGCTTATAAAAATTACAATTACACCATTGTTTTTCTCGTTAAACTTTTCGTTATGAAATATTCATTTTAAAATGCTATCATAAGGAATATTAACTAGTTTTTATTGTGCATCAACTTACACTTTCATTACCCAAAACCCGTTAATGTATCATATTTAAATTGGACTATTTGGTCGACAGGAATGTTTTCTATAAGTTTTATGAATTGTACCGCTCTTACCAATTTTTTTAAACAACGGTTTCTTGGCTTTTAGAAGTTGTAAAATGAATTACTTGGTTACGTTGAAATCCTTATGAAATGTATATTTATTTACGATGCATAGCTTTCATATGCATACGTTTATGCAGCGATTTTATATTAATTTAAATGAATCTTAAATAATTATACATTGATTAATTTATCAGACTCGAACATACAACATTTCTGCACCAATAGTACAGTTTTTCTTCCGTAAATTTTGTAGTCTGGTTTAAATAGTAAATAAACTAGCAAACAAATTTAACTTAACAATATTAAGTGGAGTATTGATAATTATTAATTATTAATGTAATTTATAAGCTTTTATGAAACAATGTGATTGACAATTTCAGTCATAAACAATCAAAATCAATCTGATTGTGGTGTTGTGTTAAAGCTAATTTACTGTTGGAACGTAATGATTTTAAAACTGCTGATTAGTTTAGTTCAAAGAAACAAGAGGTCGTGAGGGAGAGTCGGTAAATCCATTTTGACGCAGAAAATAGATCATGTCCAACTTACCTTATTTTCTAAATAAATGGCATCAAAATGAAACATTAATCCTAAAACTCATCCTTAAGCCTAGCATCCTCACTGAGGGTCTTGCCGACGTCGATGTCATCCAAAATGTTCCTTCCTGTCCCCGTTCCTCAGCATGTTCCCACTTCTCACATTAAGGAAATTACAGCCACGCTGTTCAGTGTATGTATCCTGTATGGATTTCTATTTATAGTATTCGGTCCGTAATAATGATCATATCGTAGTACTTGAAGTGTCATTTGATAGGTGAAAAACTACTCTGGTGAACCATAAGTTGGTTATTGTAAAATAATTGATATTTTTATAATTTTGTTACAGTCAAGCATGTGAAGCTTTAGATGTAATTTTTGACGATTCCAAATGAAAAATTCATAATATCAACTTATAGTCCACTAGAATGAACCTTTAGTAATCATTCAGTGTTCACTAAAACAAACTAATAGTAATAAACATGAATAAAGTTGCACGATGAATAGAAAGCATCTGGTTCCTGCCCGCTGATGGTCAATTTTACAGTGGTGGCTAGCAGTCTGTGTAACGGACATTTTAAGGTGAAAACCCCCGATATTGACGTGTAATATACTTTATTTACATACCAATTGTCCATGCATCATTGACAAGTTTTGTGAGAGAGTGCTACAACGATCAAAATGTCAAATTACTGTATTGTTGTCAACTGTAGACGGTGGGCGGGTCCATTTATTTACATCCCAACATCGTACAAGTCACACACATGAATTATTGTTTTTACATTTTGACCATGATTGATGGGAACCCTGGCGGACGCAGCTTACGGGTAATGATCACTACGAACCAGAATGTCCTGTGTGATGTGTAACACACGTAGGAAGCATTTCACACAACAAATCGCCAAAAATAACGTAAGACTCGTTAAAATCTAATTTTGTCGACCCAGTCTTATCAAGCTTCTTACAACTTTTGAAAGAAGGATACAGTTTAGAATTCGTTCTTGAAAGTTAGAACGTTTATTCATAACTAAAATGGAATTGAAGCTATCGCTAATAATAGTACAGTATATTTGTTTTTATACGGTTAATGTGCTTTACTGAATTCGGAAATCAGGAATAAAATGTCTATATTTTTACAAACTTTTCTGTATAATAGCTTCAAAATAACATAGTACACTACAAATTGAGAAAGTAAAATTACAACTGCAAATAGGAAATATTGATAATAATATATTACACAGTACTGAAACTGACTATCCTAAGGACAGTCAAGTAAAGTCCTGGAACAGATACTTCATTCCTTCCAGCAACGAGGTTTCAGGTCTGTTCACTCAATAATTAATTGAAGCTAATCTGAAAAGTAGTTATGATAGTGTGGGTGTGTACTCGTCACTCTTGTTTTCCCTAACGCCTTCAACTCCGTGGCTATCAAAACTGTAGATGTTCGAGCACACTTCCCACAATCCTATCTTCCTTCTGCAAAATCGTGCTCTGCTGTATGATACGCTAGAGGGGCGATGAAAGATAAATGTTGTGGTTGTTGGAACATACTTCCCACATTCCTACATACCTTCTGCAAGGTTGTGCTCTGCTGTATGGCACGCGAGAGAAGCGATGAAAGATAAATGTTGTGGTTGTTCGAGCACACTTCCCACATTACTACCTACCTTCTGCAAGATCGTGTTCTGCTGTATGGTACGCTAGAGAAGCGACGAAAGATAAATGTTGTGGTTGTTCGAGCACACTTCTCACATTACTATCTATCTTCTGCAAGATCGTGTTCTGCTGTATGGTACGCTAGAGAAGCGATGAAAGATAAATGTTGTGGTTGTTCGAGCACACTTCCCACATTACTATCTATCTTCTGCAAGATCGTATTCTGCTGTATGGTACGCTAGAGAAGCGATGAAAGATAAATGTTGTGGTTGTTCGAGCACACTTCCCACATTACTATCTATCTTCTGCAAGATCGTGTTCTGCTGTATGGTACGCTAGAGAAGCGATGAAAGATAAATGTTGTGGTTGTTCGAGCACACTTCCCACATTACTACCTACCTTCTGCAAGATCGTGTTCTGCTGTATGGTACGCTAGAGAAGCGATGAAAGATAAATGTTGTGGTTGTTCGAGCACACTTCCCACATTACTATCTATCTTCTGCAAGATCGTGTTCTGCTGTATGGTACGCTAGAGAAGCGATGAAAGATAAATGTTGTGGTTGTTCGAGCATACTTCTCACATTCCTACCTACCTTCTGCAAGATTGTGCTCTGCTGATGGTACGCTAGAGGAACGATGAAAGATAAATGTTGTGGTTGTTCGAGCACACTTCCCACATTCCTACCTACCTTCTGCTGAGCGATACGCAAAGCACGTTGAAAAATGTCTATCATGTCAGGGGCTGCTCAGGGATTGATCCTTAGACATGATCTCTGGAATATTTTCTCAGTCTGGTTGGATACACCGATGACGTTCTTACCTTGATTGCAGCGAGAACCGTCGACATAGCTAAACAAGTAATTCGTACTGTAAGAGGTGGGTGGCACTTAAGAAGACCGTGATTTTGGTTCTCACGAAGAAATGAACACCAACTACCATCTCTTTCGATTTGAACTAGATCTTGATATTGAATCAAACCAGTGGTTAAGTACTTAGGATTAACGATTGATTTTAATTTAAATTAATTTAACTTTGGCAAACATATTATATACATGTGTAACAAAGCTGCTCAACTTATGTCAATCGGTGGACGTCGTTTGTTTTTGCGTTTAATCCCGCTAATCCTGCTTTATGGAGTAGAATTATGGGATCACTCTCAATAAAAATGACCATTGAGATCAGCTTGCTAACGTCCAGTTTGCAGGTGGTTTACAAGCTAACTGTTTTAGTCATTACTTGGGTCGTTCCCATCCATCTTTTGGCACGGAAGCGTCTGGCGATGTATAGTTGAAGACTTGAGTTATCAGACTAGCTGGGGCACTGAGCCTATGGGGAACGGACAGTAATGCTGCAAAACATTAGATTAAGTGTAAGTACAAGTGAGGTTGAACTTGGCCCAATTTTTGTCGGACCACACATAATTCAGCAGTTATTTTCACATAATCTTCAGGGGAATTTAGAGATTCCTGACTTCCTTTACTGCCCAATTTAGGCTGATATCACAACTCATCTTCTATGTATCCTACATGTAGTACACTCAAAGAGCATTTCTGGTCTTAGACATTGGACGTTTGTCCCGGATACTGCCGTCGCTGCTATTCTCCATGAGGATAACAACCGTTTAGAATGGTTTGCAAAATAGAAAGCCTGATCTGCTTTAAAAGAATATAATTTTGAATTTGGCCCAGCTGAGGTAATGTGTTAAACAGTTACAGGTTAGCTGGTAGTCAATCAGACTTAGAGCCTATGGGAGTCTGGCACTTCCTTGTCCAGTTAATGTGATTTATATAAGATTTTGATTTATGAATTTTAGCTGGCATTATAACATGAAATAGTAGAAAACTTACCCATAACTATTCTTGACCTCAGTATCTCTGTATCAGAATCGCTACTTTTAAAAGTGAGGTCTTCGTAATTGGGAATACATACCATTTATAGTTAAACTTCTGTAGTTCCTATATGAAAGTGTAATAATATAAAATATTGTAATAAGTAAGGTATTGTGATGTACAATTTCATTTACCAAAAAGTATGCTGTATCAAACATAGCCTAAGTCTAGTTGTTGATGTTAACTTGAAATTTAGCGAGTAATAAGGCAGATTCAAATTACAAAGTTAATTTTTTAAACATAAATGAATACCTGTTCAATATACTAACAAATTAAAAATATACTTTCAAAATAACTGTTTTATACTCGTTAAAAGTGTAAACAGCATGTTTAATATAGTTAAATAAATTGTAATAGTTTACTATAATTACTGTTAAATATTTATAGGAATACATACGGTATCTTGTTATTTTAGTTCATTACAATATCAGTAGTAATATCAAACTACAATAACACGTGCAAACTAACTATTAACTGATAGGCTAATATAAGCGCATTTTACATTTCTTCTTCTTGTAATACTCAAACATAAATTTAACAATTAGTAAAATTAACCGACAAATTTCAATATAACTGCACTGACCCCAAAAATGCTATTCACAACTATCCCAGTGTTTATTATTAGTCTATAGTATTTCGTAGATTCTTACTATTTAAATGTATTGATTAGGTATGTCTACAAGAAAATTAGAACATTTTACTGACATTAATAAAGAAAATAAATCATATACTGTATTCCTCTTGGCTAAAAAGTATTAAAGAACAAGTTAACCTAAAAACATATTTTCCTAGTTTGTTGTGCTGGGTTGCGTTAGTTATTTCGTTTATAGCTTCCGTCAGTACAATCAGTTCTGTCCACTACAAATTTTCAGTTAGATAAGATCAAGATTACCGTTGTGGGCCGGGAGGTGGTGCGGCCCGTGGCAGCCGCGGCAACTAGTCTTGGCACGCGGTGCGCATGCCCTGTAGTATTGATGGGCCACGGCTGTCGGTCGTGGTCGGAGCGGCGCGGACTGTGGCCAATTCCTATCTGATAGATCACGTCGTCTTCGACGACACCTACCAACACTTCCGCTGTTTGACCGACATAAACCGTTCCAGATATACGTGACTGGACAGACAATGTTTTTCTCATCTTTTGAACCGATTATTTAAAAGATAACTCGGTTTTATACGTAACTAAGCATAAATACAAATCACATTTAGGCTAATCATGTGACTATTGACAAAATAATGTGTTTACAGTGATTCTTGTAAACTGTTTACAAATATTGGGCATATGTCGATTAACTGAGCACTCCTGTTGTAAGGGCCCTGTCTGATTTGCAAGATTTTAACCATACATTTCACATTAATTAACGTAAATCTTTGTTCACTCTCTGTTAAATTTGTATGAGTAGCCTATATTATTATATTACTCGTATATTACAACAGTCTTATAACAACCCTTAACAGTGGTTCTTACAGCTCGTACAGCTATAAAACTCGTCTTTATTTATAATATGTTATGAAATAACAAATATCCTCCTCTGCACATTTTAAACGCCCAAGCTTTCAGAGCTTGAATTTTTAACAAATATTGGTTGAATATCGATGATTGTACATAAAATAAAGTAGTTTATAAAAATTACCAAATAATTGTTTATATTTTAACAAGAAATTAAATATGATACATAACAAATTTATGGTGTTTATGTTTTTGTGTTGAGTGTAAATGTTATTTACTGTGCGATATACGTAGATTTTTACTGTTGAACTGTATGTTATTTCGTTTATTATAAGTTATTATCTTAGTTATAATAGTAAATCATAGTATGATGAAAGAATGCAATAGATTACTTTCACTCATTTAGTGTGTTTTCAAGAATAATACTTGATAAGTATTGATTTTAAGGAATTGGGATTTAAAAGTTGTTTTATCTAGTGCTGAAAAACATTCCATTGGATAATGAGGGTTTTAAGATACTATTCTAATAAATTAATACATTTAACCTACGCTACAGAAAGCACTGTTTATAATAGACCCAGAAGCTATCATAAACCACGATTATACAACATACTTTGTCTTTACTGTTTATTAGGCACACATTGTATTATAAACCACGATTATAAACAGACCTTGTCATTACTGTTTAATAGGCACACATGGTATTATAAACCACGATTATACAACAGACTTTGTCATTACTGTTTAATAGGTACACATGGTATTATAAACCACTATTATACAACAGGCTTTGTCATTACGGTTTAATAGGCACACATGGTATTATAAACCACGATTATACAACAGACTTTGTCATTACGGTTTTATAGGCACACATGGTATTATAAACCACGATTATACAAGTATTTTGATTAATAGTTGTTTAATGGGTACACAAGGTATTATAATCCACGATTATAGAAGTATTTTGTTATAGTTGTTTAAGGGGTACGCAAGGTATTATAAACCACGATTACCTAACTTATTGGTGATATAGTTGTTTAATGGGTACATAAGGTAATATAAACCACGATTACCTGACGTATTTTGATATAGTTGTTTAATGGGTACATAAGGTATTATAAACCACGATTACCTAACGTATTGTGATATACTTGTTTAATGGGTACATAAGGTATTATAAACCACGATTACCTAACGTATTGTGATATAGTTGTTTAATGGGTACATAAGGTATTATAAACCACGATTACCTAACGTATTTTGATATAGTTGTTTAATTGGTACATAAGGTATTATAAACCATGATTACCTAACTTATTGTAATATAGTTGTTTAATGGGTACATAATGTATTATAAACCACGATTATCTCACGTATTTTGATATAGGTGTTTAATGGGTACATAAGGTAATATAAACCATGATTACCTAACGCATTTTGATCCAGTTATTTAATGGGTACACAAGGTATTATAAACCACGATTCCCTAACGTATTGTAATATAGTTGTATAATGGGTACATAAGGTAATATAAACCACCATTACCTGACGTATTGTGATATAGTTGTTTAATGGATACATAAGGTAATATAAACCACGATTACCTAACGTATTGTGATATAGTTGTTTAATGGATACATAAGGTAATATAAACCACGATTACCTAACGTATTGTATTATAGTTGTTTAATGGATACATAAGGTAATATAAACCACGATTACCTAACGTATTGTGATGTAGTTGTTTAATGGGTACTCAAGGTATTATAATCCACGATTACCTAACGTATTGTGATATAGTTGTTTAATGGATACATAAGCTAATATAAACCACGATTACCTAACGTATTGTGATATAGTTGTTTAATGGGTACTCAAGGTATTATAAGCCACGATTACCTAAAGTATTGTGATATCGTTGTTTAATGGGTACATAAGGTAATATAAACCATGATTACCTAACGCATTTTGATCCAGTTATTTAATGAGTACACAAGGTATTATAAACCACGATTCCCTAACGTATTGAATTATAGTTGTTTAATGGGTACACAATGTATTATAAACCACGATTACCTAACGTATTGTAATATAGTTGTTTAATGGGTACATAATGTATTATAAACCACGATTATCTAACGTATTGTGATATAGTTGTTTAATGGGTACATAATGTATTATAAACCACGATTACCTAACGTATTGTAATATAGTTGTTTAGTGGGTACATAATGTATTATAAACCACGATTACCTAACGTATTGTAATATAGTTGTTTAATGGGTACATAATGTATTATAAACCACGATTACCTAACGTATTGTGATATAGTTGTTTAATGGGTACACAAGGTATTATAAACCACGATTACCTAACGTAATTTGATACAGTTATTTAATCTGTACATAAGGTATTATAAACCACGATTACCTAACGTATTTTGATATAGTTGTTTAATGGGTACATAAGGTATTATAAACCATGATTACCTAACGTATTTTGATATAGTTGTTTAATAGGTAAATAAGGTATTATAAACCACGATTACCTAACGTATTTTGATATAGTTGTTTAATGGGTACATAAGGTATTATAAACCACGATTACCTAACGTATTTTGATATAGTTGTTTAATGGGTACATAAGGTATTATAAACCACGATTACCTAACGTATTGTGATATAGTTGTTTAATGGGTACATAAGGTAATATAAACCACGATTACCTAACGTATTTTGATACAGTTATTTAATGGTTACACAAGGTATTATAAACCACGATTACCTATCGTATTGTGATATAGTTGTTTAATGAGTACACAAGGTATTATAAACCACGATTACCTATCGTATTGGTATATAGTTGTTTAATGGGTACATAAGCTATCATAAACCACGATTAACTAAAGTATTGTGATATAGTTGTTTAATGGGTACATAAGCTATCATAAACCACGATTACCTAACGTATTTTGATACAGTTATTTAATGGTTACACAAGGTATTATAAACCACGATTACCTATCGTATTGTGATATAGTTGTTTAATGGATACATAAGCTATCATAAACCACGATTACCTAACGTATTGTGATATAGTTGTTTAATGGGTACTCAAGGTATTATAAAATACGATTACCTAACGTATTTTGATACAGTTATTTAATGGGTACATAAGGTATTATAAACCACGATTACATAACGTATTGTGATATAGTTGTTTAGTGGGTACACAAGGTATTATAAACCACGATACCTATCTTATTGTGATGTAGTTGTTTAATGGGTACATAAGCTATCATAAACCACGATTACCTAACGTATTGTGATATAGTTGTTTAATGGGTACTCAAGGTATTATAAACCACGATTACCTAACGTATTTTGATACAGTTATTTAATGGGTACATAAGGTATTATAAACCACGATTACTTAACGTATTTTGATACAGTTATTTAATGGGTACATAAGGTATTATAAACCACGATTACCTATCGTATTGTGATATAGTTGTTTAATGGGTACATAAGCTATTATAAACCACGATTACCTAACGTATTGTGATATAGTTGTTTAATGGGTACTCAAGGTATTATAAACCATAATTACCTAACGCATTTTGATCCAGTTATTTAATGGGTACACAAGATATTATAAACCACGATTCCCTAACGTATTGTAATATAGTTGTTTAATGGGTACATAATGTATTATAAACCACGATTACCTAACGTATTGTGATATAGTTGTTTAATGGGTACACAAGGTATTATAAACCACGATTACCTAACGTAATTTGATATAGTTATTTAATCTGTACATAAGGTATTATAAACCACGATTACCTAACGTATTTTGATACAGTTGTTTAATGGGTATATAAGGTATTATAAACCATGATTACCTAACGTATTATGATATAGTTGTTTAATGGGTACATAAGCTATCATAAACCACGATTACCTAACGTATTGTGATATAGTTGTTTAATGGGTACATAAGCTATCATAAACCACGATTATCTAACGTATTGTGATATTGTTGTTTAATGGGTATTTAAGGTATTATAAACCACGATTACCTAACGTATTTTGATACAGTTATCTAATGGGTACATAAGGTATTATAAACCACGATTACCTAACGTATTGTGATATAGTTGTTTAATGGGTACACAAGGTATTATAAACCACGATTACCTATCGTATTGTAATATAGTTGTTTAATGGGTACATAAGCTATCATAAACCACGATTAACTAAAGTATTGTGATATAGTTGTTTAATGGGTACTCAAGGTATTATAAACCACGATTACCTAACGTATTTTGATACAGTTATTTAATGGGTACATGAGCTATCATAAACCACGATTACCTAACTTATTATGATATAAATGTTTAATGGGTACATAAGCTATCATAAACGACGATTACCTAACGTATTTTGATATAGTTCTTTAATGGGTACTCAAGGTATTGTAAACCACGATTACCTAACGTATTTTGATACAGTTATTTAATGGTTACATAAGGTATTATAAACCACTATCACCTATCGTATTGTGATATAGTTGTTTAATGGGTACACGTGGTATTATAAACCACGATTACCTAACGTATTGTGATATAGTTGTTTAATGGGTACATAAGCTATCATAAACCACGATTACCTAACGTATTTTGATACAGTTATTTAATGGTTACACAAGGTATTATAAACCACGATTACCTAACGTATTTTGATACAGTTATTTAATGGTTACACAAGGTATTATAAACCACGATTACCTATCGTATTGTGATATAGTTGTTTAATGGATACATAAGCTATCATAAACCACGATTACCTAACGTATTGTGATATAGTTGTTTAATGGGTACTCAAGGTATTATAAAATACGATTACCTAACGTATTTTGATACAGTTATTTAATGGGTACATAAGGTATTATAAACCACGATTACATAACGTATTTTGATACAGTTGTTTAATGGGTATATAAGGTATTATAAACCATGATTACCTAACGTATTATGATATAGTTGTTTAATGGGTACTCAAGGTATTATAAACCACGATTACCTAACGTATTTTGATACAGTTATTTAATGGGTACATAAGGTATTATAAACCACGATTACTTAACGTATTTTGATACAGTTATTTAATGGGTACATAAGGTATTATAAACCATGATTACCTAACGTATTATGATATAGTTGTTTAATGGGTATATAAGCTATCATAAACCACGATTACCTAACGTATTGTGATATAGTTGTTTAATGGGTACATAAGCTATCATAAACCACGATTACCTAACGTATTGTGATATTGTTGTTTAATGGGTATTTAAGGTATTATAAACCACGATTGCCTAACGTATTTTGATACAGTTATCTAATGGGTACATAAGGTATTATAAACCACGATTACCTAACGTATTGTGATATAGTTGTTTAATGGGTACACAAGGTATTATAAACCACGATTACCTATCGTATTGTGATATAGTTGTTTAATGGGTACATAAGCTATCATAAACCACGATTAACTAAAGTATTGTGATATAGTTGTTTAATGGGTACTCAAGGTATTATAAACCACGATTACCTAACGTATTTTGATACAGTTATTTAATGGGTACATAAGCTATCATAAACCACGATTACCTAACTTATTATGATATAGTTGTTTAATGGGTACATAAGCTATCATAAACCACGATTACCTAACGTATTGTGATATAGTTCTTTAATGGGTACTCAAGGTATTGTAAACCACGATTACCTAACGTATTTTGATACAGTTATCTAATGGGTACATAAGGTATTATAAACCACGATTACCTAACGTATTGTGATATAGTTGTTTAATGGATACACTAGGTATTATAAACCACGATTACCTATCGTATTGTGATATAGTTGTTTAATGGGTACATAAGCTATCATAAACCACGATTACCTAACGTATTGTGATATAGTTGTTTAATGGGTACTCAAGGTATTATAAACCACGATTACCTAACGTATTTTGATACAGTTATTTAATGGGTACATAAGGTATTATAAACCACGATTACCTAACGTACTTATTATTAATTAACAAGTACGTTATTTATTATTATTAAATAATTATTATTAATTAACGTAATACAGTTATTTAATGGGTACATAAGGTATCATGAACCACGATTACCTATCGTATTGTGATATAGTTGTTTAATGGGAACATAAGGTATTATAAACCACGATTACCTAACGTACTTATTATTAATTAACAAGTACGTTATTTATTATTATTAAATAATTATTATTAATTAACGTAATACAGATATTTAATGGGTACATAAGCTATCATAAACCACGATTACCTATCGTATTGTGATATAGTTGTTTAATGGGTACATAAGCTATCATAAACCACGATTACCTAAAGTATTGTGATATAGTTGTTTAATGGGTACTCAAGGTATTATAAACCACGATTACCTAACGTATTTTGATACAGTTATTTAATGGGTACATAAACTATCATAAACCACGATTACCTAACGTATTATGATATAGTTGTTTAATGGGTACATAAGCTATCATAAACCACGATTACCTAACGTATTGTGATATAGTTGTTTAATGGGTACACAAGGTATTATAAACCACGATTACCTATCGTATTGTGATATAGTTGTTTAATGGGTACATAAGCTATCATAAACCACGATTACCTAACGTATTGTGATATAGTTGTTTAATGGGTACTCAAGGTATTATAAACCACGATTACCTAACGTATTTTGATACAGTTATTTAATGGGTACATAAGGTATTATAAACCACGATTACCTAACGTACTTATTATTAATTAACAAGTACGTTATTTATTATTAATAAATAATTATTATTAATTAACGTAATACAGTTATTTAATGGGTACATAAGGTATCATAAACCACAATTACCTATCGTATTGTGATATAGTTGTTTAATGGGTGCATAAGGTATTATAAACCACGATTACCTAACGTACTTATTATTAATTAACAAGTACGTTATTTATTATTATTAAATAATTAATATTAATTAACGTAATACAGTTATTTAATGGGTACATAAGCTATCATAAACCACGATTACCTATCGTATTGTGATATAGTTGTTTAATGGGTACATAAGCTATCATTAACCACGATTTCCTAAAGTATTGTGATATACTTGTTTAATGGGTACTCAAGGTATTATAAACCACGATTACCTAACGTATTTTGATACAGTTATTTAATGGGTACATAAGCTATCATAAACCATGATTACCTAACATATTATGATATAGTTGTATAATGGGTACATAAGCTATCATAAACCACGATTACCTAACGTATTGTGATATAGTTGTTTAATGGGTACTCAAGGTATTGTAAACCACGATTACCTAACGTATTTTAATACAGTTATTTAATGGGTACTTAAGGTATTATAAACCACGATTACCTAACGTACTTATTATTAATTAACAAGTACGTTATTTATTATTATTAATTAATTATTATTAATTAACGTAATACAGTTATTTAATGGGTACATAAGGTATTATAAACCACGATTACCTTACGTATTGTGATATAGTTGTTTAATGGGTACATAAGCTATTATAAACCATGATTACCTAAAGTATTGTGATATAGTTGTTTAATGGGTACTCAAGGTATTATAAACCACGATTACCTAACGTATTTTGATACAGTTATTTAATGGGTACATAAGCTATCATAAACCACGATTACCTAACGTATTATGATATAGTTGTTTAATGGGTACATAAGCTATTATAAACCACGATTACCTAACGTATTGTGATTTAGATGTTTAATGGGTACACAAGGTATTATAAACCACGATTACCTAACGTATTTTGATACAGTTATTTAATGGGTACATAAGCTATCATAAACCACGATTACCTAACGTATTATGATATAGTTGTTTAATGGGTACATAAGCTATCATAAACCACGATTACCTAACGTATTATGATATAGTTGTTTAATGGGTACATAAGCTATTATAAACCACGATTACCTAACGTATTGTGATATAGTTGTTTAATGGGTACACAAGGTATTATAAATCACGATTACCAAACTTATTGTGATATAGTTGTTTAATGGGTACACAAGGTATTATAAACCACGATTACCTATCGTATTGTGATATAGTTGTTTAATGGGTACATAAGCTATCATAAATCACGATTACCTAACGTATTGTGATATATTTGTTTAATGGGTACACAAGGTATTATAAATCACGATTACCTAACTTATTGTGATATAGTTGTTTTATGGGTACACAAGGTATTATAAATCACGATTACCTAATGTATTGTGATATAGTTGTTTAATGGGTACACAAGGTATTATAAACCACGATTACCTATCGTATTGTGATATAGTTGTTTAATGGGTACATAAGCTATAAACCACGATAAAGCTATAACAATAAACCACGATTACCTAACGTATTGTGATATATTTGTTTAATGGGTACACAAGGTATTATAAATCACGATTACCTAATTTATTGTGATATAGTTGTTTTATGGGTACACGTGGTATTATAAACCACGATTACTTTGATACAACCATACTCTTGATACAACTGTTTAATAAACATAAACGTTACTATAAACCACAATTCTGTACCATAATTTGACTACTCTTTAATAAAATACAATCATTATTTTATCACGTAATTTTAAGTTACTTTAATACAACTGTTGAATGGACACAAATAAAATATCATAAACCCTATTTTATATCGTATTTTATTATAACTATGTATCAAACCATTTTCAAACTCCAACTTAATAATAATTGTTTAATGTAGGAATTCTGTTCAAGCAACCTGCATAAAATATATAGTTAATTACTTTTGATTTGTTGTATGGACTAGTTACACCAAACTTGAGAATAACTATGAAGCGCCAATAAGATTGTTTGTGAGTCTGCCGTACTGTAACCTATTATTGTCTGTTTCTTTATTACACTCCTCGTACAAGTTGAGAAACCTGACGGTGTTATTTATGTCAGAACATTGTCTCTTACTGCAAAGCTTTTCAAGCAGAATGGGTCCCTTAACGGGTGAATCTTTTACCGCTGTTGTGTACCTGACAAATATTCATGCAAGCGGCCATATGTTTTACTGAACTTTGATGCAAACTACTTTGACCAATTTGATGCAAGCCATCTGGAAAATCATAAACCACCGAATTGTTTCAATTAAATTTATGATTTTGGTGAACTTGAATATAAACTTAGAAATTTTAGTTTAGCATCATTGCGCTTTGTGGGATTAAAGATACACACATCAAATAATGTATAGGCCCGTACTGAAAAAATCCTCGAAAGGTTTTATTTATTCAAATGTAAGCATATATGGTACAGTTTTACTTTTCAAACAGTTTTATATAAATTTAAGGGGTTGGGAGTGGGGAGGCTGGTGTAATAAGAAAATCTGGTGACTTTCAGTTTTGTAAGGAATCTATTATACATTAGCTCAATTGTAAACAACCCACAATCAAAATTTAATTTACTTTATGCTAAGCAATTACAATGCCTATAAAATGGCGTTTCAAACATAATTTTATCGTAAAAACATAATAAACACATAAAATATCCTGTTAACATTGATTATCATATAGAAAAAAATAACATAATATAAATAATAAAGTAAAAACATTTCGACATTTTTTTGGATGAAAAATGACGTGGAAAAACATACATATTACATATTATCTTGGACTGAAAACAGTATAAAAAATCTTTTTCTCGAGAGATTTTTGTAATGCACCTCTAATAAGATTGTTCTTATTAGAAGATTGATTTATTATGGACTGGTTCACCCTTGCCTTCAATATGTGATTGCATGTTGGGGTGCAGCTTGCAAAACGATGGTTTATGCATTAAGGGAATCCCAAAACAAATTAATTCGTTTTATACTAAAAAAAAGAAAAAAAGGCGTCAAACATAGTTTCTCAATCGTACAAAAGTTTTAAAACTTTACAAATTCAACATCTATTAGTCTTTAAGATTCTGCGACTTTTTGACATTATTAGTGGAATTCGAAGCTCAACTAGAATTCACTACAACACTAGAAGCAATAATCAGATAAGTTTTACCAAACCAAAAATATAAAAAAAATCTATTTTTAGACGATAATTCGTCTATCGTGGACCACAATATTTTAACCAACTCCCAATGCAATTAATCCCAAATTAAGAAGAGAATTTCGTATAAACCTTCAAACATAGTTAATTGGTTATTTACTTTAGTTAATACAGATGTTATTCATCAAATCACAAAATTAGTCCTTCTTTTGTTTCTTCCAGAGGTTCAATTGCAGTTTTGTTATTTACAGTATATTACTGTGTATTTAATTTATATTTAACCTTAATTGATGGCGTGTTGTTTGCGACTACATATTGAGCGTAGAAACCAATGCATATTAATTTAATGTATATTTGAATACGCTGCAGGGAGCTGTAAATAACGTGTTTCTGTTTTTAAACACATAACGGCTGCTGGACCATATATTTGTTTGTTAATTTTCCAGTTAAAACTGGACACAAATATTGGTAACCGTGGCCAATTAATATCTTGGAAATGACATGTTATATGCTTATTGTAAGTTATAAAACAGGAATAAATATATACAGGGTGACAAGCTTCGACTGCCACATATAGAGAATTGATTGTCAGATCAATACAAGCAAATAATGCCATATAACATGTGTCCTATCTCAATTCGTGTTCTGTCTGTGTGTATGTACGTTTGACATACAATACTAATTTTCGTATGGATGTTGATCTTAAAAGATACATTAAATGTAAAAAGTCTGAATGTCTAAGATTACCAGTTTCAAAATGCTGGCTGTATAAAAATTTCAAATTAAAATAATTAAAAAAACTACACATTTACAAAAAATGTTTTAAGATACAATATTTGTAGACTACGTTATGCCAAACTCAATGACATGCCAATTTAAAAGATTGGTTGACAAATGACAGAGAAAATATTTTTCTTGTGTCTGAAGGCAGTGTTACCTGAGTACTCTTTACCCAGTTTATAATGCTTTCAGTTACAAAAAAATAAGTTAATTATGTTATTTGTCAACCGATCATTCTAGAAAGTCATTTTGGCAACTATTGACAAATACATTAACAATGCCGATACTTTATTATAAGTACAGTATATCAGAATTAAACATTTTCTGTAATCAACAGTCAGGCATATTATTATATTTGCGTTTCAATTAGAATTGCATATTGAGAATTAGAACAAAAACGTGCCCAATTCTAAGTGCAATATAATCATTATTTAGTTTGTGCACTAAAACAAGTGTAGCAAGGTCCGTGATTAATGTGCAGGGTATCAGCTGGCCAACAAGAATACAACCATCTGGTTTTAATAACCAACTAACCAGTCGCTAAGAGATCTCATCGTTTCATTATTTAGTTTGTGCACTAAAACAGGTGTAGCAAGTAGGCATTAATGTTCAGGGTATCAGCTGGCCAACAAGAATAAACTTCCTGGTGATAATAACCAACTAACCAGTCGGTAAGAGATCTCATCGTTACATTATTTAGTTTGTGCACCAAAACAGGTGTAGCAAGGTCCGTGCTTAATGTGCAGGGTATCAGCTGGCCATCAAGAATACAACCACCTGGTGTTAATAACCAACTAACCAATCGGTAAGAGATCTCATCGTTTCATTATTTAGTTTGTGCACTAAAACAAGTGTAGCAAGGTCCGTGATTAATGTGCAGGGTACCAGCTGGCCAACAAGAATACAACCACTTGGTGTTAATAACCAACTAACCAGTCGGTAAGAGATCTCATCGTTTCATTATTTAGTTTGTGCACTAAAACAGGTGTAGCAAGGTCCGCGATTAATGTGCAAGGTATCAGCTGGCCAACAAGAATACAACCATCTGGTGTTAAAAACCAACTAACCAGTCGGTAAGAGATCTCATCGTTTCATTATTTAGTTTGTGCACTAAAACAGGTGTAGCAAGGTCTGTGATTAATGTGCAGGGCATCAGCTGGCCAACAAGAATACAACCGTCTGGTGTTAATAACCAACTAACCAGTCGGTAAGAGATCTCATCGTTTCATTATTTAGTTTGTGCACTAAAACAGGTGTAGCAAGGTCCGTGATTAATGTGCAGGGTATCAGCTGACCAACAAGAATACAACCATCTGGTGTTAATAACCAACTAACCAGTCGGTAAGAGATCTCATCGTTTCATTATTTAGTTTGTGCACTAAAACAGGTGTAGCAAGGTCTGTGATTAATGTGCAGGGTATCAGCTGGCCAACAAGAATACAACCACCTGGTGTTAATAACCAACTAACCATTCGGTAAGAGATCTCATCGTTTCATTATTTAGTTTGTGCACTAAAACAGGTGTAGCAAGGTCCGTGATTAATGTGCAGGGTATCAGCTGGCCAACAAGAATACAACCATCTGGTGTTAATAACTAACTAACCAGTTGGTAAGAGATCTCATCGTTTCATTATTTAGTTTGTGCACTAAAACAGGTGTAGCAAGGTCCGTGATTAATGTGCAGGGTATCAGCTGGCCAACAAGAATACAACCATCTGGTGTTAATAACTAACTAACCAGTTGGTAAGAGATCTCATCGTTTCATTATTTAGTTTGTGCACTAAAACAGGTGTAGCAATGTCCGTGAGTAATGTGCAGGGTATCAGCTGGCCAACAAGAATACAACCATCTGGTGTTAATAATCAATTAACCAGTCGGTAAGAGATCTCATCGTTTCATTATTTAGTTTGTGCACCAAAACAGGTGTAGCAATGTCTGTGATTAATGTGCAGGGTATCAGCTGGCCAACAAGAATACAACCACCTGGTGTTAATAATCAATTAACCAGTCGGTAAGAGATCTCATCGTTTCATTATTTAGTTTGTGCACCAAAACAGGTGTAGCAATGTCCGTGAGTAATGTGCAGGGTATCAGCTGGCCAACAAGAATACAACCACCTGGTGTTAATAATCAATTAACCAGTCGGTAAGAGATCTCATCGTTTCATTATTTAGTTTGTGCACCAAAACAGGTGTAGCAATGTCTGTGATTAATGTGCAGGGTATCAGCTGGCCAACAAGAATACAACCACCTGGTGTTAATAATCAATTAACCAGTCGGTAAGAGATCTCATCGTTTCATTATTTAGTTTGTGCACTAAAACAGGTGTAGCAATGTCTGTGAGTAATGTGCAGGGTATCAGCTGGCCAACAAGAATACAACCGTCTGGTGTTAATAACCAACTAACCAGTCGGTAAGAGATCTCATCGTTTCATTATTTAGTTTGTGCACTAAAACAGGTGTAGCAATGTCCGTGAGTAATGTGCAGGGTATCAGCTGGCCAACAAGAATACAACCATCTGGTGTTAATAATCAATTAACCAGTCGGTAAGAGATCTCATCGTTTCATTATTTAGTTTGTGCACCAAAACAGGTGTAGCAATGTCCGTGAGTAATGTGCAGGGTATCAGCTGGCCAACAAGAATACAACCACCTGGTGTTAATAATCAATTAACCAGTCGGTAAGAGATCTCATCGTTTCATTATTTAGTTTGTGCACCAAAACAGGTGTAGCAATGTCTGTGATTAATGTGCAGGGTATCAGCTGGCCAACAAGAATACAACCACCTGGTGTTAATAATCAATTAACCAGTCGGTAAGAGATCTCATCGTTTCATTATTTAGTTTGTGCACTAAAACAGGTGTAGCAATGTCTGTGATTAATGTGCAGGGTATCAGCTGGCCAACAAGAATACAACCACCTGGTGTTAATAACTAACTAACCAGTCGGTAAGAGATCTCATCGTTTCATTATTGTATCTTAATCAATAACCGGTTACTTTCCAACTTACGTTTATCGCTCAACTACTTCATAGTATAAGGCTATTCTGTCCGTAAAGGAGACTAATATTAGTTATAAAATGAAGGTACCACTATTAAAATAAAATTGCATTTCAACCTATAAAATAGATGAAAACCAGGTCTGAAAATCAGGATCTGTCCGCAACTAAAACTGTGTTGTGCTAATAACGTATTGAAATATACAGTGGCAATAGTTTTCAAAGCAACTTTGATTTTAACTTGGAAACGAAATAAATAAACAGCTGATTCAGTTCTGTATAGTTCACGAGTATCACATCTAAAACAGTTAGTTCTTTTTGTACTTACCTCTTAGTTGTTAAAAGTTGTCTGGGTTTCCTTTATAATAATAATAGAAGCTCGCGTTTATAAAAAAAAGTATCGCGTTTAAATTGCGAACGTAAAGTGTTGCACAGTCAGAGTGGAGAGATAATTTGCCAATGTAATTAGTGAAAACAATCGATTGAATTGGACAAGAACCGGAACATTAATTAGTTTAGCTCAGATGTTTCATTATTATTTAGTCTGGCTTCATATCCCTCCCTTCTTATGTCACTACTACGATATACAGAACTACACGCCACACCTCTTGTTATACTCGTTGATCTTTACTGTTGTCACCTCATAATCATAAATTAGTGACAGTATAATCTTCTCCAAAGTTCCGTGTCCAATATACTAGATTTTTGTTAGTTAGTGTAACAATTTTTAGCTGGTGAAACTACGTACAAATTGCAGCAATATAGTGAAAATTTCAAATTCTTCAATAAAAAACCATTTTGGTGCGACGCCCAATTTAAGATTTTTACCAAACATCTGCTTTTAATATCGTTACGTTAAATTTACTCAAACAAATCGTATATCTATCTAAATATGGTGACATTTTCAAAATCTACATGAATTTACAAACAAGAATAATATACTTTAACATTGTGTATTTAAAATGAACTGAGATACTTATACGTAACAATACATATGAATCAAAACGGCTCAGCCCGATATCTATAATGTTAGGGACGACCACAATAGCTCGTTTTACTCATATCTAACAATACATAGTACTGTTACAAGCTCAACCACAGCTTCACTATCGCAGTGTCAGTATGAGTGGTCTGCTCTTGCCTTACATGTTTCATGATATCTATAATGTTAGGGACGACCACAATAGCTAGTTTTACTCATATCTAACAATACATAGTACTGTTACATGCTCAACCACAGCTTCACTATCACAGTGTCAGTATGAGTGGTCTGCTCTTGCCTTACATGTTTCATGATATCTATAATGTTAGGGACGACCATAATAGCTAGTTTTACTCATATCTAACAATACATAGTACTGTTACATGCTCAACCACAGCTTCACTATCACAGTGTCAGTATGAGTGGTCTGCTCTTGCCTTACATGTTTCATGATATCTATAATGTTAGGGACGACCATAATAGCTAGTTTTACTCATATCTAACAATACATAGTACTGTTACATGCTCAACCACAGCTTCACTATCACAGTGTCAGTGTCAGTGGTCTGCTCTTGCCTTACATGTTTCATGATATCTATAATGTTAGGGACGACCACAATAGCTAGTTTTACTCATATCTAACAATACATAGTACTGTTACATGCTCAACCACAGCTTCACTATCACAGTGTCAGTATGAGTGGTCTGCTCTTGCCTTACATGTTTCATGATATCTATAATGTTAGGGACGACCACAATAGCTCGTTTTACTCATATCTAACAATACATAGTACTGTTACATGCTCAACCACAGCTTCACTATCACAGTGTCAGTATGAGTGGTCTGCTCTTGCCTTACATGTTTCATGATATCTATAATGTTAGGGACGACCACAAAAGCTCGTATTACTCATATCTAACAATACATAGTACTGTTACATGCTCAACCACAGCTTCACTATCACAGTGTCAGTATCAGTGGTCTGCTCTTGCTTTACATGTTTCATGATATCTATAATGTTAGGGACGACCACAATAGCTCGTTTTACTCATATCTAACAATACATAGTACTGTTACATGCTCAACCACAGCTTCACTATCACAGTGTCAATATGAGTGGTCTGCTCTTGCCTTACATGTTTCATGATATCTATAATGTTAGGGACGACCACAATAGCTCGTTTTACTCATATCTAACAATACATAGTACTGTTACATGCTCAACCACAGCTTCACTATCACAGTGTCAGTATGAGTGGTCTGCTCTTGCCTTACATGTTTCATGATATCTATAATGTTAGGGACGACCACAATAGCTCGTTTTACTCATATCTAACAATACATAGTACTGTTACAAGCTCAACCACAGCTTCACTATCACAGTGTCAGTATGAGTGGTCTGCTCTTGCCTTACATGTTTCATGATATCTATAATGTTAGGGACGACCACAATAGCTCGTTTTACTCATATCTAACAATACATAGTACTGTTACATGCTCAACCACAGCTTTACTATCACAGTGTCAGTATGGGTGGTCTGCTCTTGCCTTACATGTTTCATGATATCTATAATGTTAGGGACGACCACAATAGCTCATTTTACTCATATCTAACAATACATAGTACTGTTACATGCTCACCCACAGCTTCACTATCACAGTGTCAGTATGAGTGGTCTGCTCTTGCCTTACATGTTTCATGATATCTATAATGTTAGGGACGACCACAATAGCTCGTTTTACTCATATCTAACAATACATAGTACTGTTACATGCTCAACCACAGCTTCACTATCACAGTGTCAGTATGAGTGGTCTGCTCTTGCCTTACATGTTTCATGATATCTATAATGTTAGGGACGACCACAATAGCTAGTTTTACTCATATCTAACAATACATAGTACTGTTACATGCTCAACCACAGCTTCACTATCACAGTGTCAGTATGAGTGGTCTGCTCTTGCCTTATATGTTTCATGATATCTATAATGTTAGGGACGACCACAATAGCTAGTTTTACTCATATCTAACAATACATAGTACTGTTACATGCTCAACCACAGCTTCACTATCACAGTGTCAGTATGAGTGGTCTGCTCTTGCTTTACATGTTTCATGATATCTATAATGTTAGGGACGACCACAATAGCTCGTTTTACTCATATCTAACAATACATAGTACTGTTACATGCTCAACCACAGCTTCACTATCACAGTGTCAGTATGAGTGGTCTGCTCTTGCCTTACATGTTTCATGATATCTATAATGTTAGGGACGACCACAATAGCTCGTTTTACTCATATCTAACAATACATAGTACTGTTACATGCTCAACCACAGCTTCACTATCACAGTGTCAGTATGAGTGGTCTGCTCTTGCCTTACATGTTTCATGATATCTATAATGTTAGGGACGACCACAATAGCTCGTTTTACTCATATCTAACAATACATAGTACTGTTACATGCTCAACCACAGCTTCACTATCACAGTGACAGTATGAGTGGTCTGCTCTTGCCTTACATGTTTCATGATATCTATAATGTTAGGGACGACCACAATAGCTCGTTTTACTCATATCTAACAATACATAGTACTGTTACATGCTCAACCACAGCTTCACTATCACAGTGTCAGTATGAGTGGTCTGCTCTTGCCTTACATGTTTCATGATATCTATAATGTTAGGGACGATCACAATAGCTCGTTTTACTCATATCTAACAATACATAGTACTGTTACATGCTCAACCACAGCTTCACTATCACAGTGTCAGTATGAGTGGTCTGCTCTTGCCTTACATGTTTCATGAAATCTGGATATCAATACAAGTATCGCAACAAGTTTCAGTTTGAGTGGTTCGCTTTGAAGATTGCAGAAACAATACTAATACAGTAGTTGTGTTATTAAATGGAGAAGGAGAGAATATTGTCTTTCCCAAAGGCATAATCAAAGTTAATTTCAATGATTTATGAAATGTTGAAATAGACAGACTTGTAAAAAATTGAGGTTACAGTAGAAAGTGAGTAAGGAATTATATATTTCAGAAACTGCAGAGCTATTTTGTCATTGTCGACTGCTTTACTCGTACTTCTCGCATATCAGCCTCAATCATAGGTTCCAGAAAGATCTACAGGTACATTGTAGATCTTTCTAGAAAATTTAATACGGTTACGCGACCTCCAAAAATAGCTCGCCATTTAAGGGAAAAAGGCATGCCAGTTCCTGGGATAAATGAAATATCCTACACTCTCATGGGCGACCTTTTGTTTGATGACATTATTATTAAGTTTTAATTCTTAATATCAACTGTTACAGCAATTTCACATCAGTTTTAAGGTTGAATTCAGGCATAATGAAGAATACAATTTAAACGTAAACTAAGCACATTTCACGTTAATAAACGTATGTTGGCATTAATCCACCATTTTCATGTCAGTACTTTTATGATGTTAGTGATAGCCACCATACGTCGTTTTATTTATAAGTAACAATATATATGAATTGACACCGTTCTGTCGTTTTAACTAAATACTTAACAAGACTTATGTGTGGAATTTGATAAGATTGATATCTTTACAATTTAAAAGACTACACCGGAAAGTATGATATTTCGATAAATTTTAATTTATTTTGAAACTTAAAAATCAGAAACATTAAAACTAACTGTTGAATCGTTTTAAAAATATCTTGATTGTTTTACTTAAACCAGTAAAGTGCACACTAGTGACCTGACGCAAACGTTCCTTTCACATTGAATCAATCATAAGTAAAGAGGTTTTCATTTTCATCATAAATATATTTTAGGTGCCTATAGCAGTCATGCGAACAAGTTGAAGGGGAGTATTTCTTTATATATGGCATAAGAGCATATAACATTGTCTAGCTCCAACATGTGATAGTCATTAAAGTTGTTCACCCAGACGCCCAGCACTCTAAAGAGTTTAGTTATAGATTTTATCGTAGCTGTCGCTAGGAGTAGCAAAGAGCCTGCCTTACTAATAAATAAACAATGTGTTCCCCTCCTCTCTCCCCCTATCACTGTTCCCGCCTACCCCACCCACAGAAGGACATAACTCCCTCACTTATAGTAAACGCTTCCAATGAAGTGTTTATATATCATTAATCTACTCTGTCACTGCACACATTTCAACTTAACATTTGAACAAATATAAATTACGAGATAAAAATAATTAGTAACATTTTAAAAATAAAATATTTTTATAAATATTTAATTTAGACCTGATTGTTTAGTACTTTTTATCAACCATATTTAATAAAATACATCACTCAGTTTGTTAATGAGTTATGCACCAAAAAGACCAAATTAATCACTGTAGGTAGACATACATCCATAATTATTATTTAAGAATCTTTTCAAAATAGAATAAAGAAACATAAATAAACATAGCCATGATTTACAGGTTAGTATTACGTCAAGGAAAAACACACAAATCAGTATAATTGGTTATTTTTAACTATCAGAACTGCAGACTAAAATACAAAACATGTTTAGGAATATTAATCCTAGTCAATTCACGTTAAAACAGTTTACTCGCAATAAACACGGCATCACTGGCAAACATAAAACTGTATTTATAGTGTTTACATGAATACTAATTGAAGCCATTTTCGTTGATTCAGAACTTATTCAAGTTGAGGATTTACTGTACCGCTGTGGAAGTAACAGTAATACAATTATATATAGGAAAGTAGATTTGTAACTTGTTTCTGAATATGTCACATCAATGGTACAAGATCACGGAGACTGGGAATATATCAGTATGAAAGGCCATGTGTCTCTGAATGGAACTAATCCTACTTGAGTGAAACAGTGTTCTGTGATTGAAGTGTCTTGGCTTACTACAAAACAATCATTAACTCAAGAGAAGAATGTATGTATGCATGCATGGCATAGTTCCATAGTTACAATAACACCGATAGGCCTGTGTTTCTGAATGGAACTAATCCTACTTGAGTGAAACAGTATTCTGTGATTGAAGTGTCTTAGCTTACTACAAAACAATCATTAACTCAAGAGAAGAATGTATGTATGCATGGCATAGTTCCAATAACACCGATATGCCTGTGCCTCTGAATGGAACTAATCCTACTTGAGTGAAACAGTGTTCTGTGATTGAAGTGTCTTGGCTTACTACAAAACAATCATTAACTCAAGATAAGAATGTATGTATGCATGGCATAGTTCCATAGTTACAATAACACCGATAGATCTGTGTCTCTGAATGGAACTAATCCCACTTGAGTGAAACAGTATTCTGTGATTGAAGTGTCTTGGCTTACTACAAAACACTCATTAACTCAAGAGACGAATGTTACTGTACACGTCATTAAAACCAAAGCAATTACAAAAGGCACGGTGCGTCTAAGGTAATTTTTGAATGGAACTAATTCTAATTATGTGCAATAGCATCCTGTGATTGAAGTGCCTTGTCTCACATTAATATAGCTACTGCAATTTGCTTGAGGTCTTTAGTTTTCTCTCCACATGAAGGATTCTTTCTCAGGTTTTTTTACTTGTTTGTGAGGAGAGAATATTTGCTATTATTATTCATATTTAGCACAATGTCTGGGAAATGACGTAACAATGTACCTAAATATATTGATGAGATAAATATATTTATATTATTTATAGAATATTTGTGCTCCTAACAGTTAGTGCATGACAAATAGATTATTTTCAATGGGTAAATGAAAAGTAGAAAACGTAGGAAAATAAATTGAACAATACAATCCTTTAGAAACTTAATATACTTGTGCTAAATAAATGCCAAATAAAATACATTGTTATATAATTTTATTTTATTTATATGTCCGTAATGACATTATGTGTTTGTATAACCTTACATATAAGTGAAATGTCACACACGTTTATTACAGGATAAGTGCAAGAAGGTGTAAACTGTATATTAGTATGACTATGATAGATGTCGCTACTACATATACCATGTACAACCTGAGGAATTCACAAAGGAAATATGTGTCTTTCATCTGTCCTTTGTAAATCCGTTCTGTATGTTGATGATAATTGCTGTTTACCGAATTCGGTCTCAGTAATAGATCTACGAACCGCCGTATATGTGCATAACTTTGAAGGAAGAATTAAGTCAAATTTTATTAGAAATTAGAAGATTTTTTTACGGTGTATTGAGGAACAAGACAAAATAAAAGTAAATATCAGTTAATGTAGTTGACGTTTCTAGAAGTCAAATGGGAGGAGAAGAGGATTCGGAAAATGTAAAAAGAATACTTTAAAAACTCATACATGTTACGGATAGTGAAGAAGAAGAAAGAAGAGAGATTGCAGAAGAGACAGACGATAAAGAGGACATTACTATGTTGGAGCTGGAAAGAGTGGTAACGAGTTGAGAGAAGTTACCGGTAGTGGATGAACTGACAAACAGAGATGATTAAGGCGATAGAACTGATATGAGTGCAATGGCTGTATAGGGTAAACTGGAAGAGGAAGAAAATACCAGAAGAATGAAAAAGGTCCAGTCCTTACATAATGGTACTAATCTGACGGTATATATTATTCTTCCTCTAATTACTTGTAGAATTAAAAAAGTGTATCGTTTTGTCCCTCATAAGTCCAACCCATCGTCGCTTTGTGGAGAACAGCAAAGGTATGAAGATATTGGATATAGGGTTGATGCCAGTGGGGATATTGTGTTCCCTGGCACCTTTAAGGTTGCTTGCAAGGCCCTAAAGGAACTACGTAAAGTCCAATGAGGCCATGGTAAAACCATGACAGACCTAGCAAACTAATAGTGAATAACAAATGCTTTTTAAGAATAACACAGTCTCAGAAAGGACAGAAAACGGCAGCAATTTGGGAAATGTACACGGCTTATTTATGGAAACGTAGTAACATTAAGGTAGTATAAATATCAGAAAAAGTAGTATAAATTATGAAGAGGAGAAGAATAAATATTCTAGAAATCAGTGAAACGAAATTGAATGGTAGTGGACGTAGAGGAATAGGTGACGAATATAAGATTTGGTGGGGCGGAGGTTAGGACGGCAGAAGAATTAGGATAGTAGTAATACTGGACTAGAGGGTGGAAAGTTGAGTGAAGAAACTGGACCAAATTAACGAAAGAATCGTGAATATTTTAGTTAGAACGAAGGGAGAGATAGTGGACATACCACAAACGGGCTGCTCGGATGAAGAGAAAAGAGAGTTTTCAAAGGATCTTAAAAGACATTTAAAAGAAGAGAAAACTGTACTAATTGGAGATCCGAACGCACAAATAGGTAAAATTAGGCAAGGATAGGAAGAGGTAATGGGTTGTTGCGTAATGGGAACATGAAACTAGAAGGAGACAAATTACTGGACTTTTATTTAAGGAGTGAAATATTTGTAGAGAATTCTTTATACAAGACAAGGAAGAGAAACAAGTTAACTAGATATTACTGGAATAAAGAACAGCTAGTCCTAATATAATATGTTCTAGTTAAAATAATGTTTACAAACATTACAGCTGGGGGAGATCATAGATTGGTGATAACCAATTTTAGAAGACTGATTGTTGGACAAAATACAGGTAAAAAGTTAACGAGAATCAAGACATGGATGTTGAAAAAAAACGTAAGAGAAAACTTTGTAAAGATATTAAAAAAGAATTACCTAGAGATGAAGTCAAAACAGGGGGGAAAAGTGGATGAAATACATGAACTCACAATTTAAAGTATTTGAGGAATCACGCAGAAAAACCTCAGGAATAAAAGTGGATAAAGAAACATCTTAGTAGAGTAAAAAAATCGGTGAAGCAGTTAAAAATTAAAATAAAACATGGCGAGATTGGTTTAAGGACAGGACGAATGAAAATCGTGAGATATGGAAATATGGAAGAGAATCGCAAATGTATAAAGGAAGATGATCAAAGAAGCTAAAGAGAGATCATGACTTTGACTTTGAAGGAAGAATTAAGTCAAATTTTATTAGAAATTAGAAGATTTTTACGGTGTATTTAGGAAGACAAAATAAAAGTAAATATCAGTTAATGTAGTTGACGTTTCTAGAGGAGTAAAATGGGAGGAGAAGGGGATTCTGAAAAAGTAAAAAGAATACTTTTAAAAAGTCATACATGTTACGGATAGTGAAGAAGAAAGAAGAGGGATTGCAGAAGAGACAGACGATAAAGAGGACTTTACTATGTTGGAGCTGGAAAGTGCGGTAAAGAGTTGAGAGAAGTTACCGGTAGTGGATGAACTGACAAACAGAGATGATTAAGGCCATAGAACTGATATGAGTGTGCAATGACCTGTATAGGGTAAACTGGAAGAGGAAGAAAATACCAGAAGACTGAAAAAGGACCAGTCCTTACATAATGGTACTAATATGACTGAAAAATGGTCATATTAGTATCATTATATAAGGAAGACAACTAGAAAAATTGTGATAATTATAGAGATAATTATCACAATTTTATAATATTTTAATTATATGATAACTCTTGCCATACCATGAAAATGTAAGGAAGTCTGCTACTCCAAAAACCAAGTCCTTAATTGGAGGAAACTGAAAGAGAGGAACAGTTTGAAAGGAACGGTAGACGCTATTTTTATGATGATACAAGTTCTAGAAAAGAGGTGGGAATTTGGATAGGATACAGTGATATCGTTTATAGATCTACAGAAATCATACTTTAAAGTATTGAGACAAAACATATAGGATAGTTTGAGGAGGAAAGGTGTACGTAAGGGAATAGTAGAAAGACTAAAGAATCTATAAAACACTTCTAAAAGCAAAGTGAGAATATTTTAATACAGAATAAACAGCATACTTTAATGCAGATACAGGAGTAAGACAGGGTAGTATATTGGCCCCGTGTCTATTTAATATCATAATGGATAAAATGTTTTCAAAGGTACAAGGCAACAGAGTAGCCGAAGATAATATCACATGCAGATATCATAGTGATACGGCAACATAAAGAAGAAGGTTTAGAACGATACCTGAATAATTTGGCAACAATAACAAAGGATTATGAGTTGGAGATGAACATACAAATATGTACGGTAAATAGAACAGAAGGAGAGAAAAAGATTTAAGGCAATGTCCTGGAAAAGGTAGATAATGTCCTATGGAGTAAAATAACAAACAAGAGCACAATATAATAATATAGAAGAGTGGACAGTTTTTTTAATCAGACAAAGAAAATATTATGGAACATGCATATTGGAAAGAAAATGAAGAAAAAAAGATACTATCAACCAGTCTTAGTATATGGAATGAACACATGAACATGGACAAAAGGTGATTGAAGCATATTATAGATTTTTAAGAGAAACTGAGAAAATTAGCAGAAGAATAAGAAACGAATTGGCTAGAGAAATGTTGAAAGTAATATTACTACAAGAGACAGTGAAAAAAGGACACAGTGGATGGGGCTTGTAAAGAGGGTGGGAAATAATAGATTGCCGAGGATAGCGCAGGAGGAAGAGGAAGAAGACCAAGACGAAGACCAAGAGAACGGTGAAAGGACCATGTGTGGAAGGATGTAGAGAGAATAGGAATGCATAAAACACAAGTGGAGGAAGAGGGAGAAGACCGAGACAGCGGTGGAAGGATGTAGAGAGAATAGGAATGCATAAAAGACAAGTGGAGGAAGAGGGAATCTCGATAGATAGACAAAAATATAGGAGACTGTGTAGGATAATCCGTGGAAATGGAAACGTAAACACGATGATGATGATGAAAATCCTATGGCTAATACTTAAAAAAGTTTCCTGGAAATATTTCATTTCGTTTCCTAATTGATACTGTTCGATGTGATTGTGTCGCTTCGCTCGTTTCTTGGTTCTATATTATTTGTTTTCAAATTTAAACTTACCAGACGTAATCAGTTGGTACTCTTAGTACCAAAGTTGAGGCTCGGTTTCGACATTTTGCACAGATCTTGAATTTCATTTATTCACACGGTGCTCATTGCATGTAGTTATTTCCACTACAGTCATGCACTAGGACTCGAACCTGCTGATATATGGAAGTAAGAACTGGGTTAGTTCTAGCAGTATACTGTACAGTGGCAACAACTTAGCGAACAATATACATTATTCAACGATAGATGCTCTCAGCGCGCCGTGGATCCACGTAGACGCAAAACGCCAACATGAATGTGTTTCAGGCATTGCCTATACACAAAGTAGTACGGCGTTTCCTTGTTAATAGGAATTTGACGTTATTAAAAAGTGCCATATTCCTACAGGACTTTTGGACTTTGTATATAGGCATATCAAGTGCTTATCCTTGAATATCGGTTAAATATCAATTGTTATGCCTTAATTACAAAGGTTTATTCACCTATAGGTTGTCTACTGGGATGGTTGGATTCTTTACCAATTGGTAATATAGTTTGGTATATAAATTGGTAATATAATAATTTGGTAATATTGATTACAAAAAATTGAAAGAAACCTAAAGTAAATATTAGGACTTCGTTGGTTGTTAGACGTCCCTTCTACGTTTCTTTGCACAACGTGGAGGGAAAGCGTGCTCAGAACAATATGAATGTACTGAAGGATTTTGCCTGTACATTGTAAATTGGCTGGGGCGTTTCCTTTTCCATGGACATTTTAAATTCGAAATAAATGTCAAATCACGTTTCGGGTAGGCATTTCCATCAACTGTATGACGAGAGGTCAACACGTTTTGCTGTAGTTGTGGATGAAGTAGACTCAGACAAAATACCAAAGAGTCCTTGTAAATCTCGCTTCGTTGGCAAATAATAAAAATATAAGCATTTTAAAACCTATTATAAACATTTTAATCATTGTAGGGCTTTCTTTGTAATTGTGTTAAGTTTCAAGGTGAAAGGTTGCAGTGATTACTCCTGAATGCCAAATGTGCCATTTTCCTCCCATTTAGTAATGCGCGTGAAAAATCTTTCATGTAAGGTTAATGTTTAATTCTGCGTGTAATTGAACTATCTTATCAGCAATTGTAATTATTGTACACAACGGCTTCTCATACAGTTAACATTTAGAACAAGGAAATACAACTCTAAAGTTGTCAAAGCTAATAAATATGTTAATTTCGTGATCCATTCAATTTATATTTTACTATTATTTTTAGTGTTTAAATTTGAGGTGATCAATCTCGTATAATTGTATCTGTGATTATGAACATTTAGAAATTGACCCATATAATTATGTTGCAAAAATATTTCGAAATAAATACAACATACAATTTCTCCACATACAGATAGAGTGAAACGTGTGTATAGTTGTGTACACTTTAAAAACACCTGATGCTTCGCTTTTATGTATAGCCAATGCCTGAACATTTTGTACATTTTAACTTAAATTCAATGTATGTCTACGTCCATTCCCTTTTAATTTGCAGACTTCAGTGTCTACCTTGGCACGCATATCTTAAAATTGTATTGTGAAACATAAATCATATTTGTAGTATTATAGTTATATAATTGAAGTGTATCGAACATTTCAATGATTGTGGATTGAAACTGTTGAAATGTTTAATATTGAAAGATAATTAGTGTACTTCAAATATATTTAGCTTTTCCAAATATGTAAACAATAAATTAATGGGTGAATAACTAAATTAAATACCTAGTAAATACATTCAATAAATGGCCCAGCGTATATTTACTACTAATTCAACAGTTGCTTAAACCATTCAAAATATTGTTTAGTCAGATCAAAATTGTGAGGAAAACTTGTATTCCTCATAACTGTAGGGGTCATAACTGTAGGGGTCACGACCTTCTCAGTAAATTTAATATGAAATTAGTGTTTGTATTTAAATGCATTTAATACACCTCTTGCTGCCTTACTCATTCAGCCACGACTGCAAACAAAACTAATTAAGAACGTTAATAAATAGTTGAATGGAGCGTGGCGCTGTCCCTTGGATGGGTGACCGTCTGAGCGATCCCGTCCTTGCACGTAGCCTGCCTGCCCGGTCACTCGTAGTGGTTCGGAAGTCACCCTTTTAAGCTGTTGGTCCCCAGATTAAGTGTTAGAGAGGGCTTCTTAGCCCTAACTTCACCTGGTAAAATAAAACATCCTTTAACCTTTTTTAACTGTTTCTTAATAAATAGATTTTATGAAAATATTTTCTAAAAAAGATGTCTTGTCAATACTGATTATAATTTTTAATTCTATAGTTTCTTAGTCAGCATAATAAGTACAGATATAATACGAGTGAACGTCACACAATACAAATTTATTACAATATACGTACAAAATGCACAACATATATT
This sequence comes from Stictocephala bisonia, assembly GCA_035578905.1. Taxonomy (NCBI): domain Eukaryota; kingdom Metazoa; phylum Arthropoda; class Insecta; order Hemiptera; family Membracidae; genus Stictocephala; species Stictocephala bisonia. The sequence goes on along the minus strand of JAQJVL010000042.1, from coordinate 250,701 downwards.
CCTTTGTGGTTCCATCTGCTTGAGGAAAGGAAGCGTGGTTTACCGGTTGCGATCGCCATAGTATTTACCCATTTTGTACTTATATTGTTATAAATTTGTGTTTTGTGTGTTCAATTGTAAAGAAAACTAACTTAGAGATGTGTGACTCTTGATTAAACCGAAGTAAGGGACGATCTTGAAGTGACTCATGTGCACTTAGAGTTAAACGAGAACTTCAAAAGGGCCACTTAAGACTACATGACACTAACAAGTGGGAAATTGCTTGCCTACGACGTGAGGGAAAGAATAAATAGGCTACTAATATATGCTTCTTAAATAAGAAAATATACTTATATATAGGCCTAATATGTAAGTATGGCTGTCGAATACGGTACAAGGATTGGAGTAGACGCTACTAGCTTACCAGGCATAAACAGTTCCTGTTGAAGTAAAATCTATAAATAAATAGGATAGAGTAATGCAATTTTAATAAACAATAATAATAAGTAATAATTCATTATTATTCAATATTCATTTTTAAGACGCCGTTCGTAGAGACATGAGCGAATACGAGGGGTCAATGAGTGTGATGAGTGTAAATGAACGAGTGTAGTCATTGTCACTATCTGAGTTCGACTTAGATCAGAAAGGAATATTTATTAATAGCCCAATAGCCAGGGCAAATAATATTGACTTCTAGATGCTGTTTTCCATGGGCCGTGCTCTAAATCACTGCTATCTATCTGAAAGTGACACAAACAAATATTTACGTTTGTTTGAATTTAATGAGTAAACTGTACGGATTATGAATGTGTGCACTAACAACAACAACGTGTCAGTATGAGCTTTTATCTTACAAATGTAATATTTTCAGCATATTTTGACTTGAGGACCTTAACACAAAAGTAAACCCCTTAGAAAACTAAACTGAAATAGTTACAACCAAGCAGTAATTTACACACACTATTACATTTGAATATAAATGGTCCTATTATCTATTAGATTTAAAATTATAAAGACATGATTCACCTAGTCTACGTCCTGCTGTGAGGACATGCATTGGTGCCCGGTTTGATAACTTAGAAAATACAGTTGTTCGCCTAAGATACGACGCTATCTAAATGTAAACCGCATAAATGACCCACTCACTCAACATACCCTCTCTCTGAAACTCTCACCTATACAATCTACTTTTGACAGCCCTTCATACTCACCCAGCGTCTTGATGGGCACTGTTCGAATAGGGAAGTATAACGCATTAATTGTTGTTAACTTTACCGTAATGCATTTTAGAAGAACCTAGAAGGAGTTTGGACTCGTTAATTAGAAGGCTGTGATGGGAATTTACCTTAATTACTCTGAGAAGTAAAGGAGGAGTGGGCTGTGTTAGTCAAGATACAACACGATCCCTTCTTACATTCCCTAAAAGCTTTTATCTCGTTGTTTTCTAAGGTGGAGGAAATGTAATGGGATTTAGAGATAGTTATTGAAATTTCTTCTTTGGCATCCCATATTGTTGAATTTTGATGAGAACGGAAATAAAACGTCTGTAGGTCTTAGTGTATTATTTAATGCAGTTTTACATTTGTTATACTTATTTTTTTACTAATTTTAAAGGGTAACTTATAAATATTACAACCTTAAGTTCTGATTTCATTTTGTAAGTAGTCATTACCATTAACTATGTGCTCGAATAAATATTTAAATTCCTCTCGTTGAGCTGTATGTTTTACCGACTCAGATTATAATGAATATTGCATTTATGAGAACAGAATAGTTAACGAGCCTCGGATTCCATTAAATGATATTTTAAAATCGAAAACTCGATAACATTAACTATTTTATTAATGAAGTGTCGTTACGTGGTACATGTTATAAATGATTTATCATTATATATCTGGCCATAAATAGATATATATACATAAATAGACATATATGTGGGAGGGTGAGTGAGTTTGCCTTTAATAGTCGAAAAGGTATAGTGAATATAAATGCACGTAAATGTGAAGGGATTCCCATAAATACACGTATGTGTGAAGGGTGAGTGGGCTTACCATAAATACTCGCATGTGTAGAGGGTGAGTGGGCTTACCATAAATACTCGTATGTGTGAAGGATGAGCAGGATTGCCATAAATCCACGAGTGGAATGAACATAAATGTACGTAAATGTGAAGGGCAGTAGGGATGGTCATAAGTAAACGAATGTTTGAAGGGTGAGTGAGACTGCCATAAATACACGAATGTGTGAGGTGAATGGACGGGAATGAACATAAATGTACGTAAATGTGAAGGGCAGTAGGGATGGTCATAAGTAAACGAATGTTTGAAGGGTGAGTGAGACTGCCATAAATACACGAATGTGTGAAGGGTGAATGTGACTGCCATAAGTACACGTATGTGTGAAGGGTGAGTGGGACTGCAATAAATTCAAGAATGTGTGAAGGGTACGTGGGACTGCCATAAATACACGAATGTGTGAAGGGTGAGTGAGACTGCTATAAGTACACGTATGTGTGAAGGGTGAGTGTGACTGCCATAAGTACACGTATGTGTGAAGGGTGAGTGGGACTGCCATAAATACACGAATGTGTGAAGGGTAAGTGTGACTGCCATAAATACACGAATGTGTGAAGGGTGAGTGTGACTGCCATAAGTACACCTATGTGTGAAGGGTGAGTGTGACTGCCATAAGTACACGTATTGTGAAGGGTGAGTGTGACTTCCATAAGTACACGTATGTGTGAAGGGTGAGTGGGACTGCCATAAATACACGAATGTGTGAGGGTGTGTGTGACTGCCATAAGTACACGTATGTGTGAAGGGTGAGTTTGACTGCCATAAGTACACGTATGTGTGAAGGGTGAGTGGGACTGCCATAAATACACGAATGTGTGAAGGGTGAGTGGGACTGCCATAAATACACGAATGTGTGAGGGTGTGTGTGACTGCCATAAGTACACGTATGTGTGAAGGGTGAGTTTGACTGCCATAAGTACACGTATTTGTGAAGGGTGAGTGTGACTGCCATAAGTACACGTAGGCCTATGTGTGAAGGGTGAGTGTAACTGCCATAAGTACACGTATGTGTGAAGGGTGAGTGTGGCTGCCATAAGTACACGAATGTGAAGTCTGAGCGTAATTACCATTAACATATGTATGGTTTAAGGATTTGTTGAATTGTTGTCAATATGTTTAGGTCAAACTGTAATATCTCTTATGTGTTATTCAATTCTTAATGTGAATAGTCACAATTCTTAATGTGAATAGTCAAGACACGGCCGAATAAGAATTATGCGAGTAAACTTTGATGTATAGTTAAGGTCTTTGCTACAAAAAGTGTAAGCTAACCTTTCTTAGAAAGTTCAAATAATTTATAATTCAGTGTCATATTAACAACCTCAATATCGTTATTGGATGTTACAATACAAATTTGATTTTGCCATTTGTTGAACAAGTTCCTGTTGTATTCGGTTTATAAAATATTCATGATTATCGAACAGTACTAGAAACAATACTCAGAACGTATTGTGAACTTCAAAGTGCTCAAAGTTGAGAACAAAGCCACTAAGAGCAAATACAGTCAACTGTACTTTCAAGTTAGAACATAAACTGAATATTGATTTTCAACCAAAGACGTAGTTAGGTCACACGGTTTCGTATCTAGTGTTGGTATCACTTAAACAGCGTGAACCTCAATTTTCATACCATTTATTTTTACATAACTATTATTTCCCAAATTTCCTAGTTGGATAAAAACTATTAGGGTAGTAACTAGAAATAAGGTTAATAACTTATTTTGTACTGAATTTAGACAGGGTAAGATCATCATAGGTTTGAATTAACAAATGAAGTATAATTTTACAAGCTCAAAATTGTTTTCGGTAATTTTATAAAGGTAACATTATGTATTAGGAAAGTGGAAGAGCAACTGTGAAGAGAAAGTCCAGCCTTCAACAACCCGTCTTACTGAACGTGTAAAATCGATACAAATAAAAATGTGTTTTGAATATTTGGCAGTGAATATTATAATGTAAACTTTATTAATTATGTAATTTAATGATTTTAGATGAATAAAATCTATGGACAGATGTTTTTCAGAATGCTCACTTTCTTTAAGTAGCACTTAAGTTATTTTAGTGATTGAATTCTATGTTATAGTCACAATACAAATCTTATACTGTTGATATGAGCGTCAGTAGTTATAAACATCAAATACAAGACAAAATGCTTCATAAGTACGGTTTTTATTGTTTTATAAACATCAAATACAAGAGAAAATGCTTCATAAGTACGGTTTTTATTGTTTTAACAATGAAACAGTTGATAAATTATAGTTTTAATTAAAAATACAGTTTGTAAATAGCAATGAACATACAGGGTGACAATTAAGTCTGGAACCACTTTTTTATCTTTTAAACTAAAACAGAAAAAACCATGAAAGTTCACACAACATTACTAGTGACAGTAACCTACATTTGTGTTCTATTACCGACCGCACGACGCCTTTGAGGGACGGCCCACAAGGAGTCAGAACAAAATGTTTAATGGGAGCCTATGTCAAGTTGTACACCAAATGAAATGTCTTAGGTTACTGAAACAACACCACAAACCGGACTTCAAAAGGTTGATTCAGTCGAAAGCAAATTGCTGTTTGAATTTTAAAACTATTCCGAACTGTTAAACATTAAGTGATACAAGTTAAACAAAGTTTAATTACCTGAGATCAAAGTAAGGGTTCAAAATGTCCTCCTCCTGTTGTCTGACAATGAGTTTATTTCAATCAGGAAGAATTCATCAATAACACTACCAAAAACATGACTACGGTTAGGAAGTGAAAATGTGTTCTTTTGAATTTCCACGAATTGGACTTTGAATCCAACGGCTATAATCTCTATTTTGTAAGCAGTTGCACTGAAGCTTTCAGCAGGATTTGTCATGTACATGGAAGAAATTTTTCATTCATTTTCAAGTTTTAAAATCGTATAATTTTTATTTTGTTATTTACCGTTATGTCACTTAGTGTACGTGAAAGAAACACACTGCTAATGATGCGTGGATGCGGAGATAATGTACGATCATATGATGCAGTCACACATTTATTTAATGATAGGTTTCCTGACAGAAATCCTATCTCAAAGTCAACAGTAGTTAAAACCGTTGCTCGTTTTGAAGAGACTGGCAGCGTTAAGGATCGTGTCAGAACTGGACTACCAACAACAGTGACAAACGAACTCACATAATTAGATGTCCTTCAATCTTTTGTCAAAAATCCCACTGAATCAGAACAGCAGCACATTACATTGGAATGTATCGGGAGTCCGAGACAGAACAGCAGCACAAGGACATGGAATGTCCCGGGAGTCCGAGACAGAACAGCAGCACAAGGACATGGAATGTCCCGGGAGTCCAAGACAGAACAGCAGCACAAGGACATGGAATGTCCCGGGAGTCCGAGACAGAACAGCAGCACAAGGACATGGAATTTCCCGGGAGTCCTAGACAGAACAGCAGCACAAGGACATGGAATGTCCCGGGAGTCCTAGACAGAACAGCAGCACAAGGACATGGAATGTCCCGGGAGTCATAGACAGAACAGCAGCACAAGGACATGGAATTTCCCGGGAGTGCTAGACAGAACAGCAGCACAAGGACATGGAATGTCCCGGGAGTCCGAGACAGAACAGCAGCACAAGGACATGGAATTTCTCGGGAGTCCGAGACAGACAAGTTTTAAAAAAATCAGGTGTACCGAATATATCTGGTTCAGGAACTCAACGAAACAACTTCAATCGGCCGCTTGAATTTTGTGAAGGTGGTATGATGGATAGAATTAACCGAAACCAAATACTTCTGAACGATATTTTATTTTCAGATGAGGTAACATTTATGCTAAACGGCATTGTTAATAGGCATAATTGTCGCTATTGGGGCAACAGCAACCCGCACCGGAAAGATGAGACTTACACACAGCACCCACAAAAACTTAATGTTTGAACAGGTATTATTATAAACCAAGTGTAGGCCCATTTTTTATCAATGGTAATTTAAATGCTGTATTGTGCCTATAAATGCTCCATAATGAGATAATTCCTGCCCTACAAGTTAAAGTTGGCCTCAATTCCAAACAATTTATTTCCAACAAGATGAGCACCATCACACTATGGCGTTGACGTTAGACAATACTTGGATACAAAATTCCCTCAAAGATGGATAGGAAGACGCGGTGCATTAGAGTAGTCTGCTCGTTCCCTCGATTTATCTCCGCCTGATTTTTATCTTTGGGGATACCTCAAAGATAAAGTTTATCGTACTTAGCCTCGAGATTTGACGCACCTAAGACAACTCATATCTGAAGAAGCTCAAGATATTTCTCATGACTACCTTCAAAATGCAGCGGGAGGCTTGTACAACTGCATTAGGACATTGTCAGACAACGGGAGGAGGACATTTTGAACCCTTACTTTGATCTCAGGTAATTAAACTTTGTTTAACTTGTATCACTTAATGTTTAACAGTTCGGAATAGTTTTAAAATTCAAACAGCAATTTGCTTTCGACTGAATCAACCTTTTGAAGTCCGGTTTGTGGTGTTGTTTCAGTAACCTAAGAACATTCAATTGGTGTACAACTTGATATAGGCTCCTATTGAAGATTTTGTTCTGACTCCTTGTGGGCCGACCCCCAAAGGCGTCATGCGGTCGGTAATAGAACGGTACCGTAACGTAGGATATTATCACGAGTAATAGTGTGTGAACTTTCATGTTTTTTTCTGTTGTGTTTTAAAAGTTAAAAAAGGGGTTCCAGACTTAATTGTCACCTTGTATGTTCTTCAAATGGATTTATTCAACTGTCATAAAATATTAAAAGTTTATTTACTATAACATTATGCTTTTGTGTGTGTGTGTTTTTTGTGTTATGTTTTTTTATAAATGTTTTCTGTTTTAGGTAAGGTTTGAAATTCAATTTTAGAAATCGTTGGGGTAAGTTTAAGTAACTTGTAATTTTCAATAGCAGCACGTATTATTTAAAAATAAATAAATAAAAAAAATTGATAGAAATATATCTATACTATCTTAAATGTTCAACAATTTGCAGATTATTGTGAAACAATTTACAATTTTTTACATGACCTCTATTTTTAATGTTTTATTCTTTATTTATGATTACGATCAATTGAACAGCTGACGTAACCAGATGATCCATGTTATACTTTGTTACGTTTAGTCTAAAGTCAGAGATTTTCCGTATTATTTTTTGAAGGTAGGCGTTAGTCTGTGTGTTTTGACGTGTTTCCCTCGGGAACCCTTGCTCCCGCTCGCACGCAACGACCTCGACGTGTGTGACGCTCATTAATTGGAGGGAATATTAAAAAAAATTACGTAAAAAAGGATAAATTGTTAAATCAATCAAACGAGTTGTTTAAGTCAATATACAGGGTGTCCCAGAAGTCGACGTCCAAACTTCACAGGCTTGTTACATGAATCATTTCCAACAAAAAAATTTCCTTTATATATTTATCGTATTGTTAATAACTAACGATCTATTGACTTTTTAAATATTTTTTTAAATATGTGTATTGCAACAGAAAAAAAATCATTTTTATGCAAGAAATAATGCACACAGAGCCTTAAAACTTGTACAATATAATTTTAATCAGTATATTTGCATAATTATACAGTTTTAAGGCTTTTCGGGATGTCAAAAACATAAATTAATAGTGTTTAAACTTTATTTTTTTAACTTAAAATAAAGCTACTACTAAATTTAAACGGTGACTGCAAATGTATTTTTACCCTAAGCTAATGCCCAAATATCTTAACAACTCCCTTAATTAATGCAGAATTCAAAAATACTATCACATTAACAAATTCGTTAACTTCTTTAGGGAATTGGTGAATTTTTCTAAATAAGTACACGTTTTTGCGGGCTAGCCACTTGTCCGCCCTCGAGTGGCGCCGCTTCGCGGAAGTTTTATGCATGGACAAAGCTAACAAGTCATTTCAAAAAGGCTAGAGCAATAATGTAACTGCTATTTAAACACACATTTTGTGCTGATATTATAATTTTATTAAGTGAATATTTTTATAAATTTTAGTGTAATACAGTAACATTAAAGTTGGTGAATTTTTAAGTAAAATTAATTGTTACAAGCTAACAAAGCAATAAGAAAATAGATTAAATAAATTACAGTACCATTTTTCTAAATATACCTATTACAATAAAAGTTAAAAATTGCGACCTTCTTCCCTGATACAGAGCTGACAACTACGACAATTTCTCCTTAGAGAATGAAAGGATTGTTTATTATTCTTAATTGTGTTGGTAACTGTTATTCGTTGTCTTAGTTCACCTTGTGTATGGGAATCAGAAAAAAATCACCAATTCCTTGTAATATCCCTACAAAAATAAATCCTTGGAGTTTAGATCAGATGATCTGGGCGGCCATTCTATGGTTCCTCGTTTTCCAATCCAGCAATTTGGGAATTCGGATTTAGATAGAGCCTAACTTCATGAGAATAATGGGCTGGAGTGCCATCACATTGAAACCAAATATTCTCACGTATACCAAATGTAACATCTTCAAGGATTTCTCTAAGGTTGTTTCACAGGAAGTTAAAATAATTTGCTCCATTCAGTCTACCTGGAAACTCAAATGGCCAAACTAATTTGCCTTTAACGATACCAGCCCAAATGTTTATTCCAAACTAGTGCTGAAAGTGATCATTTCTAATTACTTTAGGGTTTTCATATGACCAATAATGTGTGTTGTGATCATTGTTAACTCTTGTTCTTTTGACAAAACTTTCATCAGTGCACAAAATGTTATTGAAAACCCCAGGATGAACTTAATTTCTTCTAAGCATCTCTCTACAAAAGTGCGCCCTTCTAGAAGAGATCTGCGGGTAGAAGAGATTGAACTCGCTGCATATGATAAGGATATAACTGGTAACTTTTAAGGCTCCGGTGAACTGATGAACTTGATATGGCAGTCTGTCTGGATAAACGGTGGACACTTGTAGTTGGATCTTCTTCTATCATATTTACAATTATTTCATCATAATTATTGTTAATACGGGTTCTGCCTAACCTCTCAGAATGTCCGGGAATCTTACCCTCCTGATAAGACCTATGCATATACACAAATACTATATGATCAGGAAATCGTTCTCTGTTAAGATACCTAACTTTATATTCCCTTACAACAGCATGGGCATTTCCGTTACAAAGACCATACAAAAAAGTACGTCTTTGAACAATATTCCTCATAGGGTAATACCCTAACAGTGTAACACATGTCATAATACAAACTGAAACACTTAAAAAAAAAACGTGAAATTAAAAAAAAAAAATAGATTATTTCAGCAAACAACACACAAAATACTGTTAATGAAAATTGTCAACGTTGCACTCATGTCAAATTTTCATTGTTTATTAATACTCATCTGGTCAACAATAAAACATCTAATCCAACAACAGCTGATTTTTTTCGTGTATTATTAACAGCTGATTTTGTTTGTAGGGCCCTGATATTAGTGGGATTATTTGTAATGTACTGCAGTAGACTAAACAAGTTTAATAAATCAATGTAAAGGGTTTAACAATTATTTACTTAATAAAATGATCATATCAGCACAAAATGTATGTTTAAATAGCAGTTACATTATTGCTCTAGCCTTTTTGAAATGACTTGTTAGCTTTGTCCATGCATAAAACTTCCGCGAAGCACCGCCACGCGAGGGCGGACAAGTGGCTAGCCCGCAAAAACGTGTACTTATTTAGAAAAATTCACCAATTCTCTAAAGAAGTTAACGAATTTGTTAATGTGATAGTATTTTTGAATTCTGCATTAATTAAGGGAGTTGTTAAGATATTTGGGCATTAGCTTAGGGTAAAAATACATTTGCAGTCACCGTTTAAATTTAGTAGTAGCTTTATTTTAAGTTAAAACAATAAAGTTTAAACACTATTACTTTATGTTTTTGATAAAAAAACGAAAAGTATTATACAGTTTTAAGGCGAAAAGCCTTAAAACTGTATAATTATGCAAATATACTGATTAAAATTATACTGTAAAAGTTTTAAGGCTCTGTGTGCATTATTTCTTGCATAACAAATTATTTTTTTCTGTTGCAATACACATATTTAAAAAGTCAATAGATCGGTAATTATTAACAATACAATAAATGTATAAAGGAAATTTTTTGTTGGAAATGATCCATATAACAAGCCTGTGAAGTTTGGACGTCGACTTTTGGGACATCCTGTATATATATATAAACGACCTTTTATACGAGTTGTATTATTCAACACAGTATTTTATCAAACATAGCAACAAGAAAAAACCACATGTTTAGTTACAAACTAAAAATTTAGTATATCCCAGTCAATTAATTTATTTAACAACTAATTAGGATCTAAGAGTCATGTTTTTTTTTTTTTGTATTATTAAAGGCCAATTTTAATATGTGCCAATTAATAACATTTTCTTATGATCAATATATAAATAGTCCAGAAAATATACACTGTACACGTAATAAGTGATAGTATATTATTGTAGACATTTGAACAGTAATATAGTTTATACTAATCACAAAAACACAACCAAAGACATAGAAAATTGAACGTAAGGAAGATAACCAGAGTGTAGGAAGGAATCAGTTGAGTGGTTGGGACGGTAACACATGTGTAGTCTACAACACAGTACACGGTCTACTCTAAGGCCCACTTTGGCCTAACCTTAGAGATGAATGCTCCCAAATAAAAATAAATATCAAGTCAGTTCCAAGAGACTGCATATCCTGAAAGTGCAATACGGAGTGTGGTATAACCATCATTGATAAAAGTGAATCTTTTGACAAAACATTGATTTTATATTTAAAAACACGTCTCTCTATTTAACGAAAACGTGATAGTAATAGAAACATGTATGAGGAGAGAGACAGTGAAAACTAACGAACAACAAGTCACAGAACTATAACTTTTGTGACTACTTTACTAAGCATATTAGTTCATACCCTCCACTATCCTTACACATGAGTAACTTGGTACCGATTGGTTTAAATAAAAATAGGACGATGGTATTAACCCGCCCTCCCATCAATACACCTACAGTGGTATTGACCCACCCACCTACCCATACACGTACAGCGGTATTGACCCCCCCCCCCCCGTGAATTTCATGCCTCTGCCTTCCCGGGCAAGAGTTCTATTTATCAACAGACTGCCAAATTCGACTTAAAGTGCCTTGTCGCCAAAGGAGTTTAACTCTTTTGACACAAATGTTGATCATAGAAACCTTCGACAACTCTAACAAGTTTATGAAACTTAAATGGAAGGTTGTGTAACTAAATGATCCAGGGTGAAGCTAGTGGGAAAACTCGAATACATGAATTAAATGTATAACATGTATAATTGTGAGTGACTTCAGTGAGACTGAATGGGGCATTTTACCCACGAAGTGAAATGTTTTCAATATTTATACTATAACAGAGTTTTTATATATTTATTTATATTTATATTGTGGTATGATCACACAAGAAAACATGTGCTCATTTTGCTGTTGCCTCCACCAGTCCTGCCGTCTACGAGGTGGACCCAATGTAACATCCTACCTCTTCAACAACCGTCTGTTCCATTTTGTGAACTTGCTGCTATTCAGAAAATATTATCTAAATCCTAGTGATTCAACCATAGCGAAGCTACCTCCACTTCCATTACTCTCTAAGGAGCACAACACTGGGTCAAAGGAAAGTGTGATGAACTAACACAAAATCTCAACAAAACTGATCAGTACATCATTTTATTTTCATATTATAATTTAATATGAACTGAAATTGCATCCAATACAAAATAACATGTCACATTATTTGCTCTTCTAGATATGTACTCATCATTTTATGTGAAAAATAAATATAACTCAATATTTATCTGTTTGAATCGAGATGGACTGGTTGTTAGTCCGAAGATCTTAGTAGTGGAGTAAGTTTAAGAACGTTGAGTTTATTCTCCGTCATCCACTCTAATGGAACTGTATGTCAATAATAACTTCAAGAAAATGAAGACAATTATATGACATCAACTCAGTTCACTGTAGTGTAATGGTGAGTAAAAAACTCTCACTTATTTACACATGATGAGACGAAAACAACGTCGAAACAGCACAAATGGAGATCATCTGGTCCACGCACCAACATCCTTTCGGTGTGGCCTAATGCATAGCAACCAACTGTTGTCAGTTGGCACCTTAGCAGAACCTAGAAGGGGCGGTTTACTTTTATTAACGCAGAGTAACAGTAGACTTCTGTCATGCAGAAAACTGCAATCATGTGTAATAATTGATGTCTTAGCGACCATTGGTTAGAGGTTCTTCCTCTCCTGGTAGCGAGTAACATGCTCGTGAGTCCAAAAACCATCTCGTCTCATCAGGTGTAAATAGGTGAGAGTTTTTACTCACCATTACACTACAGGGAACTGAGTTGATGTCATATAATTGTCTTCATTTTCTTGAAGTTATTATTGACATACAGTTCACTAGAGTGGATGACGGAGAATAAACTCAACGTTCTTATTTATCTGTTGTTTCTTCAGTGCAGAAATGTTCATTTCTGTTTAGTAGTTGCAATATAATAGCTATCAGACAGGAAAGAACATAAAATGGCAATGAAATTCCGAGACTTCAGAGGAGTGTAAAGTTGCACAATAACGGCAACTCTGTACTGCGCTTGTCTGTAACAGCATCACTACATCTTGTACTAGTGAACACCACGACTGCCTCATATCAATATAAAGATACTACTATTTAATAATAATTAGTTTTAATTGGAATACATATATAGATTAGTATAGACGCAAAACCATTCTTCAGCATTAGACAAAGTAATTTATATACTATAATATCCATTGGTGAGACCCTTCTTCAAAACATATGTTGTCGCGTTTCGAGTTGTTCATGTATAAAAAATCGTAAATTGTGTAAAATATCTTCTGGATCTTATAGTATTGTAAAAAAATACTGAATTAATAACACTCAATATTTTACTTTATTCCTAAAATAACCAATTAAAATTGTAATAAAGTTTATCAATCATAAAACTAATTAGCATAAGAGTCGTGCTCCACGACTTTATATTACTTAAGGCCAGTTTCAATATCTGGACAGAACAATACCAAATGAAAAGTATACAAATAGTCTAAAAAAGACATACATTTAATAATTGACAGTAGCCTACAATATTGTTGTTGTTAATTACATACTACTAAACTATTTACAGCTCCATTAAATGTGCTGCTACTAAAGTCCCTGATATAATGAAAGTAATATTTTAGACTGTATTCCTTTCGTAATGATCCCTGAACAATGAATTATAAAATCTTCTTTTATTGTGACTCATTTCAGCATATAAATATATTTTACACATGTTGGAGTACAATGAACGCAGTATTTCAAGCTGTGAAAACAGTTAATTTTCAAACATCAAAGTGTCAAAGTACAGAGCTTGCTTTGCTTATTTAGGCCCTGTTTAAAGTGCCACATTTAAGAGCATGTTTGAAAACAAAATCATCAAACAATCTGAAGTTAAATAGATGTTGATTTAAACCTTGGGTTCCTCTGCAAGAAAACATCATTTGATCCTTTGTAAGCGTGTTTACGTTGCTTATGTACAGTTTGACAGTAAACACTTGATATGTTTGATATCCTTTTTAACCAAGTATAGTAGGTTAGGCTATACTGGGATAAAGTTGTGGAGATTGTAGGCGATAGGCTCTATGCTCGATCCTCTTAATACCGACACGGCGACACGTTCAATGGTTGCTATCGACGTGGTCACTAGTAGAGAAGTCTGGAGTGTCCATGTTTTATGGTAGTCAAGGTTTAGATGTGCAGGGAAGAGAAAAAGTGTCGGGCTTGTCAGTTAGCTAAAAATCAGACGAACACCACTTGGTTCAGATTCCACGTAAAGCTGTAGGTCCTTTAGTTTCCCTAGCTCTTGCGCTATTAATAAATAGCTATTTCTGAGGAACAGTTGACCTTAGTTGTTAGTAAAAATGGCTACACTCGTTCATCTACACTCATCACACTTATTCGCCCCTCATATTCGCCCGTACCTTGACGATCGGCGTCTTAATGAAAAAATGAGGAGGCGATCTCATGTTTACTGACCAGAGAGAGGAGAGTGTACTTAAGAAGCAAACGTCCACTGTTTAATATCTTTTATTTGATGTAATTCTTATTTTGTACAACTTTAACGCGGCCGATCTTGTAATTATTGAATATATTATGTAATTGTCAGTGGCAGTGAAATCCGCTGCCACCGCCGATATTTTGGGAGCCTGTCGGGACCTCTAATTATAAATAAAACACAGTTTTCAATATTGAATATACTTTTGTTGTTGTTTGTGTTAACGTAAATAACTGATCTTACAGCACCGATTAAAATTCACATATTTGTAAACTAATCATGATTATTTCTCAATTACATTCTCTCCTTCTCACACTCATACACTATCCACAGCTGAGTCTGCCCACCTTCCTTGACCGTTCACTCTAGGAATGCTGACGCTGCTGCCTCAGCATTCAGCACTGTGCATATAACTTTATAACCGAGTTATATTACGTAAAATTATACAATTATAAGAACGAAAATATAAATATAAAGACACATAATATATAAATTGTATAATATAGGGGTGTGAACGTTACACAAGTAACAGCTGGCAGATCCATCTATAGCAGTTAGCACCACAAACATAGCTGTGGACTCGGACAAGATCACGTCCCACAACATGTGCAGTTTAAACATTTATAATTTTATTTAATCTCCCATTTAATGTTAGTTAATATTGTAGTTAACTTGTTATTCAATACAATTCTAACACCCATACCTATCACCAACGATCACTTAAGCTATTTGACGTCACACCCATAGCTACCACCAACGACCACTTAAGCTATTTGACGTCACACCCATAGCTACCTCCAACGACCACTTAAGCTATTTGATATCACACACATACCTACTACCAACGACCACTCAATATATTTGACGTTACATCCATAGCTACCACCAACGACCATTCAAGCTATTTGACGTCACATCCATAGCTACCACAAACGTCCATTCAAGATATTTGAAGTCACATTCATAGCTACCACCAACGACCACTAAAGCTATTTGAAATCACAACCATAGCTACCACCAACGACCACTCAAGCTATTTGACGTGACACCCATACCTGCTACCAAGGACCACTCAATATATTTTACGCCATGTCCTTAGCTACCACCAACGACCACTCAAGCTATTTGACGTCACACCCATAGCTACCACCAACGTCTACTCGAGATATTTAAAGTCACAATCATATCTACCACCAACGACCACTAAAGCTATTTGAAGTCACAACCATAGATAGCTACCACCAACGACCACTCAAGCTATTTGACGTCACACCCATAGCTACCACCAACGTCTACTCGAGATATTTAAAGTCACAATCATATCTACCACCAACGACCACTAAAGCTATTTGAAGTCACAACCATAGATAGCTACCATCAACGACCACTCAAGCTGTTTGACGTGACACCCATACCTGCTACCAACGACCACTCAATATATTTTACGCCATGTCCATAGCTACCACCAACGACCACTCAAGCTATTTGACGTCACACCCGTACCTACCACCAACGACCACTCATGGTATTTGACGACACATCCATAGCTACCACCAACGACCATTCAAGCTATTTGACGTCACATCCATAGCTAACACCAACGACAATTCAAGCTATGTCACATTCACATCGCTTCCTCTGTGATAGTGGTCTCAGAAATCCAATTTACGGTACAGCTTTATAACGACTGAAGTGGTTATTAAAAAATAATATAAAGTTTAAAAAGTCGTTACCTGTAACCTTTTGTTTTAATGTCACTGAACACATAAAGCTAGAAAATGTACCTGATAATTATATTTTTAACATGTAATTAAGATAAGTTTAACTACATTCCATGTTAAAACGTGCAAAATCGAGTCCTTCCTTGAAATGAGATCAAGGGTTAATCCTATCGAGCTTCTATATAAATGTGTATCATATTATTTTAATTCAAAATACAGTATGTTTTATGTATCTTAACAACAAGTGAAACAGTGTGTATATTAATTTGTTATTTAAATGTAGACTTTATGGTATCCACAGTTTTTCTTTTAGTATACTGTTTTTATACGTTTACCTTTATAGTTTACTCTTAAATCCTTAAGTATGTTATAAGGACTTTGATAATAAGTACGATTTTATAGTAGACAAAACTTCATTTACTCAGAACCTTCACAGTAAGATCAAAATACAACTTGTTAAATTGTGTCCATGGCAATATAGCCTAGTCCAAATACAAATAAGAAACATATGTTCTTAATAAAATAAATTGTCAAATTGAAATAAACACAGTACTAACAGACTTTTCAAATAGTCCGTATTAAAATAACAATTAAATCACTTTGTTAAGTCTGTATATTCAAAGATATATCATTTTTGACGAATTTTGGGACGAACCTTTGAGCGTATTTTGAGTCCTATTATTTTCTTAAAATTAACTGTCATCATTTAGGAATGAACATTAATTCTTATTTCGATAAAAGCACATGTTAAAATACAGCAGACAGAATGTATAGTTGAGTCTGAAGCTTTGAACTGTAGATTTGTTCAGTACTTTTCTAAAACCATATCTTATTCATTTACAAATGTTAGCACACGTTAAAATTACAAAAAAGAAAAATAACTGTCTTGAGCTGAAGCTTTGAACTGTAGATTTGTTCAGTACTTTTCTAAAACCATATCTTATTCATTTACAAATGTTAGCACACGTTAAAATTACAAAAAAGAAAAATAACTTATGATGTTTACCATTCATAACGGACTGATTTTATTTGATTAGGTTTTAAACTTAATATGATAAAATTTATATGTAGCATAAGTACATAATATCGTTTCTTTTAACTAAATAATATATATATATATATATATATATATATATATATATATATATATATATATATATATATATATATATATATATTATATCTTTAAATATATATATATATTTCATTTGGAGGGGGACAAAGCCCTTATATGTTGTATCTTCTAAAATGTAATGGCATAATGAGATGTAGGCAATAAAACATATAATTTGATACTCCACTTGGGCATTTTATTTTGGTATTTCTTTTTTTTTCTTTTTTTCATTAGGAGGGGTTTTTTGGGGGGGGGGCATATACCCCTTATTATTTGCACTAATCAAAATCTGACGGTATACTTCGATTCAGGAGAAAAATAACTTTAAATTGATACCCCTCTTCAGTAGATAACATCAGTATTAAAAAATGTTATATTTTTAAAAAAAATTGTTTTTGGTCCCCGATATCCCAAATTTTAAGTTTTTAAACTGAAATTCATATATAAGTTGCGTGTTTAAACTGTAAAGGTTTGAACATTTTACTCAAGCTTTTTACCCAAGTTAGGTCATAAAAACTACTATTTTGTGAGAGGCTCATGTTTATTCTTATGGGAATTTTTTTTATTTTCAAGCCCCCAAAACAGGCTTTATTTACTGAGAAATTAAAAATTTTTGAATTTATCTGGGGTCAAAATATATAGCTTTTTCTACCGTTTAAGACCCATAGTCTAATGTCGATGTGGACAGGACTCTAATTTACAACAGTTTTAGTGGTTCTATATTAGAAAGTAAGACTTTCGCACGATTTTATAAAAATTAAGTACGTTCATACGTATAATGAAGTAATCTGCATAAGGTGAGAGAAGGTAATTGGATCAATTCATCAAGTTGGTCGATACAATTATTGTTGATAGATTTTTATGTAGTTTCAAAATTATGAACTCTGTTCCTAATTTAATTACATTTTTATAGTTTTAATTATTGTACGATATGTTTATAAAGGTTTAAATAGTAGCACATAGCAAAAGGTGTGACCTTGTTAACATTTACAGTAGAAAAAACATAAAAGATACGCACTGGCGTCATTGTTTAAATACATCTTTTACCTTAAGAAAGGTCCTTTCTTAAAACTGTTGAAAGGAAAAGTCTTTGATGATAATTCTTTTTGGCTCCTTACTTAAGTTACAGCAAGGTTTTTTATATTTTCTTAAAAATGCGATCTAACAAACTGAAATCATTATTGAAACCACAAAAAAGTGAAAGGAAACCCCCTGAGAAACTTAACTTTGTAAGATAGCTGTCTTTAGTAAAATATTGAAAATGTCTTGCTATATTATTACGTTTGTTCACCATGGGTCTATAATTTAAGATAATAAAATAATGGATACTGGAAAATATTAAATATTCGTAAAGTAGTTTTTTGTTTGTTTAACACGTTTTCTTGTCGTTGCAAAATATTTAATTAGATAATTAAATTAATAATAGTTCTCATAATTATTGTTAAATGATAGTTTGTTCGTATCTTTTGTATTCTACAGTATAATCACGTGATGACCTGCTGAAACTGTATAGCAATATATCAATGAAACGTAATGCCATATTTATAACATAGGGTAAGGTACGTGATTCCAAGGAGCGTCTCCAAACAAAGTAAATGAAATAATCTGCTTAGTGCTTGTCTATGTGGAAAGTTATTTATATACAGTGCCGAGATTTTTTCCAGTTCATTTGTATGAATTCAAAACCTAATATATATACAATTGATCATTCTCCGTTAATTGTACTGTACCATTACATTTTAAAATGAAAGATAATGTCAACTAATTCATCTGATGCCCTAATAAGATATCTATCTGATATCAGGATGTTAAAGTATTCAGTAAATGTACTAAGTTTTTGTTTGAATTCATTTTTAAACATGTTTTATTTAAAAATTATAGTGTTATTTTACTAAGTTTGTTTAGTTATAAATATGTAGTAGCGTGAAACAAAATTTAAATATTTGATTACAGTTTATACGTCAATGGGACTCACACGTTTGTCGATCAAGGGTACGTCACCGAGACTAAATAGGAAGAATTTTTGTTATTCACTGATGTTTAATATCTGTTTTACAAATGATGCGACACTTTTAGATTAATATGTGTTCATGCAGTTTACGATATACGTTGCTGTACTTTTAGATCATCGATGGTCAAGTTCTTTACGACAAACATTGTGAAACTTTGAAACTTTAATGCTAACATTAAGGTGTTCATGCTTTTTATGATATATATTCATTGTTATAATTTCAGATCAACCGATGTTCAAGCGCTTCGCGATAAAAGTTTTGACACATTCGGTTAGTTGGGTGTTAATGCAGTTTACGATAGGCCTATTCGTTGTTGTAATTTCAGATCAACCAGTGTTCAAGTGCCTCGTGATAAACGTTGTGACAAGTAGTGAGACCCATCCCCCACCAAACTGGAAGTCGTGCCATACTGGGGGATGGCTCAAAACCAGACAAGCTATAGGATCACTGGTGGCAGTCAGAGGGTTAAATCATAACTCGGTAGCCGAGCGGAAAGCTATTTAATACAAAAGAAAGAAATTATTTTTTTGGCTGAAGGGCACAATATCAATAACACTCAAAATAAATAAGATAAACAAAGAAGTACAAATTGTACACAAAATTAGCAAAAGCTACAAATACCAAAAATTACATTACAGACGTGCCTATCTGCAGAATTACTAGAAAAACAAAATTTAAGAGAATTTACATTGAAACAATTAAGAAATTTGAACAATAAAAATAACCGGTAATTTAGGCCACATCCCATGACTCAAGGAGTCAGCCGGAATCCCAGGGCAGCTCCGAATTCAAGAAAAGTAAAAACGTTATTATAAAAACCCTCTTTTGGTGAAAAGTTTTAAAATCAAGCAATTAAAAAGAAAATATAGCACGGTACCGTTTTATCCGACATTTACTACAAAACACTACATTTATAACTAGGCCTAAGCATAGAAAATGTACAAATAGATAAATATTCTTAAAAATAATAACAGCAATAGAAAACTCTAAACATAAACGTAGCAACAATAAGATTTAAAATAAATATAGTATGTAAAAAAATATGGCTGTGGTGTAGAAAATTTTTAAGTTCATAATCAGTTCGTAGGCCTAGGCCTCTTACTAAAATGTTCCACAAAACATGGATTTTTTCAATTTACCACCCCCAGCTCAGCCGCCGGGAATAAAAATGGCACGGACTGACCTCAGGACGGAAGAATCCCACCCAAAGATGTAAAAAGGGCAGTGGAGGTGCAACTTGGCTCTATAAGATAGTCCCCAAATCAGTCTAGCACAGTTGAGATGGCAGACATTCGGCCGGGCGGCAGGCTGAGGGTCAAACGTCAAACTCAAGGACCCTGGAGTTTAGAGCAATTAGCCAGACATAGCTGCTGGTACGAGTGGCAAGCTGAGGGTCAACGTCAAACTCAAGGACCCTGGAGTTTAGAGCAATTAGCCAGACATAGCTACTGGTACGAGTGGCTGAAAGAGACAAGTATAAAAACCAGACAACCAGATAGACCGAGCACCGGAATAACGGAAATACCAGAGTTCGAGCCAACGGCCACGAAAGTAACATATCGACAGCGCAAGAGCGATCTCAGTCAGCCTGCCAAACCAAAACGAAAAGTAACAAAAAATAAAAAAATAAATATGTACCGGTCAAACGACCTGGTACAGTAGGTAAGTCGGTGTTAATGTAGTTCATGATAGGCCTATGCGTTGTTGTACTTTTATATCAACCAGTGCTCAAGTTCCTCGTGATAAACGTTGTGACAAATAGGTTAGTCGTTGTTAATGTTGTTTACGACAGGCCTCTGCGTTGTTGTACTTTTATATCAACCAGTGTTCAAGTTCCTCGTGATAAACGTTGTGACAAATAGGCTAGTCGTTTTTAATGTTGTTTACGACAGGCCTATGCGTTGTTGTACTTTTAGATCAGCCAATGTTTGGTTGGGACTACCGATGTTACTCCTTAAAATTGTTTATAAGAAAGGCCAATCTGTTATTTTACACTGTACCAGTTACGCACCACATTTTTAACTGATCATAATTTAAAATTAGAATGAAGAGTGAAAGTAGGCCTATACGATGTAATGCCTGCCAAGCAAACACGTTTGTTTAGTGACACTACCAGAAACATTCAATATATTCTTGTTTACTTGACTACAGTATTTGCCAGTCTGACCCTAGGCAAGCCCAACAAACAACCCTCCTCAATAGGTTCTAAATAAAATTAATTGTACTCTGCAAATGGATAGGTGTAAATGATACAATGGAACTAGTGATTGATATAAGTCCACTGTTTATGTTTGATGACAAAAACTAAACATATACAGTATAGCTTCAATATTGTAAAGGTAATCAAAATTCTCCATATTTTAATTATTTTCTTGTTCAATAGTTTATTAAAATCGTTTTATATGATGATAATTAATGTCCAAAGGGCTGTATGATGGATACGTCATACTAAAACGAGGCTTCATTCACTACTAACTTTAAAACGAACTTTTGACACAACTTTTGTGTTTAACTTGTTTGAGTTTTGTTCCAGTGATAAAAGGGTACAACACAAACATTTTCTTCGTAAAAAGTAGTATAAATACAAATTTAGCATTATGTTGATATACGTACACCTTCTCATAGTACTTACAATGAAACTATATGATTGTACATATTATAAAAACAGTAAAATTGTTCGTAAATTTGAAACAATATAATAACATAGGAATAAATGTGTATGTAGTCTGTGTTATCAGACCGTGGTTTTTTAAATATAGTGTAAATATACTCTATCCAAATAATAAAGGCACAGTAGCAACAGGGTATCAGATCTGGCCTATCAACTATCGGCCGATCAGTTGAAGCCAGTATGTCAACAACAAAGACTTGGTGTATTCATGTATAACTGTTGTAAAACTATTTTGGCTAAAGAGTATTATGATGTCATAATTATCTCATGTACAGGGCGTCTCTTAACTCGCTGATGAGCTCTTGGTATCAGATCTGGCCTATCAACTATCGGCCGATCAGTTGAAGCCAGTATGTCAACAACAAAGACTTGGTGTATTCATGTATAACTGTTGTAAAACTATTTTGGCTAAAGAGTATTATGATGTCCTAATTATCTCATGTGCAGGGTGTCTCTTAACTCGCTGATGAGCTCTTGGTATCAGATCTGGCCTATCAACTATCGGCCGATCAGTTGAAGCCAGTATGTCAACAACAAAGACTTGGTGTATTCATGTATAACTGTTGTAAAACTATTTTGGCTAAAGAGTATTATGATGTCCTAATTATCTCATGTGCAGGGTGTCTCTTAACTCGCTGATGAGCTCTTGGTATCAGATCTGGCCTATCAACTATCGGCCGATCAGTTGAAGCCAGTATGTCAACAACAAAGACTTGGTGTATTCATGTATAACTGTTGTAAAACTATTTTGGCTAAAGAGTATTATGTTGTCATAATTATCTCATGTACAGGGTGTCTCTTAACTCGCTGATGAGCTCTTGCTTATTGTTTCTGGTTCATTTAGAATCACAAATATTATATATAGTGTTCAAAACGCCAAGGTTATTTTTGCAGCCGCAATTTAGTTTTTACTTTTAAATAAAAAAAAAAAAAAAAAAAAAGGTGTATAGACCTGGATTGGTATTGGTAAAAATAGGTAAACTATTTTTAGGTAAAATTACGAATTCTAAATTATTGAAAAGTTAATCTATTGGCCACGTATCTACTCGTATTTAGACGTGGACGACCAGTAAGTCTGGGACCTGTAAGAATAGGGCTCAGGTTTTTATTTACAGTATCTCACTCACACTACTTGCGTTGTTACCTATTTATTAGTATAAATACTCCATTGGTATTGGAGTACAGTGGTATTACCAATACCAATGTACGTGTATGGGTAGGTGGGTGGGCCAATACCGATGTACGTGTATGGGTGGGTGGGTGGTTGGTCAATATCTGTGCGAGGAACTTATTCAGACACAAAGTACGGGGGCGAACCAGTTCAGTAGAATATGAATATTACAGTATGGACCTTTATAACATGAACATCCATTTTGAGAAAAATATTGATTTTCCTGTATGAACAATTTTAAAATGGTGGCTATTTAAAAATTTAAATCCTCAATAACTCATAAATGAATCATTATATTAAAAATTACACAATATAATGTTTTTAGAAAAGTTAATTACAAATACAATGATTTAATGTTTTAATGATCGGATGAAAGATAACAAAGAGAAGATAATTTAAGTGGCAGTTTGAACGAGCAATGCAATATACTATGTACAATATGCAACACACATGCAACAGCTGATAATAATACAGTAATTCGTGATAATCTTAAATCAGCTGACTAGTACAACAATAAATGTTATGTAAAAATCTGATTTAAGACTATCACTAATAACTTCATTATTACCATCCTGTTAGATGTGTGTTGTCCATTGTACTAGCATATTGCATTTTACATACTGTTACATAAATGATATTTTCGTTGATATTTTTCATCCGTTAAAAAAATATTATATAGTTGGATTTGTAATTAAATTGTCAAAAAACAAATTTTTAGTATAATTATAGGTTTCTGTGTTATTTAGGATTTAAAATGCTAAATGGCCGCCATTATGAAACATTTTTTACAGGATTGGTTGTTCATGTATAAAGGATCACACTAGTTTTCAGCTTAATACACCTTTTTGCTTTTGGAATATGAATTTAAAAGTAAACGAAAACAAAATGGCGGCTGCAAGAATAGCCAATTTGTTTGAACACTTTAAATATGATATTTATGATTCGAAAGGAAACAGAAACAATAACTGTGAGAGATTATCGGAGAGTTCAGAGACAACATGTATATTAGTTTATTTAACTAATAGAAGGACTCGAGAGCAGACAAAAACTAAAAATTAATGTATTTTTTTATCTCAGTTTGTTAAAATTAGAAAAACAACGAATCACAACTTTCTATAAATTATCTTGAAAAATGAACACCAGCATTCTCTGGAAATCTCAATTGTGAATTGAATCACCCGGCACTGTGTATCATAGTGGGGTGCGTTTTATGACAGAAATCCAATCGTATAGGTGTATATTTATTGATAAGAATACTCATTGAAATAAATGTTGATTGATGGGACCTAACATTATTTCTTATTTTATTTATTTTTATTCTAAATAATAGAATAATTATTAATATGTTCAAATCATATAATTTACAATAAAACCAATATATTTTTAATTTTTAACTAGGCCTTTCGCCAGCAAAGCTGGCATCATCAGGCAACACAACTTTATTTGTAAACAAACAAGACAATAATTAGTTCTGAAAACAGATGTAAATAATTTAAAGAATATAAGTATAAATATATTGTAAACAATGTATAGTGTATATATATATATATATATATATATATATATATATATATATATATATATATATATATATCAGAGTGTATAATTTTTAATAAAATAAGTTGATAATAAACAAGAATTTTGAATAGGTCCATTTTCATTGTTAATTAAAGATGAATTACTCTTGTTTATAAAATATGTTTCCCAGGCATTAAAGTATTTAGAAGATGAAACTGATTTTATTATTTTTGAATTTTCTTTGCTAATATTGTGATTTGTTGTCAAACAATGTCTAGCAACTGCTGACTTTTCTTCTCTGTTAAATTTAATGTGTGAAAAATGTTCTTTGAATCTTATTTTTAAATTTCTTTTGGTTTGTCCTATGTATTTTTCTTCGCAGTTATCACAGTTAATCTCATAGATTCCTGATAGATTTTCATTTTTAATTTTGTCTTTAGGGTTATTCAGTTTGTTTTTTAATTTGTTTGTAGTTTTGAATGTAGGTTTGATATTTGAATTTTTCTTGAATAAGTGTTGAATGGTTCTTGACAATTTTGTGTTAAATGTAAAACTTGCCCAATAATTTTCTTCTTTTTCTTTTATTTCTTTTAATGTAGACCTTGATCTTTTAATTTGTTTTTTAACAGACTTTTTTAAAATATTATCAATTAGTATAGGATCATATCCATTGTAAACAGATATATAATAAATAAAATAAATTTATAAATTTATATATATATAATAAAAAAAATAAATAAAATATATACAATAAAACATTGTATAATAAATAATAATATAGAATAATTATTATTTATTATTCTAAAGACTCTCATTTTAGAGGTTTGTGTGAATACGTATTCTGAATGTGTATAGGTGAAGGAGTGTAGTCATTGTCGATAAGCAAGGTTGAATTAACATCAATAAAGGGCGTTTATTGTAGCCTTAGGGCTATGAACTTCCTCAAATTATGATAGAATCCGAACCACGTACTATTTTTCTTAATTTTTGCTTATTTTCAAAGCTGATAGTTATCTCAAATGTACAACAAGTTTAGACGCAGAGAACTGAGAACTGAACGTATAGCCCACAACCGCCCCCCCCCAACGTATAGCCCACAACCGCCCCCCCAACGTATAGCCCACAACCGCCGCCCCCAACGTATAGCCCACAACCGCCCCCCCCAACGTATAGCTTACAACCGCCCCCCCCAACGTATAGCCCACAACCGCCCCCCCCAACGTATAGCCCACAACCGCCCCCCCAACGTATAGCCCACAACCGCCCCCCAACGTATAGTCCACAACCGCCCCCCCCCCAACGTATAGCCCACAACCGCCCCCCCAACGTATAGTCCACAACCGCCCCCCCAACGTATAGCCCACAACCGCCCCCCCAACGTATAGCCCACAACCGCCCCCCAACGTATAGCCCACAACCGCCCCCCCAACGTATAGCCCACAACCGCCCCCCCCAACGTATAGCCCACAACCGCCCCCCCAACGTATAGCCCACAACCGCCCCCCCCAACGTATAGCCCACAACCGCCCCCCAACGTATAGCCCACAACCCCCCCCAACGTATAGCCCACAACCGCCCCCCCAATTAATAGCCCACAACCGCCCCCCCCCCATGAGAAAAAAACAAAAACCAGCCTCCAAGTAGTTTTAACCTAAAGTCACTAATAAAAAAAGGAAATGACCTTTTTTTTATTAGTGCCAACGAACACTCAAGCTGTTTTACGTCACATCCATAGGTACCACCAACGAACACTCAAGCTCTTTTACGTCAAATCCATAGGTAACACCAACGTAGACTCAAGCTGTTTTACGTCACATCCATAGGTACCACCGACGAACACTCAAGCTGTTTTACGTCACGTCCATAGGTACCGTCAACGAACACTCAAGCTGTTTTACGTCACATCCATAGGTACCACCGACGAACACTCAAGCTGTTTTACGTCACATCCATAGGTACCACCGACGAACACTCAAGCTGTTTTACGTCACATCTATCGCCTTAATGTGCATCACATCCAAGGCTAAACCATATAAGTATGAAAACTTTAAACAATTACATATTTACAGACTATGATTGAATCTGTCTGGAAAGTTACGTCTTCTTACAAACAGTTAAAACTACAAAACGTAAAGATTTTATCAATTAATTGTTGCTACAAAACCAAAATTTTTAACATACAAAGTGTTGAAAAAGTCAAACTGAAGGGTTTACAATCAAATGTTACCATCAAAACAAATATAGCATGAACACCGGAAATAATTTGACTGCCTCTTGGGCCCTTCAACAACGTCACCTTTCTAAATATTTCTGAAACAAGCGGTTCAAATAAATATATTGGTTTGAAATAAAGTCTAGATGCTGCTGGCAATAGTTCATTTCATCCGTTATAAATTATTTATAAAATTTAGTATTTGTTATAGAAAACATCAAATGTTGCACGTTCAATAAGAACATTAAGTAGTAGTCTTGTGTAAAAAGGGTTCGTTTGCGTTATTAGACATTACATAGGTGTTTTTGTTCTTGGAAATAAAGTTGATGCGTTGTTTTTTAATTATTTAATTTTTCTGTGAATATGATACTTAGCCTATAGTATGTAAATAGTAAGAAATGTTGTGCATGATCAGACTGTGTACTGTACTAATATTTTAATTTATATTTATTAAGTTTTGAGGTTTGTTTCATAAAATAATACTTCCCCATGCAGGAGAGCTATTTTGTCATGTTTAAAAAAAAAACATTTGTTTTTGGCAAAAGAATAAAAACAAGGGTGTCCTTATTTTCTGTAGCATTGTGAGTTGATGATTTTCCCTGCAGGTTAGCCCACCATCTGGAATCTAGAGCCTGCTTGAGATTGTTTGTAATTGGAAAGGGGACATTGACAAAGGACTGGGCCTAAGGGTTCCTCTGACTTGTACCCTAAAGTTAAATATCGCACAACTGCTCCGTAACGTTATCTTGTACCAACTATATATACCAGCTACAAAGTTATTTCAGAATTTACTCAATATCCATTAATTTACTTAAACTAGCCTGATATTAAAATAAATTTGATTTTACTTGTTTCATTTGTGAAATACTTCTTTTCATACACAACTATTCTTAACAGCCAAAAAATAAATACCAGCGTTTAGGTAGACTTAGAATAGATTACAAGGGTTAAGTAGCATATGTATGTGAAAGTCAATGTCGCATGGTACAAACAAGAAAAAGAATCCCCCTATCAAGACTTAAACTGAAATTGTCCTTTTTATATTTCAATTAACAATCGAAAATATTAATTTAATATTTTTTTAAATTTATTTACTGACGTAAGAGTGAAAGTGAACACCTTTAATAGAACTATTGTATAAAAAACATTAGTACACTGGATCTCATTGATTTAATGATAACGAAAAAATAATGGCAATTCTACGTATTTCATTTTAGTACGAGGGGCACACCTTCACACCTCACATGGCAGTTACATGACTCGCCGTTTTCGTGTTATGTCAAATGTACATTTAAAAATATAATGTCTATTATTGTTGCGATCAATTATATATCTTACAATTGATGTTCATAATTTAGTTCAACCGTAGGATTGCTATAAACTTAAGCTTCTGATAATATTAGCGTCATGGTGTTATTTACTACAATATTTACATTACTAAACGTTTCGTTCATTCTGTCATGTGGCTTCCTCAGTGGTATCTCTGACCTTATATATACATCAGAGATACAATTGAGGATGCTACATCACAGCATGGACGAAACATTTGACGATTTAAATAACACATTGACGCGGCCGTTATCAGTTTTTATAAATGACACCGGGCACTTAGGAGTCTGCAGAGGCTGTCGGACATGTTGGTTTTAATTCCATAAGAACAATGTTATTTGAAAATTTATATATTTCGTTATTTATTGTCAAAAATGTGTGTATTGGGTTTCATTTTATACGTTATCATATTGCGAATTGTGTTTGTTTTTTATTTTTAATACATACGCCTACTTTTGAAAAGTTGGTGAAAATTCAATTTTAAAACTAAATATTTTTATATATTTATCTGTAAAACTGATTGGAATTTTTTTAAATCAATTACAACGTGCAATTTCATTTTTGATGAAATGCAATTTGTATGGAAAATTCCGTTTAAAAATAACTGTTTAGTTTGCATATGCATGATCGTATATCCGGTTCGAAACTAACATTGTTCTTATTAGATTTAAAACCAACATGGCCGACAGTCTATGAAGACTCTTAAGCCTACCGTAAAATATTATGTTTCATAAACCCTTTATCTGTGGTTTTAAGTGTTTGAATTCATTGTATATTTATCTTTAATTAATTTTCAGATGTGTAAATAAGATATATATAACCACACACAACGGGTTGGGTTTATAATGGACTCTTAATAGAATTTCTTACTACTTTGATGTTTATAAACAACTAGCTGTACCCGCCCGCTTCGCCGGTCATAATATAGAGTTTTGATTATATCATTGAAATGTGCAGCAACCTTTCAGTTAACAGTATCCAATTTACAACAGCTGATGTTTTGTGTAGTTTACTACTGTACTCAATTATTTTTAATTTTGAAAGTTTTGCCTACCACAATTTTATTCTATTTGTTTTTATTTAACAGCTGTTAATCAAATAAATCAATCAATTAATATAGCTTCACAAGAAATCAAAACATAAAAATATAAACAGTATAATTTTGACATATTTAAAACCCACAGCTGATATTCTTTTTATATTTGACTTATTATACCTTCATGCATCCTGCTATTTGATTAACATCGAAACTTTAGAAGTCCAAGGGATGGATCCCTGAGGGATTAAAGAAACGGGAATAGGACAGAAACCTTCCCTGGGGTATATAGAACAACTTCCCCAAGTTTCATGGCGATCGGCTGGACGGTTTGGTAGCGCATAAAGGATAGACAAACAAACATACATTGGATTTTATATATATAGATGAAAGAAAGGTTACCACACCCTGAGCTACCATATGTGCCGTTTTTAGCAATGTCACGTATGTGTAAGGGTGGGTATGTACGACATAATTCTTTCGGTAGTATCGTACAAAGTATTTCGTAGCTATATACTAGATAGGAGTGGGAGTATTTATTGTGTATAGTATGCATTGGGCTACAATACTGAATGACTATAACAGAATCAAAAGGAATATATACACTGTGTATTTTGTATATTTGTAACATAGACTATTATTGTTATTATTAGTGAGCTGAAAGTATGTATATCGTATGGCTTTCAGAGCCAGCTACCAAAGTAAAAATAATAAAAAATTAGTTTCATAAATAAAATTTAAAGAATAAAGCACTTGTGTATTATTGTCTAACTATTGAATTATCTCTAGTC
Organism: Stictocephala bisonia; assembly: GCA_035578905.1. Classification (NCBI taxonomy): domain Eukaryota; kingdom Metazoa; phylum Arthropoda; class Insecta; order Hemiptera; family Membracidae; genus Stictocephala; species Stictocephala bisonia. The sequence continues at coordinate 220,966 of JAQJVL010000042.1, read as the reverse complement.
ACATAGCTGAATCCAGGTTTCGTACCCAATCAACAGCTGCTTTACAGATTGGATGAAGACCAGATGATCACTCTTGAAAAGAACGCAGTTGTTAATCATTAAATATGTGATCCATAGTTTGAATTTCTACTTTGAAAGCACATGACTGATAATTTGCCATCCCCCACTTATATTTCCACATCCGTGCGAAAGTCACTCAACATAGTCCATTCCTTAGTAAGAATGTCCATTTCACCAATGATACCAGAAAATTGTTTTGCTGTCAAGCACATTTTAAGTTAACGCCTAGTTGGTTTTTAGCGATAATTCGTTTAAGATTAACTGGGAAGGTAGTAGAATAGGTAGTTTTCTAGATTTAAGTCGTCCTGCAAGTTGTATTGCATCCATCTTGCAAAATAGGAAGATTCGCAGTAGGTTTTTTTTTGAAATCTCTGACAAGTGCCTCTTTGTGTCTAATATCCGAAAGAGCTACGCGTATGTTGCACAGCACTGGAAGCCATGGTAGAGGGGTTGCTATAAGGGAACCGCTGATAGCTCTCATCACCCTGTTTAGTTGTGCATCAACCTATCGCACCTATGTACTGTTAAACGCTACACGGGAGCAGTGCAGTAAACCAAAGACGCTGTCCTGTAGTACGTTGGCTCCCATGATGATGCAACAAATTATTGCTCATGTTAGTTATGGTACTCACTTTAGCTGCTGTAAGTGACTTACGAAACAGAGAGATAGATCTAATCCCAAGTATTGTGGATGCTTAAAGTGTATCAGCCTAACTCCATACAATAATATCTTACATTTTTCATTAGTAAGTCTATTACTCAGGTGAAAGCAAGTTACTTCTGTCTTTGTTGGATTTAGCTTTAGCTCCCAGGTTCTGAAATAATTATTAGGGGAGCTTTCAATGGGCAGAAAGTGGTGTGATATTAAAATGCAAGAAATCTCAAGTATTCCTTTCATCTTATGCCGAGAACTTGTCAGGTGCCTCAGCATCACACCTCAAACAATGTTGGTATGCTGCAGTAGTCTCTGAGTTAACTGGCGGTAGTGCGTTTTCGTTTACCAGTGGAAAATCACTTAACGACATCTTAAACTTTATCTGAATTCTTAAAAAATTCTTTACAGTCAGTATCTTGTAATTCATTCTATATTCTAATAGAAGATTTTCGCAAAATCTCGTATTCCTTTTTCGTTAACGTAGCCTTTTTACAGAAACAATACGGTTGAACTATTTTAATTATTGTCGTTTATGGAATTAAGACTTTATAAAACATGACCAATATAGGTGTGTGTTCATCTACCTTTATAATTATCTAAATTGATTTTGTTAGTTCGTTCCCTAAAATGTCTTGGTGTTGACTTTCAGTGTTAATATAAATATCGTATCTCCAATATACTGGTGAATTTCCCCAAGTGTGTTGTACGTTTCATATTTCGCTTGTTATATTTTATTGAAATATATCAAAATAATTTGTTAAAAATACTTTAACACATTTTAAAAGTATTTTTAATTTTTTTATTAAAATTGCACATCTTCTGAATTATCTGATGTTTCTGCTGAATCTGAATTGTAAACTGAAATCATCTGTTATATAATGATATCAATTTATTCTTCAGATAAATATGCTGTGTCTGGTAGGTGCACCATAGAACTTGCTGTCTGTAATCTCTCATTTAATTGTGTGTATGCAGTCGTCGAGATAACCGCTAACTTCTGTTGCAGTGCATGTATAGAACTTGCTGTCTGTAATCTCTCATTTAATTGTTTGTATGCAGTCGTCGAGATAACCGCTAACTTCTGTTGCAGTGCATGTATAGAACTTGCTGTCTGTAATCTCTCATTTAATTGTGTGTATGCAGTCGTCGAGATAACCGCTTACTTCTGTTGCAGTGCATGTATAGAACTTGCTGTCTGTAATCTCTCATTTAATTGTTTGTATGCAGTCGTCGAGATAACCGCTAACTTCTGTTGCAGTGCATGTATAGAACTTGCTGTCCGTAATCTCTCATTTAATTGTGTGTATGCAGTCGTCGAGATAACCGCTAACTTCTGTTGCAGTGCATGTATCGCCTATTCACAGCCCTTTCCATGACATGTAATATATCCACAGACGTTACATGTAGTTACAGTATTTACGTCTGTGTATGAAGTATGCTTTACATTTATTGACGATCAGTCAGTGCGATTGTCTGTAATTGGAGATCAAACATACAGATGAAATACTGAACTGACGAGGTGTTACAGTAAATATGTAAAAAGATGATTCATATTGTAGTTGACTTCTCAGTTAATTAAAACAACTTAAATTAATGGCTTGATTTTCAACATTAGCAACAATGTATGTACTTTTAATTGCTGGAAACATAACATTTTACTAAGTGTAGGCTTCTATATGTATACGAAAGAGTACTGACCACTAACCACGAAAGAATGGCCAATATTCTCTGTAGATTGCGCGCTCTAATTCCCTTCTCTAGCTACTTGTTATCTCGAACTGGCTAACTAATCCATCGTTGTTATTTCCGTAGCTTTCGTCATACTACACACAAGCCACGGCTGGTTGGCCATTATTGTCGATAAACTGCGTCATATAACGACCTTTTCAAAGCCACTTGTTATCTCCAACTGGTTAACTAATCCATCGTTGTTATTTCCGTAGCTTTCGTCATACTAAACACAAGACACGGCTGGATGGCCATTATTGTCCATAAACTGCGTGCTATAACGACCTTCTCTAAGCAACTTGTTAACTCTAACTGGCTAACTAATCCATCGTTGTTATTTCCGTAGCTTTCGTCATACTACACACAAGCCACGGCTGGATGGCCATTATTGTCGATATACTGCGTGATATAACGACCTTCTCTAAGAAACTTGTTAACTCTAACTGGCTAACTAATCCATCGTTGTTATTTCTGTAGCTTTCATCATACTACACACAAGCTGCGGCTGGATGGCCATTATTGTCGATATACTGCGTAATTTAACGACCTTCTCTAAGAAACTTGTTAACTCTAACTGGCTAACTAATCCATCGTTGTTATTTCCGTAGCTTTCGTCATACCACACACAAGCCACGGCTGGATGGCCATTATTGTCGATAAACTGCGTCATATAACGACCTTTCAAAGCCACTTGTTATCTCTAACTGGCTAACTAATATATCGATGTTATTTCCGTATATTTTCTCATCCTACACATAAGCCTCGGTTGAATGACCGTTAATGTCGATTAACTGCGTGCTATAATGACCTTCTCTAAGCAACTTGTTAACTCTAACTGGCTAACTAATCCATCGTTGTTATTTCCGTAGCTTTCGTCATACTACACACAAGCCACGGCTGGATGGCCATTATTGTCGATATACTGCGTGATATAACGACCTTCTCTAAGCAACTTGCTAACTCTAACTGGCTAACTAATCCATCGTTGTTATTTCCGTAGCTTTCGTCATCCTACACACAAGCCACGGCTGGTTGGCCATTATTGTCGAAAAATTGCGCGCTATAACGACCTTCTCTAAGCAACCTGTTAACTCTAACTAGCTAACTAATCCATAATTGTTATTTCCGCGTATTTCCTTATCCTACAGTAATTATGATGTTTCTGGGTACGTTCTACTGAACAGTTACCAATACGTCTTAGCTTTGTAAAGAATGAAGTTAGGTTTGTTTTACGGTATATCTGAGCGAGATATATAAGGAACATTTAATATTACAACTTACTTTACTATTTTGTTTTGTAGGGTCGTTGGACAGGGGTAAGATCTGTCATGTGATACCTGTAATCGAATTGGTCCGACATCATGGCAACCCCCTTAGCTACTGTGGCTGCACATAATGTTATTAAATTACTTTACTAGATTAAAGTAATTTGTCACAGATATGACATATTCAGCTCCGTCAGTCAATCTTAGGTCTTTCTTTTAAGTCTAAGACACATTGCTCTGTATATACAATGTACACAGTAAAACTGCAATCGTTGTTGTAAGGCTGAAGGTTTTGCGTGTTAAGAGGAAGTCATAAGGAAACACTCGTTAACCATATAAGATTGTGGTTATATAGTGGAAAAGTGTTTTAAACATTTGTTAATTATTTAATAACATTTAAGCAATTCACTTCAAGTCTTAAAATAAATTAATTAAAATTTATTTCTTCTCAAGTCAAAATAAATAGACTGGTTTAAACTAAAAAACCTGTAAATAATATACTATACTGATGAAAATTCAAAATTGTTAAATATGAAATAAAATAAGTATTAATAAATTTGGTAATGACATCATAGATGCAATAGTGAAGAATACCTTAAAAAAACAACAATAATACATTTAGTATTATTTCAAAGTTTGAAGTTTCAATTAAAAAAATATTCATTCAACAAACTTAAGAAAGCAGAAATGTAAAAGTTTTCTAGATGCGATTTTAAGTCAGCGTTTATTCAACAACGAATTGGAAACCCAAACTCATTGAATAACAATAACATTTTGTAGTTGGAGAAGCTTTTGTAAGCCACAGAGATAACGACTCAAAAGCAATCTAGACAGAGTTTGAAAATGCTATCGGTTGTCAGTTTGGTTCAATTAATCCAAAATAGTTAGTAAATATTTCTTTTAGATAAACGGCACTTTACTTTGAACTTTACATTGATTACTGGTGAACTTAGAATTTTACATTATATCAAACATCAAACAGAACATTTTTTAACACTATATTGAATTAATTAAAATGCTTTTACTGTAAGTCAAGCTTGTATTATTGCAAATATTGAAGTAATAGTCGATGGTGTGTGGTCCCTACGTAATCATATCCGCTCCCATTACTCATGTAACCATTGTAAGTGGTTGGCCTCTATGTAATCATATCACCCTACTTTACTCATGTAACCAGTGTAAGTGGTAGGCCCCTATGTAATCATATCCCCTTTCTTTACTCATGTAACCATTGTAAGTGGTTGGTCTCTACGTAATCATATCCCCTTCCTTTACTCATGTAACCAGTGTAAGTGGTATGCCCCTACGTAATCATATCCCCTTCCTTTATTCATGTAACCATTGTAAGTGGTATGCCCCTACGTAATCATATCCCCTTCCTTTACTCATGTAACCAGTGTAAGTGGTATGCCCCTACGTAATCATATCCCCTTCCTTTACTCATGTAACCAGTGTAAGTGGTATGCCCCTACGTAATCATATCCCCTTCCTTTATTCATGTAACCAGTGTAAGTGGTATGCCCCTACGTAATCATATCCCCTTCCTTTACTCATGTAACCAGTGTAAGTGGTATGCCCCTACGTAATAATATCCCCTTCCTTTACTCATGTAACCAGTGTAAGTGGTAGGCCCCTATGTAATCATATCCCCTTTCTTTACTCATGTAACCATTGTAAGTGGTTGGTCTCTATGTAATCATATCACCTTCCTTTACTCATGTAACCAGTGTAAGTGGTATGCCCCTACGTAATCATATCCCCTTCCTTTACTCATGTAACCATTGTAAGTGGTTGACCTATATGTAATCATATCCCCTTCATTTACTCATGTAACCAGTGTAAGTGGTATGCCCCTATGTAATCATATCCCCTTTCTTTACTCATGTAACCATTGTAAGTGGTTGACCTATATGTAATCATATCCCCTTCCTTTACTCATTTAACCAGTGTAAGTGGTATGCCCCTACGTAATCATATCCCCTTCCTTTACTCATGTAACCATTGTAAGTGGTTGACCTATATGTAATCATATCCCCTTCCTTTACTCGTGTAACCAGTGTAAGTGGTATGCCCCTACGTAATCATATCCCCTTCCTTTACTCATGTAACCATTGTAAGTGGTATGGCCCCTACGTAATCATATCCCCTTCCTTTACTCATGTAACCAGTGTAAGTGGTATGCCCCTACGTAATCATATCCCCTTCCTCTACTCATGTAACCAGTGTAAGTGGTATGCCCCTACGTAATCATATCCCCTTCCTTTACTCATGTAACCATTGTAAGTGGTATGCCCCTACGTAATCATATCCCCTTCCTCTACTCATGTAACCAGTGTAAGTGGTATGCCCCTACGTAATCATATCCCCTTCCTCTACTCATGTAACCAGTGTAAGTGGTATGCCCCTACGTAATCATATCCCCTTCCTCTACTCATGTAACCAGTGTAAGTGGTATGCCCCTACGTAATCATATCACCTTCCTTTATTCATGTAACCATTGTAAGTGGCTGGCCTCTATGTAATCATATCACCTTCCTTTACTCATTTAACCAGTGCAAGTGGTAGGCCCCTACGTAATCATATCCCCTTCCTTTACTCATATAACCATTGTAAGTGGTAGGTCCTATGTAATCATATGTACTCTAATGAACCATGTACCCAGGTTGAATAGTTGGTCCCCACGTTTTTGTATCCCTTTCCTCAAAACGTCGTTTGAAAAAGAAAGGATCTTTCCAAGTGATATTTTTGGAATGTTTTGAAGGATCCTTAAGAGTTCTGCCCGCTTTTCGATGAAACGAGTACTTAGGGTAAGTGGGTGTGTGCTTTTGAATGTTTCCTATCAAGTAAACCATATTAATTAGTTCAGTTCGCAAAACACTTGCGATATTTTATGACAGTAGTAATATGATTAATGTTTAGTACTATGTTCACAAAGGCAGACATTATAGTTTTGCCATTAGTAACGGCAATCCAACACTAATGAAGTGACAATCTTTTAAATAAGACTTAGAGCAAAGTAGGCAAACGAAGTGTTAAAACAGTTTTTACTGCACTATTTAACTCCAGGGTGCAAATTAGAATGACTCTTTGTCAATAACCCGTTTTCTAATTACCAGCAAACTTAAGTAAGACTACTACGTACCTTCTGGTGGAAAAGGACTTGCGGTATAGCACGAAGAACATATATATCACATGAACATATATTTTTGAGAAGCTCCTCAAAGGATATTTTTAAAATGTAAATAACTAAAATTTTCCATTACGTATTTTGTTAGTAATTCTACGTTCTGCCATCTCAAGAAGTGTTATTATTTTAAATACAAAACTTGGGTGTCAATGAATTCATAATTATCAACAGCTAAGGACCGGGTGCGTATAAGTCAATGTTATTGTTCGAGCTTACGAGGACTGTTCCTCATAAATTGCTATTTAAGTACAGGAAGGCCTGACGGTTGCTATTTATTGTATTTCCCGAAGGCCTGACGGTCAGTGAATTCTTAGTTGTGTGTTATAGCATTTAATTTTTATCAAACTGAATTTTATGGTAATTCAGTTTAATTTTATTAATAGACTGAACTACCAGCGAACAAGATTCATATGTTGATTGAAAGGAATATTTAAACACTGGGTTAGCAAATTCTTGTTATGCGCCTAAACACACACGCACGCACGCACGCACACGCACACGCACACGTTTTTTTTTTTCTATATTAAAAATAGAAATATATTTAACGGAAGAGATGAAAGTTAATGTAATTGAAAAAAGTAGAGTTTATAAGATGATACTTTGTTGTGGGTGAGTAGGCGAGTGTAAAAATAGTAAAAGTGTTTCATAACTAAAGTTGGCAGATGGCATTGCAGGGATAACTTACAAGTGACAGTTCAGCCACTAAATATAGTAAAAGTGTTTCATAACTAATGTTGGCAGATGGCATGGCAGGGATAGCTTACAAGTGACAGTTCAGCCACTAAAAATAGTAAAAGTGTTTCATAACTAATGTTGGCAGATGGCATAGCAGGGATATCTTACAAGTGACAGTTCAACCACTAAATATAGTAAAAGTGTTTCATAACTAATGTTGGCAAATGTTATAGCAGGGATATCTTACAAGTGACAGTTCAGCCACTAAAAATAGTAAAAGCGTTACGTAATTAATGTTGACAGATGGCATAGCAGGGATATCTTACAAGTGACAGTTCAGCCACTAAAAATATTAAACGAGTTTTATAACTAATGTTGGCAGATGGCATGGCAGGGATAGCTTATAAGTGACAGTTCAGCCACTAAAAATAGTAAACGTGTTTCATAACTAATGTTGGCAGATGGCATGGCAGGGATAGCTTACAAGTGACAGTTCAGCCACTAAAAATAGTAAAAGTGTTTTATAACTAATTTTGGCAGATGGCATGGCAGGGATAGCTTAAAAGTGACAGTTCAGCCACTAAAAATAGTAAACGTGTTTCATAACTAATGTTGGCAGATGGCATGGCAGGGATAGCTTACAAGTGAAAGTTCAGCCACTAAAAATAGCAAACGTGTTTCATAACTAATGTTGGCAGATGGCATGGCAGGGATAGCTTACAAGTGACAGTTCAGCCACTAAAAATAGTAAACGTGTTTCATAACTAATGTTGGTAGATGGCATGGCAGGAATAGCTTAAAAGTGACAGTTCAGCCACTAAAAATAGTAAACGTGTTTCATAACTAATGTTGGCAGATGGCATAATAGGGATAGCTTACAAGTGAAAGTTCAGGCACTAAAAATAGTAAAAGTGTTTCATAACTAATGTTGGCAGATGGCATAACAGGGATATCTTACAAGTGACAGTTCAGCCACTAAAAATAGTAAAATTGTTTCATAACTAAAGTTGGCAGATGGCATAGCAGGGAATCTTACAAGTGACAGTTCAGCCACTAAAAATAGTAAAAGCGTTACGTAACTAATGTTGGCAGATGGCATAGCAGGGATATCTTCCAAGTGACAGTTCGGCCACTAAATATAGTAAAAGTGTTTCATAACTAATGTTGGCAGATGGCATAGCAGGCATATCTTACAAGTGACAGTTCAGCCACTAAATATAGTAAAAGTGTTTCATAACTAATGTTGGCAGATGGCATAGCAGGCATATCTTACAAGTGACAGTTCAATCACTAAAAATAGTAAAAGCTTTACGTAACTAATGTTGGCAGATGGCATAGCAGGGATATCTTACAAGTGACAGTTCAGCCACTAAAAATAGTAAACGTTTTTCATAACTAATGTTGGCAAATGTTATAGCAGGGATATCTTACAAGTGACAGTTCAACCACTAAATATTGTAAAAGTGTTTCATAACTAATGTTGGCAGATGGCATAGCAGGGATATCTTACAAGTGACAGTTCAGCCACTAAATATAGTAAAAGCGTTACGTAACTAATGTTGGCAGATGGCATAGCAGGGATAGCTTACAAGTGACAGTTCAACTACTAAAAATAGTAAAAGCGTTACGTAACTAATGTTGGCAGATGGCATAGCAGGGATATCTTACAAGTGACAGTTCAGCCACTAAAAATAGTAAAAGTGTTTCATAACTAAAGTTGGCAGATGGCATAGCAGGGAATCTTACAAGTGACAGTTCAGCTACTAAAAATAGTAAAAGCGTTACGTAACTAATGTTGGCAGATGGCATGGCAGGGATATCTTACAAGTGACAGTTCAGCCACTAAAAATAGTAAAAGCGTTACGTAACTAATGTTGGCAGATGGCATAGCAGGGATATCTTACAAGTCACAGTTCAGCCATTAAATATAGTAAACGTGTTTCATAACTAATGTTGGCAGATGGCATAGCAGGGATATCTTACAAGTGACAGTTCAGCCACTAAATATAGTAAAAGTGTTTCATAACTAATGTTGGCAGATGGCATAGCAGGGATATCTTACAAGTGACAGTTCAACCACTAAAAATAGTAAACGTGTTTCATAACTAATGTTGGCAGATGGCATGGCAGGGATAGCTTACAAGTAACAGTTCAGCCACTAAAAATAGTAAACGTGTTTCATAACTAATGTTGGCTGATGGCATAGAAGGGATATCTTACAAGTGACAGTTCAGCCACTACAAAAAGTAAATGTGTTTCATAACTAATGTTGGCAGATGGCATAGCAGGGATATCTTACAAGTGACAGTTCAGCCACTAAAAATAGTAAAAGTGTTTCATAACTAATGTTGGCAGATGGCGTTGCAGGGATATCTTACAAGTGACAGTTCAACCACTAAAAATAGAAAAAGTGTTTCATAACTAATGTTGGCAGATGACATAGCAGGGATATCTTATAAGTGACAGTTCAACCACTAAAAATTGTAAAAGTCTTTCATAACTAATGTTGGCATATGGCATAGCAGCGATATCTAACAAGTGAAGAGTTAGTTAGAGTTAAAGTTAGAGTAAAAGGGGATATGCAGTTGGTCCAGCCAACCCTTGCAACGAAGCCTGAGGCTTTTTGTGCCAATCCCGGTGCCTAATTGTCGTAAAGCTGGCAATCCTTGACCAGGCCAAGGAGCTTCTTCACTAGATTAGTAATTTCCGACTGTCCCAGAGGTGAGCCTTCAAAAGGTACTCTTCTGCTGGCACCAAGAGCCTCACGCTCCCGGACAGTGTGTTCTGCCGACTCTTCGTCCAACCCACAGAGGCGACAGATGGGATCCTCTGTAAGGAGTCCCGCTGTTCTTAGATGCCTCCGGAATTTACCGTAACCGGTGATGAGTCCCACCACCAACTTTACGTAAAATTTACTCAACCCAAGAAGTCACTTTGTTGACTTCTGGGAAGGATTTCTGACAAGAAGCTTGCCGAGTCCTTGCCCTGGGAACCGCCGCCATCCTTCCAGATGTCTGGGACCCAGTTTTGGTTGCTATTTTGACAGCTGCAGCCGAAACGCCGCAGGCCGGCTCAGGACCAATGAAGGGCTTAATAGCACCTTCCCTAGCCAAGGCATCGGCCTGCACGCTGCCTTCTATTCCCCTATTTCCTGGGATACATTCCAGCAGGACCTGATTTCTTGAACCCAGGATGCTGAGGGACTCCACACATTCCCAGACCAGACCAGACGAAACCTTCCAGGAGTCAAGGGCCCCTAAGGCCGCATGACTATCTGAGAGGATATGGATATGTTTCCCGCAAACCTCTATCATAATTTGCGCTGAACGTATGGCGACTTCAGCTTGGAACACGGTGCCATACGCTCCCAGGCTCACGCACGCGTTGGTCCTAGGGTCACCAGTATAGACACCAAATCCAGCTATGTTGCCTATTCTTGACCCGTCTGTGAACCATACAATTGGGTCGTGAGAAGAAACCGGGCTACTAACAGCGTCCCAGTACTCCCTCGACCCAAAATCCACAGTATGGGGTCTGGTGAAAAGATACTTAGTCCCAATGAAGTCAAACCTCATTGAGAGTACCTCATCGTTTACTAGATTGACCACTGAGGAGTGACCTGTACAGGACCCCCTCCAGTGATCAGTCAGTTGAGGCCTATAGGCCTTTTCCTCTGATCGCCAGGAGTGCTTCTCCTGCTTATCTTCATCCTATACAGAGCCTCAGCCGTCCGATCGAGCTGATCAGAGCCTGGGCTCCGAGAAGGATGTTTTCGAGGTCAGAGAGCGACATGCCCCCCTCCGCCGAACCCATGACCCGAGCAGCGGGGACTTCAGACTGGCCTACTTGGCTACCTTCGTTCCCCGTGCCAAGGTCCTTGTCCGAGGGCTCTGAGCGGTCCTCAGCCAAGTTGGATTCAGAATCGGAGAGAGACCTGTCCCCCCCGACATTGATCTGGCCCGAGCAATGGAAAACAAGGGCTGGCCAGTGAGGCTGCCCTCTGCTCCCGTGCTCGGTTCATTATCTAAGGACTCAGTGCGGTCCTTAGGTATGTAACTATAAGTGTGTGTGGTAATGAGTTCAGGGTGCCGCGGGGTCACTAAGCCCGTCAGCTGCACACCTCAGCTGCCCCTGCGAACCTCGGTCCGGGACTGCTTATTAGGGTTTCCCCTTATTCGCAGTTGTCCACCCCATCAATGACGAGGTGGAACATTCGCTATCCGCCACCTGCGACCCGCCCAGTAGCTGAGGCTCGCCCTGGGTAACAAGTGAAAGTTCAGCCACTAAAAAAAAATAGTAAAATTGTTTCATAACTAATGTTGGCAAATGTTATAGCAGGGGTATCTTACAAGTGACAGTTCAGCCACTAAAAATAGTAAAAGTGTTACGTAATTAATGTTGACAGATGGCATAGCAGGGATATCTTACAAGTGACAGTTCAGCCACTAAAAATAGTAAACGTGTTTCATAACTAATGTTGGCAGATGGCATGGCAGGGATAGCTTATAAGTGACAGATCAGCCACTAAAAATAGTAAACGTGTTTCATAACTAATGTTGGCAAATGTTATAGCAGGGATATCTTACAAGTGACAGTTCAGCCACTAAAAATAGTAAAAGTGTTTCATAACTAATGTTGGCAGATGGCATAGCAGGGATATCTTACAAGTGACAGTTCAGCCACTAAAAATAGTAAACGTTTTTCATAACTAATGTTGGCAAATGTTATAGCAGGGATATCTTACAAGTGACAGTTCAGCCACTAAAAATAGTAAACGTGTTTCATAACTAATGTTGACAGTTCAGCCACTAAAAATCGTCGTTCGTTTAGCATTGCTGCGAACGCAAACATCATCCCACCGTTCAAACTATGGATCACATAGTTAATCTTTCAGAAGGGATCAGCTGGTCTTCATTCAATCAGTGAAGCGGGTGTTGAATGGTTACGAGACCTGGATTTGGTTCTCTGACGGGATATCGATATTAAAAATCTAAGACATAAATACTTTTACCTTCACATTTTATTTGATTTAGACATTATTAATTGGGGAATTTTTATATTATTATCTGTGTAGTAGCTGGCTTAAAGCCATACTATATACAGGGTGATTGAAAATTAAGTTGCACCCCCGTTGACTTTTTGTTCTTTTATACTTGTAAAATATACTTACTAGATACAAGGCGGGAAGTATTGAAAACGTTGAAACATAAAAATATGGATGTTTCTTCATAAAAGATATGTGCTGCATAAAAGAAATAAGAACAAGAATAACAATGGCAAAGGAAGGATTTTGGAAGAAGAGTGAAAATCTATTGAAAGTGATGGCCATTTTGAAATGTAAATGTAGGGTTGCTCTAAACCTACAACTGAAGCAGTATTAACAAGGGATGGGAGGAGAGACAAATGAATTTCCATCGAGAACGGCCATCGAATTAAGTTAGAAGGAATGAAGAAGAGATGAAAGAACATATAGCAGTCGACAGAAGGTATCAAGAATTAACTGTTGAATTTGATTTAAATTAACTATCAGAAGCTATCATTGAATTGTTTGTAGATATTAAAGTAAATAATATAATTGATTTATTAAAGCGTTTTTACTTGCAAGCAAACATAATAATGTGTATTAGAAAATATAAATATTTGGTGAGTTATCCTCTCAGAATATCTGAGGCAGTTATCCTTAAAAAGTACGTGTACTTACGTTTCCTTAAATCCTTATTAAACCCATAAAAATACGAGCCTTTCACATTTGGTCGCTTTATTAAAACAACTGACATATATTATAAATACGAAGTTACATCTAACAAGAATCGATGTGTGAATAAACAAAGCCCTTGAGACGACAGAAGAGCGAGGCTGGAGAACATATTGGTATAAAGAATGGGGCAGATATTTACCGCACTTGTTTTTGATAAACGATCCACTCGATCCCATCTCGTTTACCTAAGGGGGGAAATACCCTCAGACTTTCTCAGGCAAAGACGTTTTTGAAATAAAAAAAATGAATGAATAAAAAACAAAAATTTAAACATTTATTAGTAGTTATTTATTATTGAGCATTATTATTATTATTGTTAGTAATATTATAGCATTATTATTGAGTAATTTAAGGTATGTGTAAATTATGATTGCGAACAGGTGTATTGACTGTGGACTAACAATTTAATCTTGGATATAAAGTCAGCATAATTTTAACAAACAATATTATTAGTTAACAGTATAATAATAAAATAAATAGTCGGGAACTACCAAGTGCGTTCTTTGGAACGAAACCTGTTACACTAAGTACACTGCCGATCAGGAAAAGAAGAGTTGAAGTGATGACGAACTCCAATGATTTGGAAATTAAGGAAACTTAGAAAGTCTCAAATCTTTCATAAAAGCCTGTGCTGCACCGGTTTGGGGATCTGTATAAAAAACAATTACTGAATTTTTTGCATAATTTACATCGATTTTGATTCCTCCTTCAAGCGGTGCAACAACCATATATATATATATATATATATATATATTTGTATTAAGACCCAAAAGTCTTATATGGTAATAAAACATTGAAAAAAAATTGTATATTAAAAATTGATCTGACACAAAGCTAAATCCAATCCTGCAAGCCATTTAAGACTGCTCACTGATTCTAGTTATGGTCGCAGGCCATTTATTATCTCCCTTTGTAAAAGAGCGCAGGTTGCAATCTCTAACTATTTGATCCATTGTTTGGATAGATTCCCCGCAATCACATGACTAATATAGTTAATCCCTATTTATACTTCCAGTAGTTACATCTGCCCGCGCCAGTTCCGAACCTATTCAACAATGTTCATTCCCTAATGGGAGGTTCATCCCACCTACAGTTATTGACGGATCGTTAATAAGGAACTTATTTCGTCCATCAAAACTGTTCTACTTTACGGCCCAGCTAGTATTTGGAAGAAATTTGAAATCCTCAACTAGAAAGCAGTACGTAGATGTGGTTTTCGAGCCACTGTTTTATTTATATAAGACGAGAGAAAGACAAGCATATTAAATGGATAAAACATTCCCCTGTGTAATAAGAACTGGTTTATCGGCAGTTTGCAGGTTTGGTTTTATTTTCTACATATTCAGTAATTATTGCTAGTTTTATCTTTCCTGCACTTAACATGGCATACTATTTTTTAGCTTAAGTTGTTTTACAATATTTTTCCATAGAAACAACATTTTTGGCTAGTTACTCAATAATTATCAAAATATCTTTAACAAAGAAAATTTTTTAGCACTATCAATTAATGTCTGTGGGATATTTCATTAGTTTAACGCGTACATTTTAAAATAGTAGATCGTTAAGGATGGAACTCATCCAATTCATATGGAGTCGGCTGCTTAATTTGCCCAATCATTAGCAAAGCACATAGCAAGGTGCTCTAGAGGTTGCATAATTGGCCATTTATTCTCGACTCCCTTCCACTATAACCTATTTTTCCAAAGTACAAAAATAACTGTGTGTAATTCATTAAAAGGAGGCCCTATATACAGTAGCAGATGCAATCTTATAATTTTCATCATACTGAGCCTACATCAAGATATTAAGCCTATTATAGGTTCGATTTCAAATTAATTTGAACATTTGGTATTATTTCTTAGTGAATATTCTAACATTTAGTTAAACATTTATTGAAGAATAAATAGTACATTTACTATAGTATACTGTATAACATATTGATTTAACTTATTTGTACTGTTAAATATGTACACGTGTTTCCATATTTTAACACTGCGCCGAGTGTCTACTAACGCAGACTAGTGCTGTGAATCAACGCATCATTAATCTACGCTCAAGCTCCTTGAAGCCCTTCTTTGTGCCAAACAAGCCGCCACTCGCTCGGTTTGTCTCATTGTACTCCTTGACGTATATTTGAACCATTTCGCCACTTCACAATCTTCATTAGTTTTGAGTTGTAGTTAATCGTTCTGATTTTATATTGTCATTTCGATGCATCTGCTCCGTTACATATATACATTTGTACATACCTTAATTGCTATGGTAATTAATTGACTTAAAATACTTTTTTAATCGATTTCTACATTCTGAGACTTTCCTTATAAACAATTACAACTTTCACTTCAATAATTTTACAGCGTGTTCATATAATTATTTATCAGATTTAATGCAGCAAATCAAAACAGGATAATACCTGTGCCTATAAATTATTGTTCATTAATAAATAATCTTTAAACTAATATTTTGGTGTCAGAACTTGTTTCACCAAACGTTATTTATATTGTTATTAGAATGCCCTGACTTACGAATTATAAGATTATGAATGTGCAGTTATTGTAAGTCAGAGCCAGTACTCATATAGTGCAGAACTCTGATTTCAATAAACAGATGCCAAAGGTTGCATTCTTTGCGATTCAGTAAGATAAAATAGTATTTTGAAAAGATAATGTTCTTTCCTTCATTGGAAAGAACAGGCCAATATTCCCCCGGCTGTTTCTTTCCAGGTCAGAACCAATACTCCTCTCGCTTGCTTCATTGGAAAGTATAAGCCAATATTCCCCTAGCTGTTTAGCTTGAAGTCAGAACCAAAACTCCTCTCTGTGACAGTCACTGAGAGATCACTGATAGATAGCATCGATGTCACTGTTATCACATTGGAAAGTATAAGCAATATTCCCCCAGCTGTTCCGTCCGAAGTCAGAACCAAAAACTCCTCCCGGCAACAGTCACTGAGAAATCACTGATAGATAGCCTCGATGTCACTGTTATTACATTGGGAAGTATAAGCAATATTCCCCCAGCTGTTCCGTTCGAAATCTGAACCAAAACTCCTCTCGGTGACAGTCACTGAGAGATCATTGATAGATAGCATCGATGTCACTGTTATTACATTGGGAAGTATAAGCAATATTCCCCCAGCTGTTCCGTTTGAAATCAGAACCAAAACTCCTCTCGGCGACAGTCACTGAGAGATCACTCATCAATATCACGGTTATCACATTGGAAAGTATAAGCTATATTCCCCCAGCTGTTCCGTTCGAAGCCTGAACCAAAACTCCTCTCGGTGACAGTCACTGAGAGATCATTGATAGATAGCATCGATGTCACTGTTATTACATTGGGAAGTATAAGCAATATTCCCCCAGCTGTTCCGTTCGAAATCTGAACCAAAACTCCTCTCGGTGACAGTCACTGGGAGATCACTGATAGATAGCATCATCAATATCACGGTTATCACATTGGAAAGTATAAGCAATATTTCCCCAACTGTTTGGTTTGAAGTCAGACCAATGTCCTGGAGTCTATCTATCTACCTATCCATCCATCAATCAACATACATGAGAGATCACTGATAGATAACATGGATGTCACTGTTATTACATTGGAAAGTCTAAGCCAATATTCCATGGCGTTGTGTAGTTTGAAGTCCGGGCCAATACTTCCCTCGCAAGACGTATTGAAGATTAAACTCCAGTAATTCACTATGAACACAAGTTAAAAAGTTATTTAGGTTGTAAACATATCATTTATAGGATAACAACCTGTAGAAGTATTTTTTTTAATGAATGTTCAATTATTGTCAGGTCAGGAAGGTGAAACTTACATTTGTAAATAATTTGTGTGTAATAAAAATGTACGTGAAAACTTCCAAAAGCTGAGCAAGAAAATGAAGGGGACACATCTTCTGTGTATAAATTTAAGTCTAAGCTTCAATTATTTTAGAATATTATTTTAATTTGCCGCTCACCTTTTCAGAAAACTGTATGGAAGATATCACTTGTGTCCACCAAAAATGGGGTAACCTTATGGAAAGATTATGGCAAAGGGTTAAGACTATACCATTGGCACTTGAAGCTCTCGACTTTATAAATTCATGTACATTATCTCATCTGACGTGTATAATAAGTCACTTAATACACATGTAAAACATTTATTTGCAAAAATAAAGTTCGTATAAATCCTAAAGGAAGACATACCAATTACAAATAACAACGTAAAGGAGGAAGATTAGGATGTAAGAACTTACTGTAGGGGGCACATGTGTTTGATTGTAAAACCTCCTACAATAAGCTTAGGACGTTGTTTGTTCATTTGTGGTTTTTATTTATTTGTTTATTATTTATCATATCGTATAGTTATAAAACTCTTACGTAAAGTCTCTTATGTTTTATTACAAAAAGAAAAGCAAAATTTAATGTGCACTTTTATTCGGAAACAGTTCAGAGGGAAAATAATACGGTTGATGTCAAGGAATCCAAAATGAAAATATTCTTTGGGAAATGGCAAAACTTTCCTCCCTAAATGGTGTAGGAAATTAATTTTGTTTTATTTTGTTTGTTAGATTTTGCCTACAAATGTATATATATATATATATATATATATATATATATATATATATATATATATATATATATAAATATCCACTATATGTATTCTTCAGCTTGGATTAATATAACTAAAAAAGCATCTTACTTTCAGAAAGGCATTTAATAGTAAGATAATATATGGTAATTTATGGTACTATCTTGGTCCGTTAACTATACAAATCTTAGATGTGCTAGACTCTTATATTTTGTTCCATCTAAAATATAATGTTTTTAAAATATTGAATTAACTTAGGACTTTAGCATTATACTAGTGGTTTCTATATATAATTAAGTTTAACTCACATTTATTAGTGTACATACTTGAAAATTTTACCCTGCTGATGATATATGACTTATAAAAGGTTCAGACAACTATCTCTTTGATAAAAGTTATGACTAATATGTTCGCTCTAAGTTCATTTCATTTGATACTTCTCCGTTCAAAACACCTTAGATAACTGACAAAACTTTCGCATATTGATCCTGGTCCACGTGTATGTGACCTTCCCGGAGGCTGAGGCAGGACATCTCACCGTCGACTCTAGGGGTGTAGGCCTACGGAGAGCGAGGGGTAACCCAGTAACCCTGGACAGATATTGACGGTGTGAATGAGCGTGGTGGGTGGAGGGTGGGTGTCGCGTCTGCGCGGGTGGCTACCTCACAACCAGTCTGCCGCGAGTGAGTGAGGTGAGTGGGTGAGTGCTGAGCTGCCGTAGCCCCGAGCTGGAGCCCCCGCCGCCGCCACACGGGGCATGGGGCCCGCGCTACTTGCCCCCGCCGCTGCCTCTTCCCCTAGTCCATCAGGAGGACATCGCGTACACCTCCAGCAGCTGTCCCGTGCACAGCCCTTATCACCGTTATCGCTACCTGAACGGGGGCCCGCCACACCACGCGCACCAGCCGCTGGCTCATCACTCGCACCAGCACGCACACCCGCATCCACATCACCAGTCGCAGCCACATCTGCCCGCTGCGCACCACTATCACTACCATCACCCACATCCGTGCCCTTCATCCTCGCATCACGTGAGTCAACCAGGTGTTATAATACACCGTTTACATTAGAACAATGGCCTAAGAGAATGGGTAATTGCCCAAAGACGTGCCTTCAAAGTCGTGCTAATACGTACACGAATTTACGATCAGTTATTTATGTCACAGTTAATAGCATCGTTAACGGATACAAGTGACGTAGCGAATGGTTTATGAGCTTAGTGTCATGTTGTAAACAAGAATTAAAGTACCAAATAAAAATTGATTGTTACATGCTTGAACTGAACACAATATTTAAATGTAACTCCGATATACACCTACTGTACTGTTTAAAAACACCTTTCAAAAACAAAATGTATTTATGTTTATTGTTTATAAGGAAAAAACTTTCAATTTGTGTAATGCACAATCAAGTAAAATAACGATGAATATCATCAGGTGTATTTTCTTAAAATGTCCATGATTTAATAAATATACTAATATAATAATACAAAATTAAATAATATTATTAAAAAATAATTTATGCTAAGTATAAAATAGTCTGTAACGTTTAATAACCAGATTTCTCTTGAAACCCGTATTATAGAATTATAATTAAACTGTTTGAACCGTTCTGTTTTTCATTAAAGTTGCAATAGTAGCGTTGTGTCCTTAAAGTAACATTTTGTTTCTTACCTTAATTATTTATTATTCCTCATCCCGTCGATATTTGACGGTAGTTTGAGTGACTTTACAAACACTTGATACTTTATGAGAAATACTGATCACTTATCTCTAGTTCAAAAGCCAATTTAAGCCGAACCTCTATAAAGTGGGACCTTAGTTTTACTTGGTGCATTGGACGCGAACTTTTATTGACATTTTACAATATGAACTTATATGAGCTAAGAGTCAAGTCGTCTCAAAGTTTGATAGCTTCAGTTTAAAACAATAACCATAGAAGTCGGCGTTGGAGAGTATGTCAATAGAATTACAAAAGAATATTATTTAGCTTTTGCAATATGCATCAAACTGACCTATGGATCAAAATTGTATTTAAATAGATATATAATATTTTAAGAAAAGAAATTATGCATTGTGCAGTTCAAGAACTTGAATTAACACAGAAACCAATGAAATCAGTTGAGTAGGTGTAGCTGATGGATTATTGGGTAAATGAAATTTAAAAAAACTGTTTCGTACGAAAAAGTATAAATTGCGTATGATAACTGATGTTTCATAACTAATAACAATAGGTATCTTTGTTTGTCATGCTATCAACATTTTACCCTTAACTTCTTAAGGTAATGGATCTGTAACTATGAAAGAAAACAAAATAAGTACGATGCAATTGTTGACACCCAATATGTTTCATAACTAATAACAATATGTATCTTTGTTTGTCGTGCTATCAACATTTTACCCTTAACTTCTTAAGGTAATGGATCTGTAACTATAAAAGAAAACAAAATAAGTACGATGCAATTGTTGACACCCAATATGTTTCATAACTAATAACAATATGTATCTTTGTTTGTCGTGCTATCAACATTTTACCCTTAACTAATTAAGGTAATGGATCTGTAACTATAAAAGAAAACAAAATAAGTACGATGCAATTGTTGACACCCAATATGTTTCATAACTAATAACAATATGTATCTTTGTTTGTCATGCTCTCAACATTTTACCCTTAACTTCTTAAGGTAATGGATCTGTAACTATAAAAGAAAACAAAATAAGTACGATGCAATTGTTCACACCCAATATGTTTCATAACTAATAACAATAGGTATCTTTGCCATGCTCTCAACATTTTACCCTTAACTTCTTAAGGTAATGGATCTGTAACTATAAAAGAAAACAAAATAAGTACGATGCAATTGTTGACACCCAATATGTTTCATAACTAATAACAATAGGTATCTTTGTTTGTCATGCTCTCAACATTTTACCCTTAACTTCTTAAGGTAATGGATCTGTAACTATAAAGAAACCAAAATAAGTACGATGCAATTGTTGACACCCAATATGTTTCATAACTAATAACAATAGGTATCTTTGTTTGTCGTGCTATCAACATTTTACCCTTAACTTCTTAAGGTAATGGATCTGTAACTATAAAAGAAAACAAAATAAGTACGATGCAATTGTTGACACCCAATCTGTTTCAGAACTAATAACAATATGTATCTTTGTTTGTCGTGCTATCAACATTTTACCCTTAACTACTTAAGGTAATGGATCTGTAACTATAAAAGAAAACAAAATAAGTACGATGCATTTGTTCACACCCAATATGTTTCATAACTAATAACAATATGTATCTTTGTTTGTCGTGCTATCAACATTTTACCCTTAACTACTTAAGGTAATGGATCTGTAACTATAAAAGAAAACAAAATAAGTACGATGCAATTGTTGACACCCAATATGTTTCAGAACTAATAACAATATGTATCTTTGTTTGTCATAGTCTCAACATTTTAACCTTAACTTCTTAAGGTAATGGATCTGTAACTATAAAATAAACCAAAATAAGTACGATGCAATTGTTCACACCCAATATGTTTCATAAACCTAATATAGGCTTTGGTCTCCTCAACAAGTTATACCTGTGAGACAGGTTCAAGCTAGAACCTGTGAAGTAAGTGTATTCGAGTCTTGTAGGTTACCCATCAGCCATGTTTTACTCTTTACACTAGTGGATTCTTATACATTTTATTTCTGGAGCTTTTAATTACAGCGAGTATTTCGTACCCCTTGTAACAAACAACCCCAAAACTGTATTTAATGTAACTTCAAGTCCAAGGTGTACGGGATGTTAATACACCTTTTGGCAGAACTACATTTAAAAATTGACTTACGCCCATATATAAAGAGTCCTGACATTGTCTTTTGCTTTTCGCAGTAATGGCTATCAAAACAGACAAATGCCTGAAGGAGATGTGCTGTATCAAAGTATCCAGTTTGTATTCACGTATGTTGATTTAGTAACTTACGTCATATTTTTACATTCTACCACTGTTCCAAATTTCGTCATTCCGAATTCTGCGATCGTATGCGATTATAATATTCAAAACTGTACCTTTTTCGTACTTTATAAGGCTGCTTTTGTATATGTACCTACACTATAAAGTAGAGAAACTGATCTCAATTTGCACTGAACTGCTTGGAAATATTTGAACTTAAAATGTTGACATTTTAATGTGGTCATTCAAATAATATGATTGTTATATTTAAATAATCGTTTAGTTAATATTGTACTGTATACAACAGTTAGAAATATTGTATAAAATTTTTAATAATTTAGAAATATTATAAACAATTTTTAATTACGGCATTTATGAGTTATTGGCATTGACAACATTCCTAGCGTTATTTAAATAATCTACGTTCATGGACAAACAAATATCATGAACGTGTTTAAATATTGGGCGGAATCGGCATACCACAAGAAACTATGAGCAGTAAGATAGCAAACCTTTTTTTAATTTTTCTTGTAATTTATGATTATGATTTTGTGTCTTTTAACAATTAGTGAAAAAAATATTTGTATGATTTATGTTTTATTGAATTATTTCACATACTTACTCATTTTTCTTCTTTTTTTAGTATATATGTATCTGTAAATTTTAGGATTTAAAATTTGTTGCTCGTTGTTTTTGTTTATTGTTGATTCAAAAGATTTTATTGAGTTGTTATATTGTACTTCAAAGAGTCTAATGTTATATTAATTCCACTGTTTCATTTGTTATATATTTAACATTATTTTATTGTTATTTTATTTATTGTTATATTATTTTTAACTAAGGAAGTTCCTAAAAAAGGCCATTAGAATATTTATGAATAAATATATATTTCAAAATAGTGAATTAATACACATAATTAATTGTAAAGAAATTATTATAGTTTTTCTATCAATTAGCCTTGAGCTAGAGAGATAAATAGAAACTGCTGGTACAAATTGTCTTCTGTTAAGTAATAAATACATGTGAATTGAACTAGATGTAGTGATTTGATAAGCCAAAACAGTGTTAGGACTATTCTCTTAGTTGATTTGAAAGGTATTCAGTGAGGGAGAGGAAATGAGAGTTGTGGCGACAAGTCCAGCGAGCTTTCTGTAACTGATTGGAGCAACCCCCGCCCCCCTCCCGCCTCGGACCTCCATCGCAAGCCTTCAGCCATTCATTATCTGCAATAGAACGCCAGAGGGAATAGCATTCACATAGAAACTACCAATATCCCAACCATTTTGTCATGCCCATTAAGTTATATCCACATTACTTTATCGCCTTAAACATTAACTTTTATTTTTGTAATAAATTTATTTGTTTAGTTTGTAACAACACAAGCACGTCGTGTTTAATCAAGTAACCCTCTAATAATTATTCATTAACCGTTGTCACGTGATTTATATGCCTACAATCTTCATAAATAGACTATTGAATGTAGTTTTTTGTAGGAGTAAATTAAAGTTTTTTAGTGCCATTGAGCAATTCAGGCATAAACATACTTTACTTGATTGTATTTCTACCGTCTTCATTTGAAAATATTGTTTTCCTTCACTAATACGGTTGCTTAAGTTCAATTTATTATATATGGCCCATATTCCTTTTTTTCTGTCTGTTACATTAATATCCGCATCGTACGTACATAACCTGTGTTTATTTTTGTACGCAACATTTAAGTGTTCTCTATATTTGGTATTATTCTTTGGCACATTTTTTAATAAAAGAGAAATAATGTTAATAACTTTCAATGCAAAAGTGATTATAATTTAATATGCCAAAGCACACTCATCTAAGCGGTGGCACGAAAGATGCGTACAGTGAAAAATGCGTACAGCGAAATATGCGTACAGAAGGAAATGGTGGTATTTGACGAGGGTAAGTATTCTCCCCGGTGGCATGAAAGATGCGTACAGCTAAATTAGGTTAGGTTAGATTAGGTTAGGTTAGATTAGGTTAGGTTAGGTTTTCCAATCCCAAGAAACTAAGCGACATTCATATTTATTTTAGAGGTAAACTCATTTATATAATTCAATTGTTGTAAAAGATCCATTTGCCCTAAAAGTTGTACGCATTTTTCGCCTATCTAATTGTTGTGACGTCATAGGTTACCCTCGTCATCTATCAAAACTTGATCCTGTACGCATATTTCGCAAGATTCCTGGTGTACGCATTTTTCGCTGTACGCATTTTTCGTGTATTCCATCTAAGTGTTTTACATTTCGAACGGTAACGTGTGGGCACTGTATTCGATTGGCATAATATTTTATCTTAGGAAAGGTTTTTGTGAAGAAAATAATTTAAATCGTACAAACATATAAATCAGCTGATGAACTATCGATCTAACATAATTCTAGTAAACATTCAATAATTATAACGGTTTAAAAAAATATAATTTCCGTTTCTTAGTGAACTAGGAGAGTTTTCACGTAAATTAAAAAATGTTTGTAAATTTTGACCATGAACGTAATTGACTTTAGGAATTAATAAATGTAAAGTAATTCATAGCGGAGAAAATGTATTTTAAAATGATTGACATTGGACACTGGATTACCTGTGAAACTGTAAAAAAATTGACTTATTCATGGACTAATACAAGTTAATTTCTTATGTATCGAAATAAAAGGTATTATTAGTAATTTTCTTTGGTATTCTAACATAATATCTTTTTTGTGTTTGCCGACAGTCGTAATTAAATTGTTTGAAAAAATAATTATTAGTTAAAACTAGATCTTGAGTTCAATAAATTCGTTTGCATGCGAGGAAGGAGTTCTAATTGAGCCCAAATAATCTTTTTTACTTTTATTACTATTTATTATACGATGTTATATTGCTACATTATCAATTTAATTAGAAAAACTAATGTTTTTGTAAGAAGGATGCATGTCAGAAAATATGAAACGATTTTACAATACATTTTATTCTGTATGCCTATTAGTGCCGTTATCGGAAAACGAATATTTTCTTCTTTTTTAGTGATCAATTCAAAGATTGGTTGGCAGCACTCAAATTAGTAGCAAATCAACTCCTCACGTCTTCTCGCTTTCCTTTTCATTTCTCCATTGGTTTCGCAACCCTCATCTCTTATGATTTGGTTCATGTACCTCAGTCGTGGTCTTCCTCGAGGTCTCTTTGCAATAATATAACCCTGAAATATTCCAGTTCAGGAGTCCATCATCTCTTATTTGACGGCCAACAAGACAAACTCTTCTTTCAACAACTGATTTCCACAAGCTTCTATTCTCTCCAACTCTCCTGAGGGCTTCGTCGTTGTCATTATATCAATCCACCTTACAGTACAGTAAAACCTCAGTTATCCGGCCTAATGTGGCGAAGATCAAGCCGGATACGATAAAAGCCAGAAAAAACATAAGTCATAAATAACTTGGTTTTATTGGAGAAACACGTTTAGTAACTGATAACAGACAGCACGTAATCGGAGCTCCTACAATTTCATGAGACGCAACGCTTTCTGCAATAATTGTAATGAAAGGAACGATGTTTATCACGATCGCCAACTTTCACGCTGCTTGTGGGTGTGTACATAAAATGAACTGTTCCACTTCCCCCACTCGCGAAATGGACTCTTTCAGCCAGCCACACTGAACATTGCCAGCTTGGATCTTAAGGCGCATTATTAAATTATTACGCAGTAACAAGCATTGTCGTATATAATCAATGGAAACAAGCGACCGCTTGTCGAGAGACGGCGACTAGTCAATACAGTGCCTGAATTTGCGAAATGCAAACCCGAAACACTCGTGTACGACATTTGCGTTTCAAAACTAAAAGGCGCTTACGATTAATTATAATTGTATCTTGTAAATAATTTGTATTGTTATCTACTTGCCGGATCTGATGACACGGACTGCCGGATAAAGCGAGGCCGGATAATCGAGGCTGTACTTTAAATTATTTGTATATAGGACCATGTTTCAAAAGACTGCAACCTATAGTACGAATAAAATAACATTGGTACTGGTGGACCGCGGAATGGCCACGCGAATCTGGTATGAAATGACAAAACTCTGAGTGTTAATTTGCTGTCAGACATAAAATAAGTAAGCAATAATTTTCAAACTGATTGTATACTTTTTACCATGTTATATTCTTTAAGAAAGAAATTATGCTGGGTGTTACTTAAATTAATTTGCTTTTTACTGTGATATTTGTGTTTAAAAAACACATTTTTATGAGTGAAATTGCGTGTGAGTCGTCTTTAACCTGTCACTGTAGCGAGAATAATAAGAATAGAATAATTGGTTTTGTAGATGAATTATAGTTTGACTCATTGTGATTAGTTTGGTATAAGTCTCATTTAATAATTCAAACAAGTTAATGAGTTCTTAGGCCGGTGTCATAACTAGAATTTACATTTTCCGGTGACAACCGCGTCAAGGTAATATCTACAATATTTACAAGATAACCAGACGTTTCGCCCATACTGTGATATAGCATCCTCAGTGGTTTCTCTGAGACTGAGGTTGGAGAATGACCTAGCTTTTATAACAGGTGGTGTGGTGAGGACTGGTCTGGCAGGTATGCTGGAGAGGGGGCGCGGAGGCACGGTCATTGGCTGAAGAAAATCAATATGGCTGACTCTTCCATTTTATTTGAATTTACTTAAAATGGGTTCCCATATCTTTGGAAGCCGTATACTATCATCCTTATTAAAAGTATTTCTTCTTTTATATATTTCTATGGCTTCCCTTCCGATTCTCGGGTAGTAATGTGAGATGTTGGCAAGGACTTTAGTTTTGTCAAATAAAATTATTCTGATTACTTTTTGTGCTATGTTCAGCAACTGCAGACTTTTCCGTATCTTCATTCTTAGTATGCCTTATATGTTCCTTAATTCTTGTGGAAATTACCCTCTTTATTTCCCCTATGTAGACTGACCCGCAACTACAAGGTATTTCATATACTCCAGGCATAGCTAATGGAATTTTATCTTTGACTGGCCTCAGAATATTCAGTCTATTCGGTGGCTTATAAATGGTTCCTATATTTTCTTTATTTAATATCCTGCCAATCTTTTCCGTTGTTCCCGTTATGTAAGGTAGATATGCCTTTTTTGAGGTATCCTTGTCTTGTATCTATTCTATTTTCTTGTTCTCTCCTCTTCAACTGTTGTCTAATAGTAGGGTCTATTATTGATTTCTCTAACTAAATATCCATCTGTTTTAATGTTGAATGTAATATTTGTCTCTCTTTCTTCGAACTATTTGGGGCCAAAATGTGAATGGCTCGATTAACTAAAATGTTTAAGACTGCATTCTTCTGTCCCGGATGATGATGGGAAGCAGCATTTAAATATCTATTGGTATGTGTAGGTTTCCGGTACACAGAGTGGCCTATTCCTCCATCTCTTCTTCTCACAGTTAAAATGTCAAGGAAAGGCAAACTTCCGCTATTCTCAATTTTCATTGTGAACATGATATTAGAGTGAATATAATTAATATGGTGAAGAAAATCATACAATCGCTCTCTACCATGTGGCCACACAGCCCAAACATCATCTACATATTGATACCAAATCAAATCAAATCAGTTTTATTGCAGTGGAAATTTAACATGTATTGCAAAAGTTAATTTTATTTTAAAAGATATTTTATGTCTAGTTAAAATATTTAGTTTCACCCACACTACAAAAAAATCTCTCAAACATACAACATTTCTGCACATTCATACATCCAATTTTCCCACCTCCAGTTCCGGTGTCAGCATACCCACTGTGTGGTCTCCAAGATATTCGCCAAAAACTCACCCACACTATAAAAAGCATGGTAGGCTAGAAAGCCTTTTAATTGAGTTTTAAACGCCTTCAGTGTTCTGGCGATTTTAATACAATTTGGTAGTTTATTGTAAAGATGGACACCTGCCTCTGAGGGCAAATGCTCGTAACTGTTCTGTGCTTCCCAGTCCTATAGTTGTCCCTGCCTCCGGTGTCATACTCGTGAATGTCTCGTCCCCGAATCAAAGCACACTTAGAAATAAAAAATGTTGTTGTTTCTAGAATATAGATGCAAGGTAAAGGCAAGATTCTTAATTTTTTGAGGATTGGCTTGCATGATTCTCTGAAATCAACTTTTTCGTTTATCCGAATCACTCTTTTTTGTAATCTGAACACTCTCAAGAGCTGATGACTTGCACCGGCTCCCCACATCACTATACCATAGACTAGGTGGGGGATAAATTAAACCATAATACGCCATCTTCAGTACCTGAATAGAGCAGTATTCAGAACAGATACCAGATGTTAATTTGGCACATACCGCATCAATATGGGCATTCCATGTCAAACCTCGATCTATGTGTAATCCAAGGAATTTTGACGTGAACACCTCTTCCCGCATAGTGTCTTCCAACAGTACGTTGGGGACCCATTCTAGGTTCTGAGGACGTAAGGTAAAATTTATAAAATTTGATTTAGAAGAATTTGTTTTCAAGTTTATGTTTTTTAAATACTGAATGCATTTATTCAATTCTACAAAAGATTGTTGTTCCACGAGTTCAGGAGCTTTATCTTTAAAACACAGGGTTGTATCGTCTGCATATTGCTCGATTTTTCCCTGGCGCAGAGATGCTCCAATATCGTTGACATAAACTAAAAAAATGGCTGGACTGAGAATTGAGCCCTGAGGCACACCGTAGCACAGGTTGATAAGTTCGGATGATTGATTTGCGATTTGTACTAATTGAGCTCTTTGTATGAGATATTGAGATCCAAGCCACTCCAAGGGCACACCTCTGATGCCATGAGATTCCAATTTGCTGAGTAGTATCTTATGGTCAACACAGTCAAAAGCTTTTGATATGTCGAGAAAAACACCGAGGGTGGATTTCCGAAATGATAATCCCTCCACAACTATATCGACCAGACTCACCACTGCGTCTATAGTCTATTTATTCTCCAGCGGAAATGAAGATCTGTTTTTTCAAAATTTCGAACAATTGCTGTCTGATGTGACGGATAGGCAGAACGACTTTGTTATCGTCGGGGACTTTAATATCGATACTCTCGATGTTAACAGTGCCACGACTAGATGACTAGATAACTTATTAAAGTCGTTCGGCTTGGTCTGGTCGATCGATTCTCCCACGAGGGTGACGGATCGTTCAGCGACAGCCATCGACAACGTTGTGACAAACCTAATTGACGCGAGGGTGTCTGTGGTCGACACAGCTATATCAGACCACTGCGGCCAGTTGGTTGTCATTGACAGTCACGCACCTCAACGAAATCCTATTACACAAAAAACAGTCAGAGTCACGAGGCCCGATAACATAGCACTCCTTAACTCTATGCTTTCGAGAGAGAGAAATGGAGTTTTCTAAACTTCATTGACCCAGTTGAGCAGCAATTTTCAACATTCTTGAACACATTCAATTTTCACCTAAACGTGAGCTGTCCCTTGATTAAAAAACAACAAAAAAAGAAGCAGAGTAAATGCACATGGATTACCAAAGGTATTCTAGTGTCAAAAGAAAAATTGTTGTTCCTCTATGAAATAAAAAAACACACATCAAATGAAAGATTCAAACAATATTTTCTAAATTATAAACGGATCTATAGGAAAGTCATAAGAGCCGCAAAGGCGTATGACGTAAATAAAAGATTGCTCACTTCAAAAAATGTGTCGAAAACCGCTTGGGCCATCATAAACAATAAGAAACCACTGACAGACAAACAGATAGAACTAAAAATTGGAAACGAACACGTCAATGATCCCTTAAAGGTCGCTGGTGTGTTCAATAGTTTTTTTGCTTCGGTTGGTTCAGACCAGGGACTAAGTTCCTCAGTAAACCAGCCATCCTTTTTTTTAAAACACAGCCCGATATCCTCCATGGCTCTGAGCCCAGTTAATGAGGAGGAAGTTGCCAGAGTGATAAGAGACCTTCCAACTAGGAAGTCAAACGACTCAAGCTGTGTCAACGTGGCTCCTCAAACAGTGCTCGAATCATTTATTAGGACCACTAACATACTTGATTAATATTTCATTTCACTCTGGGACTTTTCCCACCCCCCTCAAAACTGTATAAGTTATCCCAATTTTCAAAAAGGGTGATCCCTTGTCCCCTCAAAATTACCGACCAATTTCAATGCTGCCTGTTCTTAGTAAGGTTTTTGAGAAAGCTTTTCTTACGCGTTGTTTACATTTTTTGGAAAGCCACGATTTACTGTCTGACAATCAATTCGGCTTCCGAGGTGGTAGATCGACAACAGACGGGGTGGTGCGTCTTGTCCATATGATAGTGGAGGGCATTGAGAGCGGAGAGATGACACTAAGTGTATTTCTAGACTTATCAAAGGCCTTCGACTGTGTGGACCACAACATCCTAATTCGTAAATTGGAACATTACGTGATACGAGGAGTGCCACTTAGATGGCTTGAATCGTTTCTTAGTGACAGAAGGCAATTTGTAAAAATCTCAGATGTTAGTTCGAGGGAGGAGCTGCTGAGATACGGGGTACCTCAGGGCGCTATTCTCAGCCCACTCCTCTTCTTGGTCTACGTCAATGACGTTGGCTTATCGGTGCACAACGGGCGACTCGTTCAGTACGCCGATGACACGACTCTGGTTCAAAGCAAATTCAAAAAACGAACTGGAACAATTGTCCTTCTTAGAGCTCAATAGCACAATTCAGCAGTATAATAATCTCAACCTCAAAACAAATCCTGCAAAATCCACATTCATCCAGTTCCGGTTACGACAAGTCGACTCGGATCATAGTCTTGCAGTAATGATAGATGAGGCCGAGATCGAAGAAGTTCATTCGACGAAATTCCTTGGGATACACCTTGATCGAGGTTTGACCTGGGAATGTCACGTCGATAGCATATGCTCAAGATTGTCTTCAGGCATTTTTGTGCTGAGGCAACTAGCAAAATATTGCCCTACTCAGATACTGATGACGGCATATTATGGAGTAATCTACCCGCATCTTTCCTACGGGATAGCTTTGTCGGGGGCTTGCTCAAACTCTCTTTTGACAAGAATTTTTGTCCTTCAAAAAAAAGCAATTCGAATAATTGCAAAGTTAAATCCCAGAGAGTCGTGCAAAGAAACGTTTAAACAACTAAAACTGCTGACACTTCCTTGTCTCTATATTTTAGAAACGTGCATGTTCTTCAGGACCAAATGCCAACATGGAAGAGGTAGCGACCTACACTCATACCCAACTAGAGGCAGGGAGGACTACCGAACTGGGAGACTTAGAACGGTGGTCCATGAACGACTGCCTTCCCAGGCGGGAGTTCATTTTGACAACAGGTTGCCTAACGCAATCAAAAGTGCCACAATGCCCAAGGTATTCAAAACTCGTCTGAAAACGTTTCTGATTGATAACGCTTTCTACAGTACCGACGAGTTCATGGCACATGAATGGGGGATCTAATTGGCTGACTGACTAGGGGCTAGACTGGGATAATCCGAATAAAAGGGAGCCTGTATGAAAAATAAATTGTATGTTTGAATGAGTTTTTCATGTTGGTATGAATGGAAAATTTTAGCGTCAAATTAACTATGACGATTGCCATACAATTATATATTGTTTTAAGCAATAAACCTATTTATTATTTATTTATTATTATTTACCATTTCTGAATCCAAATTGGTACTCAGAGAGCTGGTTAAGTTTATTTGAAAAAATTAGCATTCTAGTTAAAAAAGTTTTCAAATATTTTGCTCAAAATTGGCAAAATCGAGACCGGCCGATAGTTATTGATTGAACAGGGGTCACCCTTTTTAAATACCATGCCTTTGGTTTCATTTGACGTGGGTTTCGCCGGAAAATGTAGATTCTAAGCTAATGAGACATTAATTTGTTTGTAAACCTTTGCAAACTCGGTAACGACAAACGCTAGACAAAATGTCTTTAAACCTAAATTAATTATGGTATTTAAGTAACACTAAAATCGTACCTCATATAAAATAAAATTTTCTTGAACTAGAAAGAAAGTTTTAGTATTTTTCAAATCTAGACTGTCAACAAGGCGGCGGTGTACCACGTGGTGAGTCACTGGCTCAGCTGTCAGCTCTGCCCGGGAACATCCTAGTTGCGCCTCAGCGGCAAGCTTTTGTGATTTGCCTTCCAGGAAAACGAAAGCTCTGTACCATGATGCTACCACCATCGATATATCGATGGGTGACATTCAATAAGTTTATGTTAGTTTAATTTAACTAACAATTAATTGAGTCAACTTGTTAAAGATTGGTGTTTTGTTATCAATTCATTAATCTTGAGTTGTTTATATCACGTGAGCTTATATAGAATGGTAAAACTGTCATTTACAGTAAGTTTATTTTAATAAAGAATGGCAGTGACTAAACTGGCTTTGAGATTAAGTTTGCTATACTTAGAAGTATAAAACACTTTTAAAATGTATTCACTGGGTTGTTTTCCCAAACTGTTATTCTGTTGTAAAATGGTGCTCCATAATTTGTAATTCCATAGACATGTATACATACGATTTTCATTACTACAATTGTACAATACTATTAGTATTACAATAATACAATTGTACAAACACACGCATAGAAAGGCTATAACGGTATGATAGAAAAATAATATTATAACATTAGGGTTTAAAAACATTCATAAACATTTTTGGTATACAAATGTTTTATTTAAATTAATACGTATAAAAATATGGAAAAGATTGTTTATATACATAAAGACAGTTATCCATGTACACAGAGGCTTTAAATAAAATATTTAATATTATTAATGGAAACCTACTGAACGCATGAAATTAAAACAATTACAATATACATGATATCAATATACAATTCCAAGCGCACACATATATTTGATATACACTAAAAGTTATTCATAATTAATTATAACTCATTCGAATAAAACGCCATATTGAATGATAAAAATATATAACATATGTTTGGTTCGGCAACTGTATGAAATCCCCTTCAGAACGATAGTCCATCTATTTATGTATTTTTTTGCTAGTGAAGCTTTTTATAAATAAAAATCTGTTTTTGTATCGTTCTTTTGATTGTATTACGAATTGGCCCAATTGAACCTAATTAAGACTCAATAAAAATATTACTTCTGCCAATTTCTAAATAAAAACTGTATTTAAATGTACAATTTCCTAATAAATAGCTTATCTACAAAAGAATTTTCATGACAACTGACCACAACTAACTGGTGTTTATTAGAAATGTCGCCCGTCCCTTACAATTACACCCACTCCAAAGGTCTTTGGCATGTATGTTGGGCGGGAGGTGATAGCTGCATGGATTTCAAATAAACAATTTGTAAAGTCTAGGAGTTAGCCCATAGTGATTTCCCAGCCTCCATCACTTAAGCTGCGGTCAGACTAGGCTGTTTAGCAGCCGCTACTAACCAGCCGCTGGTAATATTGCCAGCAAGCAGCC
Organism: Stictocephala bisonia; assembly: GCA_035578905.1. Lineage (NCBI taxonomy): Eukaryota > Metazoa > Arthropoda > Insecta > Hemiptera > Membracidae > Stictocephala > Stictocephala bisonia. Next base: position 187,669 of record JAQJVL010000042.1, on the reverse strand, counting down.
TAGTCTGACCCATCAGGTAATAAAGCAGCAAAAAGATCTCCTGAAAAAATGCTACCCCCATCTCGTCACTTGAAGCATATTAAAACAACTTCTGGTTGTAAGAAACCTCAAACACGTTTTGAAAAGTCAGTGGATAAGTTACATGATATAGGTAAATTAGCTGCTGAAAACGAAGATCAATTCGACAAATATGGCAAGTATATTGCTAGCCAATTAAGGGAGATGCCATTAAGAAGTTTCATCGCCCTACAAAGCAAGATTAACACCCTTATCACAACAGAACGCTTGCTCTGTTTGGATAATGAGCAAGGACAGTCTTCCATGCAGCAGCGCTCGCAGTCACCATACAGCAGCGGTAGCTCTTGTTCGACCCTACATCCCCTGATGTCACCGTACAGCGGTAGCTCTTGTTCTCAGATGTCACCATTCAGTCACATCAGCTCTGGCCAAACACCAGGTATATCCCACCAAGACGACATTGGAAGTTTGGACATTTTATCCCAAGCCATGGTTGGAATGTGTGATGCGGGGACCCACCATGCCAATTTAAATAACTGACTTTCTAGAAACTAAAATATTTCCAGTTTGTTTTACATAACAAAATTAATTGTTATAGACAAAGTGAAGAAGATTAATAAACTACATTATTGTTTAAAGTAAAATGTGCTTATAAATTCTTGTCCTAGGCCTCCTTACTCTCCCGTAAGAAAATATCCCTTGCTCGTTTTTTCAGAAAAAGTCAATTATTTTCTATTTGATAAGCTAACTAGAAATACAAATAGGAGTAAATAATGTACCTACTACTGTACCTTGATAAACTGCTGTAAAACCTCGTAAATGCTGCTCAACACTTCTGGAACGAACACTGAAATTGAGTTATGAGGAACTCTAAACAGGTAGGCCAAAGACTTGTAACTGTCTCCAGTTGCTACATAACGTAAAGTTATTTCTAGTTTTGTTTTACTTGGAATAGCCTGACGGAATTTGGTGTCTTTTTTCTGGATAAGCGGAGTGACTAACTCTAATAGCTCTTTAAATTTAGGAACTGACATTCTTAAAATGTTTGCATAAGATGACGGATCTTCCAATTCTAGTTCCTTAAAAAGTCTTGCTGATGCCCCCAGATCGTTTCTTCTTAATATCCAGGATCTAACCCACCATCGCCTTTTCTTCCGTTTCAACATCTGTTCACACAACTCTTTAATTCCAATATTTAACACACGTCTCAGAACTTCACGACTCACACCAATAGATGACATGATGCACACAACACACTACACACGATGTTTTCAAGTCACCAACATCAACTGTACTAGCGGCTAGTTACCTTATAATGTGAACCCCTCAGATCCGCAGGCTGATGGCGATATTTACCAGCGGCTGGTTAGTAGCGGCTGGTAAACAGCCTAGTCTGACCGCAGCTTTACAGGATGTGGCAGGGGGTGACCGCTGGTCCTTGGATATTCTACCTGAAACGTTCGAGGCCAACTAGGATGTTTGGTTTTATGACCCTTTTCCTGACCCTCATTAGTTATGATGAGTTATGATGAGGCACAACCACTGTTGAAGAAAAAACTATAAACACTAGAGTTTGAAACATCACTGTAAATAAACTAATTACACTAGAAAAATACAAATGACATTAAAATATTTTTTTGTTTATTTCTGCGTGATTTCTAACGCTCTTTACCGAAACGTCAACTTTAGACATTTCTACAATAAAAACCTCTGGTCAGATTAAGTTAAAACGTTAATAGGTCATTTATTAACTATTTAAATAACTTATGCTAGGGTTTTGTGAACTTTGATTAATTAACAAAAAAGTTCTTATGTAAAATGTAAAACATCTTTTTCTAGTAATTGACTAGGCCTACGGAATCGAATAAAACTTCATTTTGTACATCACAATACCATTATTCCAAAAACGAACGAACATTTACATAACACACTTGTATGAATTTATACGAATTAATAATCAAACGCAGGGTAGTGTGTAGCGGCGCGTGAAATGGCGGTACTGTACTTCTACCGACGACCAGATCGGATAAAACAAAGCGACGTTGCCGCGATGAGGTCTGTTCCAACGGCTTTTTTTACTTTCCATATGAAATTTGTTTCACAGATTCTAACTTTGTTAGTCATTTATGTTCGTACAACAGTATTTATGTAACAATTTTGATCTATTACGATAAAACCTAATACTAAAAATTATTAAAAATCTATCACTGAACGTTGTAATTTATATTGTTTTTTTTTTTTAGAATTGAGGGAGAAAAATGGCGATAGAAAATGTAACATTTGGTGATAGAATGATAGAAAATGGATAGAAAATGGCCCTCTAACGATGACTGTTGAAAGTGGCAACGCTGCAGCGCTTTTGTCTAGTGTGGTAGTCAAGAGAGCGCCGCTACACACTGCCCTGCGTATGATTATTAACCCGTATAAAATCATACAAGTATGTTATGTAAATGTTCGTTCGTTTTTTGAAATAATGGTATTGTGATGTACAAAATGAAGTTTTATTCGATTTTGTAGGCCTACTCAATTACTAGAAAAAGATGTTTTACATTTTCCATAATAACATTTATGTTAATTAATCAAAGTTTTTAAAACTCTATCATAAGCTATTGAAATAGTTGATAAATGACCTATTAAAGTTTCAACTTAATCTGACGAGAGGTTTTTACTGTCGACATTTTTAAATTCGACGTTTCGGTAAAGAGCGTTAAAAATCACGCTCATTTTTTATTCTACCCGGGATTAAAAAAAAGCTGTTAAAAAGATAACACTTTTCCTTTTACACTCAAAAGCGCAAGAATAAACAAGAAATATTTTAATGTCATTTGTATTTTTCTAGTGTAATTAGTTTATTTACAGTGATGTTTTAAACTCGAGTTTTTATAGTTTTTTCTTAGACAGTAGGATGTACCCCTCTGCCCTCTTACATAACAAACACAAGGCCTTCTGTCGGTTACTAGAAGGACATTAACTACAATTTGAAAGGGCCTAAATATTAGAGTTGCATAAACACTGATAGTTAAAAATACACTGAATCTCATAACATTATTGTCACATATAAATAAAAAAACTTGTAATATTACTAAAACTAAATTACTGTAATAAAAATAAATTGACGATTAAACTATACCAAACACTGTTAAATCGATTAAGAACTGAACACGAACACACCTCAAAGTCAAAAGTCAACTAACTCACCGTATTTCTTACTGGATAAACATTTCTTATCTAGAAATATCATCGATCTATTATTGTTAATATTATGTTACTCTTGGGCTTAATATCCGGTCTACACTTTCTCTTGAGCAGATTACGTACGTATCCGACATAGACTCGATGTAAACGAATTATGGAGTTACTTTATCAACTCTTCAATATTTTTCTGGATGTTTTATTAGTGCCACAATATTATTTTAGTAATACATAAATAGCACAGTTAATGTTTGCTTTAAAAAAATTGTCAAGCTTTTGTCGTTTCCGAGTTTTCAAAGGTTTACAAAAAGTGAGTTTCTCATTAACTTGTTTGAATTATTAAATGAGTTTTACACCAAACTAATCACAATTAATCAAACTGTCATCCATCCACAAGAAATTATTTTATTATTATCATTCTCGCCCCAGTGGCAGGTTAAAGACGACTCACGCGCAATTTCACTTTTTTTCACGTGCAAACTTTAAAAACGTTTTCTTAAAGACTATAACGAGGTGGACACTATACAATTAGTTTGAAAATTATTGCTTACCTTTTTAAGTTTGACAGCAAATGCAAACTCAGCGTTTTGTCATATCATACCAGGGGCGCGTAGCCGTTCTGCCAGTTCCAAAGTTATTTTATTCGGACTATATTATACTCCTCTGTCCCCAGGGTCCAGGTTTCACAACCATAACAAGCCACACTCCAAACATAAAATATCAGCAGCTCAGAATCAAAACAAAAGAATATATTTTAGTTGACATATAATATTTTATCATTATTTTGTGGAGTATTAAGAAATATTGAAAATAATAAAATTAATATTTTATTATTTTTATTTATGCAAATAACCTTGAATTTCATAGGTAGAAAACTGAATTGTTGCAGTTTAAGCTCTCCTGGTATCGATATTTACAGGCACAACATGTTTACAATACACCCAATAATGTTGAAGTGCACATAACAAACATGAAGGGTAATAGGTACCCGCTATAGCTTGGTGTACAAACGTCGTTCAGGTCACTTCCAGGTACGATGCACGGGTGGACTTGTATATTGCAATTCCTCAGGCGTGTCTTGTCCAACAAAACCAAACAACCCATTTAAAGGTAATTATTTCTTACATAGAATTTGAAAGCAAAACAAATATTCGAGAAAATATACGAGTTCTTTTCTCGTATTTTATTTGTAATCAATATATTTATTCTTAACACTAACGCATAAAGCATCACCGTGCTACGAATAAGTTAAATTTAGTATTAACAAGATTTCATAACAGATGTTGCTGTCTTATGACAACAATAATTGAGCTTTACAAACAACTGTTACTAAGTAAGCTTCGTTAATGTAGGCCCGACTGGTCGATATTATTACAGCACTCAATAAAATGTAAAAATTACTTTCCAAATTCATAGCATTCTGTCTATTGTTTTCGGCAGTAGTTGCTATGTTCAAAATATCGCCTTAGCTCCACTCGATTCCTGAATATTGCCAATGGAAGTCTAAATGGTAATAATCGATATATAAAACGTTTTCGAAGTTTTACTTTCAAAAACGTGGACGTGGAGGTTGTAAGGACCGCCATGAACTTATCGATTTTGTCATTACGTTACCAACTTAATAAATGAGGTTTTAAAAGGACTGACTTATATTGTTTGTTTTTTTCAAACAGCCACTCAATTTGCACTGATAACTGACTACAAATGGATAAACTATTTTCAAATAGAATAATTATAATGTATTTTTACCCAGACTTTTTAAATTCACTTGAAGAAGTTATTTAAGCGTGTAAACTTTATAGCGGCAGTTGTTTGCAAAATTGGATGACATGGTGTTTAAAAACACTCCCTTCAATTGCAACACAATTACCCGTCAGGATTGAATAGTTTATAATTTTCTATTTTATTGTTACTCTTGATTTTGTAAGTACACTTGGTAGACGTATATTTATGGTAACATACGTCTACCAAGTGTACTTACAAAATTGATGATAATTCTAACTATATAAGTAATAAATAGTTAAATAAAATAATAAACCAGTTTCATTTCACAGTATACACGTAACTCTCCAAACAAACTGTTATCAAATAAACAAAATTAAAAAAACCCATTGTACCATACATTATAGTAGATTGATGAAGATTAGGACTGAGAGTTGGACGAGGTTGTGACAGATTGGCGTTGGGGATGACGGGAGAACAACCCCCACCCCCACCCACACCTTTCATAGCTTGGCAATCCGTCAGCAACAGTAAACCTCAAGGCCGTAGCTGGAAAGACGTCATATTTCCGCTGATAAGTCCTCGAGTAAGGCGAGGTTGTAATGTATTGGCGTTGGGGATGACGGGAGAACAACTCCCACCGCCCATCCACACCTCTCATACCATGGTAATCCGTCAGCAACAGTAAACCTCAAGGCCGTAGCTGGATAACTTATGATCCCCCCCCCCCCACTCATATCTGAGCATGTTAACCCTCAAGTGCACGCGTCCACATTTCCGAAAAATGCGCTGAGATGGTCGAAGCAAGGTTGAAACAGATTGGCGTTGGAGATGATTGACCCACTACTCTCAGACCATGTCTATCTTCTCAGCAACCCTAACTTCGATGCCGTAGTTGAAGGGAGATGAAAGTTGCAGTGACAAGTCCTCGGGCGAGATGAGTTTATAACAGATTGGCGTTGTGGATAACATATCAGTCCTCCACCCTTCTGTCAGAGCTTGGCAATCCGTCAGCAACCCTGTCCCCGAGACCGTTCTTGTGTTTTAGGTCGGTAAAGGTCTATAGTGAACTGAACCATCGTGTCACCATCATAGATTGTGATAAAAACAACTGACAGCAGTTAATTGAAGTTATTTTATCTGTACGTGTATGTATGGGCGGGTTGGTCAATAATACCCAAGTGTATGGGGGGGGGGGGGGCTCTGACACGTTCCATAGTCAATGTACTTAGTAATTTTATGCTATATCAAAAATTTCAAAGATATAAATTCAATAATGCAATTAAACTATTGTATTATAAAATATTTGCTATAAACTGAAATTCAACAATTTTTTCAATTATAAATTTGTTCACCAACTCGTTTTACTTGATTAAAACACAACCAATGACGAGAAGATAGCTACGTGTTATTGGCTACTTCGTTATAACCTGTAGAATGTCGTTAGTCAATGTGACCCAAACTCTGGAGATAAATACTCACTGATAAATAAGATAAGCATTACTGAAGAAAACACGTTCCTTAATAACTTAGTATTGCTCCTGAAAGCTAAATGATAATTAATTATTTGTTGTTAAGTAGAATTTCATTAATTTGTTATAATTTGTTAAGTTCGTAAACTAAAATAATCAAGTAACTTACACGAAGTGGACCCGCTTCCTCTTGATGTGTTTAAAATATTATATGAGCAATTTGAACTCTTTTTGGTAGTTAATTTATAGTTTATTTTAAACATATATTTACTGCCAAAAGTACCATGTTAAGTTTATATTTATGAACTAAATAAATTAAGTACATTACTTTTTAACTTTTCCATTGAACCAACTCAATAGCTAATTTATAATAGCTAAAACTAATTTAGGAGACATTTCATTTTTGAAATTAAGATGTATTTAAAACTTTTCGATGGTTATTTACTACGTTTATATGGGTGAACAAAAAATTTAAATGAATCCTTTATTTTAATCATTTAATAAATTCAAAACTAGTAACGTTTTTAAATTAAACAAAATCTTTACATACACAACTGAGATTAATAATGCCATTTTATCGACATTTAATTACATAAACATTGCCGGTAAATATTTTACATGACTATTTTAATATTATCCAAGCACTGTGTAATTATTAAAAATGAACGTCAGTTGTACAAAATGGTAAGTCTGACTCTTAGTTCTGGCATATTTAAGAGGGATGCACATTTCTTGTGGCAGGTCTATTTATGTACAAGTCCTATCATGTAAATGTGTTGGTTAGGAATGTTTAATAATTTTAAATGAAGTAAGTAGTGTATTTAGCCAATTAAAATGCAGATTAAATCCAGACAACTATTCAAATTTCCTAAACTATCATAAACTTGATATTTACGAAACGAAAACTAATATATGATTGTTGGAAGACAATAGAGTATAAAGCCAGGGGTCAACAAGCATTCAGTGTTTCATTCATCGTCCTCTTTCTGTTGGCTGCAATTAAGACGTAATAGAACTTAATTTGTAATAATTGATAGAGAAAACGTTTTCAAAGTTATACTTTGCCGCAAGGACGTGGTAAAGTATTCAACTTATCGATTTTGTCATTACGTTCCAACTTACTAAATGAGGTTTTAAAAGACCTGACTTCTCTGATTCTCCGTTAAATGATTCGTACACATCAACACTCACTTTTCAACTAAATAATGGTCGATCAAAAATGTATACATTTTATAAATATTCACACAATTTTAAAACTGTTTTTATAACCAACACATTTTACCTAATAATTTATTGCTTTAATTAAGTTATTTCCATCATTATTATTATTATTTTGTGTGTGTGTAATATTTATGGCTGACTATACAGATTTTATTCGTTGAAAAAAGCAAATAGTAGCAACAAACACGGCTGCAGATTTTGTGATTTGTTTGTATATATTGAGATGTCTAATAAATAAGCAAAATCCAAGAACTAGAAGTCTGCCTATCAGATATTGTCATATACACAACTACCACAAATCTTGGCTCCCTATTTCCCTAATTGCATAAGGAAATATCCATGGAAATAGAGAAAAGAAAACTTTGCTGGCTAAATCCACGATTTTCATTTGAACTTCCTTACTATACGACTGTTCTGCTTGCACCTGGACGTCAAGTAAAGTACCAACAAAATTATCAAGGAAAATGTGAGTTTCTGGAATTTATCCATGTATTAAATACACGTCCCGTGGCATACTGCTGTACAGTAGCATAATACTGTACATTAAGTGGGTTTCGTTTGTAGTGACCAATTCATCTTTGATGAATGACGCATATGCATTAAGAGGAATGAAATATTGAATGAACGAGATTTATAAAAATAAATATATATTTAACGAGTATGATAATACTTCAACAAAGATATTAGTTTTGAAAGGGATAATACGTAACGAAACTGAACCGTCATATAATCAGTCTATGCAACATAATACGTGACTGAATGGATCAATAAACAAGAATAAACTAAGAAAAACAAACTGACCATACAACACAAAAATAGCAAAGGATCTGATTTAATGTACTCTTGTTTGTTTATCATAGTACCTCCAACACGTGAAATCAACCGTCACAGTGAAACGACGCCAAATTAAAAAAGTCGCTTGTAGAACCTCCATAATTTTAAACCAATGCTCATAACAAAATGACGTCAAATTCAAAATGTCCTTTGTATAAACTTCTGCATGTGAAACAAACAGTCTGACCAATATGACTTCAAACTTAGAATATTTTTTGGTCAAATATCCACATTAAAAAACCAACCGTCACATCGAAATTACATCAAACTCAAATTGACCCTTAAAGGACATTCCGATTGTGAAATTAAATGAAAATGGCACCAAACTGAGAATGTCGCTTTTAGGATCTCCAGCATATGAAACTAACCTTCGCATCAAAATGACGTCAAACTCAGAATGTCACTTGTAATACCTCCCGCATGTGAAACCAACCGTCACAATGAAATGACGTCAAACTCAGAATGTCGCATGTGAGATATCCAGCATGTGAACCCAACCGTCACATGGAATGATTCAAAACTTTTTTTCTTATTTATTTTATCTGGTTTAATGAACGAGTTGACGATATCTTGTATACATTATACTTGTTAAAATTGACATGATCTGTCGTGGGATAAGTATATTTAACTGTATGTCTTGCATAAATAAATAAATATATTTTATCACTGACTTAACTATACGGCTATATTTTGTTAGCACTAATCCTCTATTGACCTAGTATCCACTCCTGACTCACGTTATGGACTGTACACTTGAAACCTCCCACTTTACAATTCCTCCCTGCTGCGTTTCTCGTATTGTTTTATTCACCAACCCCCTCCCTTAAATTTGTAGACTGTAATTGACAAATGGAAATTACTATCTCATCTTTGTAGTTTCATTTTATATCCCGCGTTATATATTTGTGTGTTATATTTTGTATTGTAAAAAGGAATGTAGTCGGTATTATCAGTTCTTAGCTTCCTCTATTTACTAACCCCATTATCAAAGGGATGATCCTTATAGAAGACCTTATATAAGATCCTTATATGGTACTGAGACCCACCCCCGCCACCAAAGCTGGTAAGCGTGCCAACCGGGGGATGGCTCAAAACAAGTCGAGCGATGGGATCACGGGTGGCAGTTGGAGGGTCAAAATAAAACTCGGCAGCTGAGCAAAACTAGATTTTATTATCACGAAAACCAGAAAATATTAATTAATCAAAACGGCAGAAGGCCACAATATAAAATAGGCACTTGAATCAATAATAACAAACCCTAAAATTAACAAGATAATACACAAAAGCTACAAAAACAACAAACTCAACAAATACCAAAATTGCCAATAAACAACTACATGGCCTATCTGCAGTTTAGCCGGAGACACCCAAAACGTAAGACAATTTATTAACAATTTAAAAGTGAACATTTAGAAACAATTTTGATAACCCCAAATAATCCCCGGCAATTTAGCCCCACATCCCTTGATTCCACCGAGGCCAGGGAGTAAGCCGGAATCCCTGGGCAGCTCCGAATTAGAAGTTAAGTAAAAGTCCCATAATCCCCTTTTGGTGAAAGTTTAAAAATTAAATAATTTAAAAGAAAATATAACACGGTACCGTTCGAGTAAAAATTCACTTCCGAACACCCCTAATACACTTAACAAAAAATAAATACAATAACTAGGCCTAAACATATAAATAAAGAATACTATAGTTTAACAGTAGGGCCTAACAAAATATAAAAATTTGAATAACTATAACAATAAAATAAACTAAAGATTAACAACAATAAATATTAACACAAATTTTTTTATATTTTAAAAACCCTTCTTTTTTCTTAAATTTGCAATATCTATAACAATGTCCCCCATGGCTGTGTTTCCTAAAATCACTGTTCGAGTTTTAGGCCTAGGCCACATACAGTTCCACAAACTTTTTTTTTTCTTCTTTTTTTTCTAATTTCACTGTTAGAGACCCCCAGCTCAGCCGCCGGGAAAACAAAATGGAAAGCACTGACCTGAGGACTGAAGACTCCTACCCAAAGATGTAGGTGGGGCAGCAGGGTCGCCAATGGCCTCTATACATGGTCCTCAGGCCAGGCTGGCAGTGCAGAATGTACGACAATCCCCGGACGGCAGGCCGAGGGTAGAAACGTCCTACTCGAGGACCCTGGAGTTTTAGTGTGTCTTAGCCGAACATGTCTATTTCTGCAGGCAGCACAAGACAACTGAACAGCCAGGCCAACCTGACCGAAGCTGCTGGAACACGGAACGAAACGGAACTGGGCCAACGGCCACCAAAGTACGCGAAACGCCGGGCAAAAGCGAATCTCAGGCAGCCCGGCAGACTACGACGGAAAAAACGAAACTGTACCGGTCCAAGACCCGGTACAGTACACATGCGGTAAATAGTTCCATATTTTGAATAAATTTTTAACCTGCTATAAACAACATACACAAATAAATAATATAACACTTTGCATATTTATAAAACAACAAACAACTTATAAAAGCATGTCTCTTCCACAAATGTTAGTAGGCTAACTCAAAAACAATATTAGAGCAACTAATATTAGGCTTTCTTTTAATTACGTGTCAAAATTTACCCACTCATTCACGTACAGTGGTATTGATCCACCCGCACATCCATACACGCACAGAGGTATTGGCCCACCCGCCCACCCATACACGCACAGTGGTATTGACCCACCCGCTCACCCATACACGTACAGTGGTATTGACCCACCCGCTCACCCATACACGTACAGTGGTAATGACCCACTCGCCCACCCATACACAGAGGTAATGACCCACCCGCTCACCCATACACGTACAGTGGTAATGACCCACCCGCCCACCCATACACATACAGTGGTATTGACCCGCCCGCCCACCCATACACGTACAGTGGTATTGACCCGCCCGCCCACCCATACACATACAGTGGTATTGACCCGCCCGCCCACCCTTACACGTACAGTGGTTATGACCCGCCCGCCCACCCATACACGTACAGTGGTATTGACCCACCCGCCCACCCATACACATACAGTGGTATTGACCCGCCCGCCCACCCATACACGTACAGTGGTATTGACCCGCCCGCCCACCCATACACGTACAGTGGTAATGACCCGACCACCCACCCATACACGTACAGTGGTATTGACCCACCCGTCCACCCATACACGTACAGTGGTATTGACCCTCGCCCACCCATACACGTACAGTGGTATTGACCCACCCGCCCACCCATACACGTACAGTGGTATTGACCCACCCGCCCACCCATACACGTACAGTGGTATTGACCCACCCGCCCACCCATACACGTACAGTGGTATTGACCCACCTGCCCACCCATACACCTACAGTGGTAATGACCCGCCCGCCCACACATACACGTACATTGGTATTGACCCACCCGCCCACCCATACACGTACAGTGGTATTGACCCACCCGCCCACCCATACACGTACAGTGGTATTGACCCACCCGCCCACCCATACACATACAGTGGTATTGACCCGCCCGCCCACCCATACACGTATAGTGGTACAATGAAGCTGTTACCAAAGTGAACCAATGGCTTCAAATAGTCGTCTAATATAATATATTAGCCACAGGCAATTTGCCAAAAGTATTCAAGTGATCAAAATTAATCGCTGTCTGAAGCTTGTCAAATACCCTGAATCAGTGGAAATTTATCGCCCAATATCTCTTCTTAGTGTTTGTTATAAGTTGCTAGAAAGGCTGGAAAAGTAGAGTGGTATTAACCCACCCACCCGCCCATACACGTACAGAGATGTGACCTACCCGCCCACCCATACACGTACAGTGGTATTGACCCACCCACCCACTCGTACACGTACAGTGGTATGAACCACCCGCCCGCCCATATACGTATAGTGGTATTGACCCGCCCACCCGCCCATACACGTACAGAGGTATTACATTGTAGAGGATATACAGTGAGCAATATATAGAGACTTACATTGCTATTCATTTATATCCCTCTTTATACATCAGATGAATTCGTAAATACCTACTACTAATAATTGTGAATGATTTGTGTTTACATAGCATGTGGTGAGAGATTTGTGTTTACATAGCATGTGGTGAGAGATTTGTGTTTACATAGCATGTGGTGAGAGATTTGTGTTTACATAGCATGTGGTGAGAGATTTGTGTTTACATAGCATGTGGTGAGAGATTTGTGTTTACATAGCATGTGGTGAGAGATTTGTGTTTACATAGCATGTGGTGAGAGATTTGTGTTTACATAGCATGTGGTGAGAGATTTGTGTTTACATAGCATGTGGTGAGAGATTTGTGTTTACATAGCATGTGGTGAGAGATTTCAGAAAGGTTATGAAACATAGGGCGAGTGAGAGTGGCCGTAGTGTTTAATGTGCGGGTAGACAGATAGGAGGGAACTAACTGGTAAACACTATATTTTAGTAAAATCTGTGTGTTAATAGTTTAAGGGTACTTTGAATGTGGGAAGTGTTCGATAGGTATCATTGTTTTATATAGGGTGGGTAGTAGGGTCCTCACGGGGAAGTATACAGTAGTCGTTGGAAGGATTCAACCCGTTTGGTACATAGTGAGTGGTTTAGTCAAAATAAGTACATAGTTCTATTACAAGAATAGGATAGGATAAATTACAACATAATTAGTAGTAAGGCAACATTATTACTAATTGTATGTGATGGTGGAGATAGAATCACGTAATTTTAATATTCAGAACCTTAGAGCGTTTTTAGTACTACGGTAAACATAATTTATTTTTCACTACTGTAATGAAAACTCCATTTTATTCATAAAGTGAAATTTGAGATCAGGAATTGGTAGGTTTAATTAAGATGTTAAAATTCAATAATTTAAACATTTAAATTCGTGTAAAAACCGTTCAGTAACTAAAGTAATATTTTTGAACTGCCTATTTCATTATAAGATTTTAATGAATATTATTCAAATTTCATTTGAAACATAAACTGGTTAATCTTAGAACTTAGGCTTAAGCGGCCGGTGTCATAACTAGAATCTACAGTTTCCGGTGACAACCGCGTCAAGGTACTATCTACAATATTTACAATATGACCAGACGTTTCGCCCATACTGTGATGTGGCATCCTCAGTGGTTTCTCTGAGACTGAAATCGGCAAGTGACCTTCCAGCTTTATAACAGGTGGTGGGGTGGGGACTGGTTAGCAGGGTTAGGTGGGGTGGGGACTGGTTACCTTACATAAAGGGAACAACGGAAAAGATTGGCAGGCTATTAAGTAAAGAAAATATAAAAACCATTTACAAGCCACCGAATAGATTAAAGAATTTTCTGAGGCCAGTCAAAGATAAAATTCCACTAGCTATGCCTGGAGTATATGAAATACCTTGTAGTTGCGGGTCAGTCTACATAGGGGAAACCAAGAGGTTAATTTCCACAAGGATTAAGGAACATATAAGGCATACTAAGAATGAAGATACGGAAAAGTCTGCTGTTGCTGAACATAGCACAAAAAGTAATCATGGAATTTTATTTGACAAAACTAAAGTCCTTGCCAACATCCCACATTACTACCCGAGAATCGTAAGGGAAGCCATAGAAATATATAAAAGAAGAAATAATTTTAATAAGGATGATAGTATACGGCTGCCAAAGACATGGGAACCCATTTTAAGTAAATTGAAATAAAATGGAAGAGTCAGCCATATTGATTTTTCGGCCAATGACCGAAGGTCACGTGGGTCGTGCCTCCGCCCCCCTCCAGCATACCTGCTAACCAGTCCCCACCCCACCACCTGTTATAAAGCTGGAAGGTCACTTGCCGATTTCAGTCTCAGAGAAACCACTGAGGATGCCACATCACAGTATGGGCGAAACGTCTGGTCATATTGTAAATATTGTAGATAGTACCTTGACGCGGTTGTCACCGGAAACTGTAGATAAACTGGTTAAGCTGAAATATGTTTAGTACAAAATATTTTGATTAGTTGGTATGTAATTATTCAATTTTTAGTACTATAGGTGGCTTCCCAATTAACACAAATCAATGATGACAATGGTTGACAAACACCCCTAACTATAATTGGCACGTTATAAATGAATAGTTTCATTTTAACAAATACATTAAGAGCGTCGGTTTTATTTCTCGCTAGTTTGCAATATTGTTCAGTGCAGCCTTTACATATGGCCAATAGTGCCTCGCTATTCATGGGTCATTTGCTTGATTCGACTCCTGAATATCGGTTTTTGGTGAAGGTTTCAATGGAACAGGATTTCCATACTTACTCGTCTGACTTACGACAATCGATGTTAAACAATGATACTTACAGCAGTAAAATGGCAAACATGTTATTATTATCCTGCTAAAACGTATGTTTTACCTGACCTCATTAGTTTCTTCTTCTTATTTATTACTTCTTCTAAAAGAAAGAACATTAAATTAGATATTTCAACCTGATAGCTTCACATAACTTTTTCTTGATTAGTAACCATATGTGTATATATTTAAAAACATAATCATGGTAAATGACATGCTTTTCATATTTATTTTTATTATTAATAGTTTTTTAATTAGCACAACGTGTTGGTACACATACAATACAAGTAAACGTCACACAACACAAATTTATTACAATATAAGTGCAAAATATATTTGCGCATTTTGTGCCTATACTGTAATAAATTTGAGTTGTATGACGTTTACTTGTATTGTATATTATTACTATTACTATTGTTAATATGTAAGCCTAGTATTCAATTTATTTATCATTTTGTATAAAAATTTTAACAACTAAAACTATTGAATTTGACGTTGGTAATTACGATACTTAGCTAATAACACATAATTTCAAATGACTGTTTCTGCAACAATAACATGTTTACAACATCCCCAATAACGTTGAAGTGCACTTCAACAAGCAGGAATGAAGAACAATACGTGCGTATTACCTGCTGGCGGGTATAACACCATTTTATGGTTTCAGCTAAACATGTCCAAAGTACAAATTTTATCACGAGAATTAACTAATAAATGGTGAACCATTTTAGAACTATATCTCATTACAATAATTATAAAATATAAACTATTCAAATAGCTTAATCATTAGAACAAAAGAAACAATCTTTTAAAATTTTAATAACAATTATAGCCTCACAAACATGTTAGATATATTTAAAAAAATGATAATATCTATTAATATGTATATATCGTATAGATTACAACTCCAACAGCTGCAAACCATCAAGTCCATACATCATCGTCAGCAGGCATCACTCACACCACTTAGGATAACGGTTGAAATAACAGCTTAGGATGCTCATGAATAACGATCCAACTGAACATTCCTGCCTTCTGAACAACTCTTACACTATTCAACTGAACATTGCTGCCTTCTGGACAGACTCTGACACTATCCGACTGAACATTGATGTCTTCTGGATAGACTCTGACACTATCCAACTGAAGATTGCTGCCTTCTGGACAGACTCTGACACTATCCAACTGAAGATTGCTGCCTTCTGGACAGACTGACACTATCCAACTGAACATTGCTGCCTTCTGGACAGACTGACACTATCCAACTGAACATTGCTGCCTTCTGGACAGACTCTGACACTATCCAACTGAAGATTGCTGCCTTCTGGACAGACTCTGACACTATCCAACTGAACATTCCTGCCTTCTGAACAACTCTGACACTATTCAACTGAACATTGCTGCCTTCTGGACAGACTGACACTATCCAACTGAACATTGCTGCCTTCTGGACAGACTCTGACACTATCCCACTGAACATTGCTGCCTTCTGGACAGACTCTGACACTATCCGACTGAACATTGATGTCTTCTGGATAGACTCGGGCACTATCCCACTGAACATTGCTGCCTTCTGGACAGACTCTGACACTATCCCACTGAACATTGCTGCCTTCTGGACAGACTCTGACACTATCCGACTGAACATTGATGTCTTCTGGATAGGCTCTGACACTATCCAACTGAACATTGCTTCCTTCTGAACAGGCTCTGACACTATTCAACTGAACATTGCTTCCTTCTGAACAGGCTCTGACACTATTCAACTGAACATTACTGCCTTTTGGACAGGCTCTGACACTATCCAACTGAAGATTGCTGCCTTCTGGACAGACTCTGACACTATCCGACTGAACATTGATGTCTTCTGGATAGACTCTGACACTATCCGACTGGACATTGATGTCTTCTGGATAGACTCGGACACTATCCCACTGAACATTGCTGCCTTCTGGACAGACTCTGACACTATCCAACTGAACATTGATGTCTTCTGGATAAACTGACACTATCCAACTGAAGATTGCTGCCTTCTGGACAGACTCTGACACTATCCGACTGAACATTGATGTCTTCTGGATAGACTGACACTATCCAACTGAAGATTGCTGCCTTCTGGACAGACTCTGACACTATCCGACTGAACATTGATGTCTTCTGGATAGACTCGGACACTATCCAACTGAACATTGCTGCCTTCTGGACAGACTCTGACACTATCCCACTGAACATTGCTGCCTTCTGGACAGACTCTGACACTATCCAACTGAAGATTGCTGCCTTCTGGACAGACTCTGACACTATCCGACTGAACATTGATGTCTTCTGGATAGACTCTGACACTATCCGACTGAACATTGATGTCTTCTGGATAGACTGGATAGACTCGGACACTATCCCACTGAACATTGCTGCCTTCTGGACAGACTCTGACACTATCCCACTGAACATTGCTGCCTTCTGGACAGACTCTGACACTATCCGACTGAACATTGATGTCTTCTGGATAGACTCGGACACTATCCAACTGAACATTGCTGCCTTCTGGACAGACTCTGACACTATCCAACTGAACATTGCTGGCTTCTGGACTTACTCTGACACTATCCCTTTGAACATTGCTGCCTTCTGGACAGACTCTGACACTATCCGACTGAACATTGCTGCCTTCTGGACCGACTCTGACACTATCCAACTGAACATTGCTGCCTTCTGGACAGACTCTGACACTATCCAACTGAACATTGCTGCCTTCTGGACAGACTCTGACACTATCCGATTGAACATTGATGTCTTCTGGATAGACTCGGACACTATCCCACTGAACATTGCTGCCTTCTGGACAGACTCTGACACCAGCCCACTGAACATTGCTGCCTTCTGGACAGACTCTGACACTATCCCACTGAACATTGCTGCCTTCTGGACAGACTCTGACACTATCCAACTAAAGATTGCTGCCTTCCAACTGAAGATTGCTGCCTTCTGGACAGACTCTGACTCTATCCAACTGAACATTTCTGCCTTCTGGACAGACTCTGACACTATCCAACTGAAGATTGCTGCCTTCTGGACAGACTCTGATTCTATCCCACTGAACATTGCTGCCTTCTGGACAGACTCTGACACTATCCAACTGAAGATTGCTGCCTTCTGGACAGACTCTGACTCTATCCCACTGAACATTGCTGCCTTCTGGACAGACTCTGACACTATCCAACTGGAGATTTCTGCCTTCTGAACAGACTTGGCACTATTCAACTGGATATTGCTAAATTACATGTATTGTACTGTTTTATTACTACACGGATCTACAAAAGCAGTGTCTGCGTGATTAAGTTTATAACTTTATTTCTAGGAAATCAAAAAAGCGTAGGTAGTTAAATTTCAGCTTCAAAAGCTTAAACGGTCTCAGTTCATCCCCAACCAGAGTCATAACAAATGATGAAAAGGTGCAGCTGATACCCACCGGTTGTTCATGTGTCATTGGGCTATTAATTAATTACACTTGCTAAGTAAGAGTCAGTGTTACTTTGTAATAATGAATGACTAAATTCATTCATGTACACTCATCATACTCATTCAAAATCCATATACACCCAGTCTTGACGATCGGTGTCTTAATAATAAATAAAATAAAAATTCAGTCATTTGCAGAAAGTTGCCACGTAAGCTTTATCTACCACATAGTAAAATCTATTTTTATTTTAAATCAAATTGAAATTTTAATGGAACATTATGACTTATGAACGTTGATATAATTGATTTGAACATTTTGCAAGTGGAACAGATGTATTACGAGCGTTTAAAGATCAAAAGGATTTAAATAAAATAAAAAAAAAAAAAAAACAAAAACAATTTTACCTAGTAGAAACTGTCAAAATAAAGAATCTTCAGTTTTTCTTAAATGATTTTTAAAAATATTTGAAATCTATTTATTCAAATGTGTCTTATATTTTATGTTGATTTGTTGCTTTCAACTACACATAATTATTTTTCACTTTCCATTCATTTTTAAGTAGTTCTCTTTCACGATAGCGAAGACAAATACTCAATATGAAAATATTGTATTTTTGCTAGTGTCAATTTGGCAGTATAGGTTACACAACATACATTTACTATAGTTGTGTTAATACATATATATTGTGTTAACCATACTTAGGACAGGAGATTCACAGAGGAATATTCTTTTTAAAACATATGTCAAGTTGATGCATCCCCTCTTTTCTGAGGTATAAAAAACTGACCAGCAATACAGTACGATACGGGATCGTTATTCGTTAGCATTGTAAGCTGAAATTTAGTGACGGTAAATGTATACCTGCTGACAATGAAGTGATGATGCATATAATTTACAATGCATATTTTGTAATTATTGTGATGTGATATAGTTCTAAAATGGTTCACCATTTATTAGTTAATTCTCGTGATAAAATTTGTACTTTGGACATGTTTAGCTGAAACCGTAAAATGGTGTTATACCCGCCAGCAGGTAATACGCACGTATTGTTCTTCATTCCTGCTTGTTGAAGTGCACTTCAACGTTATTGGGGATGTTGTAAACATGTTATTGTTGCAGAAACAGTCATTTGAAATTCACATAGTTCTTTAGCTAAGTATTGCAATGACCAGTTTAAAGACTTCCCTGCGGTCCAATATAGCACTGCGTCTGGATATCGAGTCTAAACTTCTTTGGCATCAAAATAGTTCATATTACCAATTAATTTCCAGAAACTCTTCAACTCGTATATTTCAATTATAATTCAATACATATTTTTCTCTACAGTAGTTATACAGTTCTTTAAACCTATATAGATCTAAACATATTTTACTCTACAGTAGTTATACTTTAAACCCATATAGCTCTAAACCTGTTTTACTCTACAGTAGTTATACTTTAAACCTATATAGATCTAAACATTTTTACTCTACAGTAGTTATATTTTAAACCTATATATCTCTAAATAAATTTTACTCTACAGTAGTTATACTTTAAAGCTATATAGCTCTAAACATATTTTACTCTACAGTAGTTATACTTTAAATCTATATAACTCTAAACATATTTTACTCTACAGTAGTTATACTTTAAACCTATATAGATCTAAACATTTTTACTCTACAGTAGTTATATTTTAAACCTATATAGCTCTAAACAAATTTTACTCTACAGTAGTTATACTTTAAAGCTATATAGCTCTAAACATATTTTACTCTACAGTAGTTATACTTTAAAGCTATATAGCTCTAAACATATTTTACTCTACAGTAGTTATACTTTAAACCTATATAGATCTAAACATTTTTACTCTACAGTAGTTATATTTTAAACCTATATAGCTCTAAACAATTTTTACTCTACAGTAGTTATACTTTAAAGCTATATAGCTCTAAACTTATTTTACTCTACAGTAGTTATACTTTAAAGCTATATAGCTCTAAACATATTTTACTCTACAGTAGTTATACTTTAAAGCTATATAGCTCTAAACATATTTTACTCTACAGTAGTTATACTTTAAAGCTATATAGCTCTAAACAAATTTTACTCTACAGTAGTTATACTTTAAATCTATATAACTCTAAACATATTTTACTCTACAGTAGTTATACTTTAAATCTATATAACTCTAAACATATTTTACTCTACAGTAGTTATACTTTAAATCTATATAGCTATAAACATATTTTAATTAAAATCTGTCATATTTTGAAGTTTTGTAAATTCTCTTTACTGAAACGAAACAATAGGATATTATTTTATATAAAACATAGTATTCAACTATCGTGTATAAATAAAGAACTTTTATTTGGATGTTGAATTTTTGCTACGCACCACTGCTTAAAAAACAAAAAAATGAGAACACAAAAACATAAAATAATTCAAATATAAACTTTAGAAAACATATTAAAGAACTTACTACAGCGTTCATTTAACATTTAAAATGTTAAACTATCTGCTGTATCTATTATTTAGGAGTTATTTCTAACTTATTAATTTTTATATTTATTCCCTAGGATCTTGAGATGGGCAAATATTTATTGCGAATGAGTGTAATTAATGTAAATTAACAACTCAGATGTGTTAATATCCTAAAAGCCCCAAGGGGCGTACAATTTATCGTGAACTCTGAACATTATCTTATTGTTCTGGTGCTAACTGATGAATCTGAAACCTCCAACCTTCATTTCTCCATTAGTGTCCATGACGATGGAAACCATTAAGCATAACCTACTGCCTATATTGTCCACAACATTGTCTCGAAGTATATTATTTATCTTTAGTAAATATATATCTCATAACATTTTATGTAATAAACATTATGTATCTGATATTTTCACATATAATATATAAAAGTACATAATATTAAAAAAAAAGTAAATAACTATTTTACTGTGCCTGATATTTATCCCTGTACCTAAAGGAACTTATTAATTTAACTATACAACTTTCAATTACAAACATTTACAACTAATAATATAAGACACTATTTGTAACCTATTTTTTAATGCATTTAAATAAAATCTTTTGGGTAGTAATATACAGACTTATTTATTAACTAACTTCCTCAAATACTAAATGTGATCAACTTAACAATTTAACTACATTCAACTGTCGGGACGTGAAAGGAATTTTAATAATTCATCATATTAAACGTTTTGAACTTCATACAATGTTTTGAGACTATTTCAAAAATTGATATCTGCATCTATGAAACTATTACTGGTCGGTCCTCCGTCGATAATGTATACAACTTTGTGTTTTCATAATCACATCAGGTGTGTATTAGTGTGTGGTTTTCATATGCACGTATCTTAATCTTCTTGAGCGATTCTTGACTTCCGCAGTGGTTACGCCATTGATTTGATTTAATCACCTGAAATAAATAACTGTTAAAGACAAATTTGAATGCAATGCTTCAACATACATGACCTTCAGACCGTTCCGTTTTGTAGACCTACTTCGGTGGCTCGTCACATAGGCTACAAGCTCCAACTGGCTCGGAAACACTGATAACTGTTCACTATGACAGTACCTAATTCTAAATAATGTAATTATGATATGTAATTTGCATATAATGTGTAATAATTTCCTTCTTGCTGATCACATGTGATATCTTCATACATGTATATAAGTGTGTGATAATACACAATGCAAATAGGTAACTTTGTAAAGCTGTCCACTTCAAGAAGTGAGAAATAGCTCTCTTTCCGTTGAATAGGTGGTTAATTGATCTAAATACAATGCATACAACTCTGTATTAGTCATGAAACTGATTTTCACTGAATATTGTGCACAGTAAAATTAGTAACAATACACTTTTTCAGCGCCTGTTTTATTAATGAAGCAATGTCTGCAATACAGACATGTAGCTAGGTCACAGGTCGACGCCGTACTAAAAAACGATAAACTGAAGAAATAGGTCTTTAGAATCATGTTCTACAATAGTACATTCCAGCTTCATCTAAAGTGTCACTCGGTACAGATCGGTCTGTATTGGCACTCTGTACAATCTGGACTACAATAGAGCCCTGTTCAGTTTTGTCTTACTGTATTGTACAGTTTGGCGTACAATTTGTTTGGATTTGTATTTTACTTTGAATATTGCCTTAAACGTCTAGTTGTTTGTTTATGTAAATAAAGCAGTATTTAAAATAATTGTTCTTTCAATAATGTTGGTTATATAGTCATTAAATTAAAATCACAATAATAAGAAATATATTTCTTGAGCACACTTCTAACGAATTCGTAACTAACTGTGGACATTCTAACCTGATTCGAATAAATAGCAAACAAGTTTGATATGATTTATATTTTATCTGATTTCAAAGAACATGGAAAGTCAAATTTAATAAGATTTGTTGAAATCATTGCAATAACAAAAATGGTTGCCATGAAAAATAGTTGCCATGATGTTGAGTGAACGTGAGATAACAAATGTTATGAGAGTGTATAGTAAGTACCTTGTATAGTAAAACTGGTGTTATACCCGCCATCAGGTAATACGCACGTATTGTTCTTCATTCCTGCTTGTTGAAGTGCACTTTAACGTTATTGGGGATGTTGTAAACATGTTATTGTTGCAGAAACAGTCATTTGAAATTATGTGTTATTAGCTAAGTATTGTAATGGCCAATTTAAAGACTTCCCTGCGGTCCAATATAGCACATATTTACTTGCGTCTGGATATCGAGTCTAAATTTCTTTGGCATCAAAATCGTTCATATTAGCAATTTATTTCCAGAAACTCTTCAACTCGTATATTTCAATTATAATTGGAGATTTGATGTATTGATTTGATTTGTATGGAGATGTTGAGTTTGATTACTTGTTGCTCTGTATTATTGTAATTCGTAGAACTTAAGTCATTGCTTATTAAAATGGATGTAATCTTTTTTTTTTTTTGTAAATTTTCGAATTCTTTTCTTGATAGACGCTACGGAGGATGGCAGTTAAATGTTTAGTAAGGACTAGACTCAAAAGTTTGTGTAGTGTATATTTTAGTTAGTTTTCCTTTTTGTAACGCTGGCCACACTACTGAATACGTGGTCAGTGACATTTCCCGTAAATTTTAAGAAGATGTATAGTTGTAATTTTTGTTGGGAAATAAATCATTATTTCATTATTTCAATTTAATACTTATTTTTCTCTACCGTAGTTATACTTTAAACCTATATACCACTAAACATATTTTACTCTACAGTAGTTATACTTTAAACCTATATAGCACTAAACAAATTTTACTCTACATTAGTTATACTTTAAACCTATATAGCTCTAAACATATTTTACTCTACAGTAGATATACTTTAAACCTATCTAGCTCCAAACATATTTTACTCTACAGTAGTTATACTTTAAACCTATATAGCTCTAAGCAAATTTTACTCTACATTAGTTATACTTTAAACCTATATAGCTCTAAACATATTTTACTCTACAGTAGATATACTTTAAACCTATATAGCTCCAAACATATTTTACTCTACAGTTGTTATACTTTAAACCTATATAGCTCTAAACATATTTTACTCTACAGTAGTTATACATTAAAGCTATATAGCTCTAAACATATTTTACTCTACCGTAGTTATACTTTAAACCTATATATCTCTAAACATATTTTACTCTACAGTAGTTATACTTTAAACGTATATAGCTCTAAACATATTTTAGTCTACAGTAGTTATACTGTAAACCTATATAGCTCTAAACATATTTTACTCTACCGTAGTTATACTTTAAAGCTATATAGCTCTAAACATATTTTACTCTACAGTAGTTATACTGTAAACCTATATATCTCTAAACATATTTTACTCTACAGTAGTTATACTTTAAACGTATATAGCACTAAACAAATTTTACTCTACATTAGTTATACTTTAAACCTATATAGCTCTAGACATATTTTACTCTACAGTAGATATACTTTAAACCTATCTAGCTCCAAACATATTTTACTCTACAGTAGTTATACTTTAAACCTATATAGCTCTAAGCAAATTTTACTCTACATTAGTTATACTTTAAACCTATATAGCTCTAAACATATTATACTCTACAGTAGATATACTTTAAACCTATATAGCTCCAAACATATTTTACTCTACAGTTGTTATACTTTAAACCTATATAGCTCTAAACATATTTTACTCTACAGTAGTTATACATTAAAGCTATATAGCTCTAAACATATTTTACTCTACCGTAGTTATACTTTAAACCTATATATCTCTAAACATATTTTACTCTACAGTAGTTATACTTTAAACGTATATAGCTCTAAACATATTTTACTCTACAGTAGTTATACTGTAAACCTATATAGCTCTAAACATATTTTACTCTACCGTAGTTATACTGTAAAGCTATATATCTCTAAACATATTTTACTCTACAGTAGTTATACTTTAAACCTATATAGCTCTAAAAATATTTTACTCTACAGTAGTTATACTTTAAACCTATATAGCTCTAAACATATTTTACTCTACCGTAGTTATACTTTAAACCTATATAGCTCTAAACATATTTTACTCTACCGTAGTTATACTTTAAACCTATATAGCTCTAAACATATTTTACTCTACAATAGTTATACTTTAAACATATATAGCTCTAAACATATTTTACTCTACAGTAGTTATACTTTAAACCTATATAGCTCTAAACATATTTTACTCTACAGTAGTTATACTTTAAACCTATATAGCTCTAAACAGCATATTTTACTCTTCAGTAGTTATACTTTAAACCTATATAGCTCTAAACATATTTTACTGTACACAAATGAGCTTATTTCAATAACACGTTCATAAAATTGATTACGTATTTAATGCTATGTGCTGGCGGCAATTTTGTTACAGTGATATTGAAACAAATGTAGAGACTGTCGATTGGTCGATAGTTAGTAACAGTTCGGTGCTTCAGTAGTTTATAACTTGTTTGATTTACTATTAGCAAGTTTTTTTTTTCTTTTAAAATAGAATATAATACTATTATAATTTCCAATAATTTAACAAACTTAGGGCTTGGATTACGAGTGTTATAAGAAGGCGTATTAAGACGCATCTGTATAAAAACATAACAATTGAGGGCCAGTTGTTATTTGTCTTCAAGAAATAAATTAAGAATGGATATACAAATATTGATATTAAATTTACCATCGTAAACTTCATCATTTTGAAAACACGTTATATAGTTTAATAATTCACATCTAATTGATTGATAGAATTGAAAAAGTAGGATGATATATAAAATAAAAAACTAAACTCTAATACTTTTTTAACTTTAAATGAGGTCATTATTACAGATAAAATAAGCGTTTCAGAATAAAGAAATTCTTACTTTCCTTCCGTCGGTAATGAAGTAGTTGACCAGTGACCAGTTGTACATATTTTAAATAAATACTCATCTAAAGACGATATCTAATAATCACCAAATTACTTTTATTAATTGTGTTATTGGAAGAAACTCCTTTTTTACCACACAGATCACATAAACAATATCAAGTCTTCCTCAAGATCTTGGCAACTAGTTTTCCGTTGAAATGAAATTGACACATATGATCGAATTTCACATTTCATGCTTTATCAATATATAAAATATAAATCACATCCAATAGTTGCTATTTATTCGAGTCAGGTTAGAACTTCCACAGTTGGTTACTACTTAGTTAGAACTTCCACAGTTGGTTACTACTTAGTTAGAACTTCCACAGTTGGTTACTACTTAGTTAGAACTTCCACAGTTGGTTACTACTTAGTTAGAACTTCCACAGTTGGTTACTACTTAGTTAGAACTTCCACAGTTGGTTACTACTTAGTTAGAACTTCCACAGTTGGTCACTACTTAGTTAGAACTTCCACAGTTGGTTACTACTTAGTTAGAACTTTCACAGTTGGTTACTACTTAGTTAGAACTTTCACAGTTGGTTACTACTTAGTTAGAACTTCCACAGTTGGTTACTACATAGTTAGAACTTCCACAGTTGGTTACTACATAGTTAGAACTTCCACAGTTGGTTACTACTTAGTTAGAACTTCCACAGTTGGTTACTACTTAGTTAGAACTTCCACAGTTGGTTACTACATAGTTAGAACTTCCACAGTTGGTTACTACTTAGTTAGAACTTCCACAGTTGGTTACTACTTAGTTAGAACTTCCACAGTTGGTTACTACATAGTTAGAACTTCCACAGTTGGTTACTACTTAGTTAGAACTTCCACAGTTGGTTACTACTTAGTTAGAACTTCCACAGTTGGTTACTACTTAGTTAGAACTTCCACAGTTGGTTACTACATAGTTAGAACTTCCACAGTTGGTTACTACTTAGTTAGAACTTCCACAGTTGGTTACTACTTAGTTAGAACTTCCACAGTTGGTTACTACTTAGTTAGAACTTCCACAGTTGGTTACTACTTAGTTAGAACTTCCACAGTTGGTTACTACTTAGTTAGAACTTCCACAGTTGGTTACTACTTAGTTAGAACTTCCACAGTTGGTTACTACTTAGTTAGAACTTCCACAGTTGGTTACTACTTAGTTAGAACTTTCACAGTTGGTTACTACTTAGTTAGAACTTCCACAGTTTGTTACTACATAGTTAGAACTTCCACAGTTGGTTACTACATAGTTAGAACTTCCACAGTTGGTTACTACTTAGTTAGAACTTCCACAGTTGGTTACTACTTAGTTAGAACTTCCACAGTTGGTTACTACTTAGTTAGAACTTCCACAGTTGGTTACTACTTAGTTAGAACTTCCACAGTTGGTTACTACTTAGTTAGAACTTCCACAGTTGGTTACTACTTAGTTAGAACTTCCACAGTTGGTTACTACTTAGTTAGAACTTCCACAGTTGGTTACTACTTAGTTAGAACTTCCACAGTTGGTTACTACTTAGTTAGAACTTCCACAGTTGGTTACTACTTAGTTAGAACTTCCACAGTTGGTTACTACTTAGTTAGAACATGTGGTCAAGACATCTCTTTTAGATTGTTGTAATTTGAATTTAGAGAATGAACCGAATTTATTGAAGACATTGTATATTAAATAATGTTTTCTTTTACATAAACAAACCACTAAATTTTGCAAGCAATATTCAGAGTAAAGTACGAATCCAAGCAAATTGTATGCCAAACGTTTAGTCTTACAGAAAAAAAAACTGTTAGACAAAACTAAACAGGGCTCTTTGTATTCCATATTG
This sequence comes from Stictocephala bisonia, assembly GCA_035578905.1. Lineage (NCBI taxonomy): Eukaryota > Metazoa > Arthropoda > Insecta > Hemiptera > Membracidae > Stictocephala > Stictocephala bisonia. The sequence continues at coordinate 160,192 of JAQJVL010000042.1, read as the reverse complement.
TTCAGAGTGCCAGTGTAGACCAAGCTTTACGGGGTGACGTTGTAGACCAAACTGAAAATTACCATTGCTGAGCATAGCTCTACAGGCCCATTTCCACTTTTATCGTTTTTAAGTACGGCGTCGAACCGTGATCTAGCTACATGAATGTATTGCTGACATTGCTTCACTAATAAAGCAGGCGCTGCTTGAGATCTTGTATTCATTCAAACTAATTTTGCTGTGAATATTAAGTGAAAATCAGTTTCATCACTGATACAGAACAGTTTTCTGGAATTAGGTTTATATCGTTAGATTTTTGTTTAAGCTACACGTAATTAAACGTGTAACGTTCTCAAAATTATACAATTTTTTATAAGATCAAAATGCGTTGAGAGTAGGCCATAGTACTGAATTGGGACTTATTTATTGCATCAATCATATCAATAAGAGTGCAAACCAACTTAAATGTGTAATTGAACTTTCATTGAACGTAAAATCCTTCAAACAATTGACTATTCTTGTTAAACAATTATAACTGTATATTTTAACATCATTGTTTTAAAATAATTGCGGTTTTCAGTCAATTTTGGGAAATCTTGTACGGTTTCCCGCAAGCATCGGTGTTGGATGCTAATTTTTTGTAATTTATATAAATGATCAATTCATTCTCAGTGTTCCCCAATGATACTCCTCCAGGACAATATGAGGCAGTAAGATTAACAAAGATTTAGAGTCGAGCTACGTGACATTACATTTAGTAGTTGTGCTATAGAGTAAAGAGTTCTTTACTTAACTAACCCACCTTTTAACATTTATTTAAATACTGTACTATCAAATTATAGTTTAGACGGTTTCATTTTGTGATAATGCTTCAATAAGTCAATACCAGCCACAATGACGAACTTTTATATTTCATCGCCCCAGTAAAAGGTTCTATTTTAATTAAGAAGCACTTTCTGGAGCAGTTAAACGATTCGAACAGCTTATTGTGCTTTTAAAAGTTCATTTTTAAACTCGAAACTGAACAGAGTATCTTATATATATATATATATATATATATATATATATATATATATATATATATATATATATATAAGATATTTATTGAATTATTATTATATATATATATATATTTATTGAAAACAATATAGTAAACTTTATTTTTCATATTTTATAGTGTATTGACGAATGCAGGGGAATCTGTTTGTTGAAGATCAATACCCTAAAAGACTGGAGTTATTAGGGATTCTGAATCGTGGTTCCCAATGTTGGCACAGTTTAGTAAATATCGTAATGGTCATAACATCGATTTATATCTATAAGATTTTATCGATAAATCAAACAAACAGCCCGAATTGGTTCAATAAACGAGCATGTGTCTGTGTGTGTTTGTATTCAACACCTACAAAATTATATATAAGGAACAAGCCTAAACATGTGTTTTTAAATATTGTAATCAATATTATTTGAGAGGAAGAACACCGCATAATAGGTTAAAAGACATTTTATAATTTTTTGAAGTTATACTTCTTTGCGCCCGTTAGACACTTTGGGATGGGATGTTGGTCGAGAAACCGCGTCACGCTGAAAAGTAAGAACAAATTTTTAAGAACTATCGATTAATCGATTGTTAATCGAAGAAATTTAATCGAAGAAATTACTGATAATGATAATATAGGTGTATAATATAATAATGAAGTCACGTATAATATATTGAAGATAAATATATTGAATAATATTGAAAAATGTCTTATATTTCATTTATATATCCTGTCTGTTTGTGTGCGTGAGTGGGTGTATGAGAATGGCCAAAGAAGTATAACTTCCACCGTGTGGTCCGACGCACACCCAATTTTTTTTAACATGGTAAATTTTATTTATTTTGTAAACGCCGGTCTCCTAGGGCTTGGCTAAACAGAATTGAGAGAGCTGCCTGCACATTTAACAAGGCTGGTGTATAACAGATTTCTTAATCTAAATGTTGTTTTAAATATTCTATGAATTGTGATCCACGCATCATTGCTTTACAAACATGATCCAAAGTATAAGGACCAAATATTCAATTCATTAATTTTATATTTTGGTTTAGACAACCTTAGAATAAACGAAAGTCTATTTGTTTTCATATATAAACATGATGACAGTCTAGGTAGACGTTGTTAGTAATAACACTAAACATATATCCCACAATCATTACGTCACTTTTGCCGTAACTATTTTACTAAGATAATCAATCGAATATAATTCGGATTTTTGACCAAATGTAAATAAGTTTACAACCGATCGTAATTCGGCTTGTTATCAATTAAATAATCACGACACTTAACATCTAACATAAATCTAGTATTTATTCTACAACTAATAATAATTTAGCCATATAAGTCTAAATACAGTTCGGATATTAAATTTTTGTTTTAAATTTTAAAAATTTTAAATTAATTTAAATTAATTTAAAAATTTAAAAATTTAAATTTTAAATTAATTAAATTTTAATGTCTCAGAGCCCATGTACTGATTCAAAACATGTATTGTTTTACTAGCTGAGAATTTTACATGCATCTTAGGTAAATAGAGAAATCAACCTAAATAAATAATTTTAATGAATACTTTTTCTAGTAATTTCTAAGCGAGCATTTAATAGAAACACTTCTAAAAGCTCTGATGGGTGAAGTGGAAGTGCGTGTACAACTTACTTTATCAACCTTATAAAGCCCGTGAACATACTGCAGGCTCTGGACTGCAAGTATTTGTCAGTAATGTTCACTTTGTACTGTAATGGTTCCCCGCACAGATCAATAGTGAATGGGGAATGGAAAAAGTGAAATCGGCCTCTCCTTCTGTGACCAACTTGTCTTTTTTGCGTAAGAGATACATTAGTTTGCCCACACTATGGGCAGGCTTGCTACCATTGCAAACCGGCTTCATGACCTACATTTTTAAGATATAGCAAACAGGTTTGTCATTACGATAATAATGATTATGTCACGTTTCTAAGGATGCTGACAGCAGCATGTAGTTTTAACCGTGTGACTAAACGCACACTCAACCGATTTACCTCAATTTCTCCAATGTTGCATCTTCGTGCCTCAAGAGTTTTTTGCATGCTTTAGATTTTAACTAGTCGATGTCAATTACCAGTGGGAAAATATAAATAACCAGTGAGGTTAAGGTTAAATGAAACCAGCACAAAAAATTATATATATCATGGTGAGTGTAGAACACATGTAGTTAGTTACTAATTTTCAGTTTTAATATTTTTTACTATAGTAACATATGATGCTTTAACCATGAACTATGCATCACTATATTATAAAGAAACAAATTTGGATTTAATTTAGATATACATAGAGATGAACGAAACTCTATTTAGGATAAAATCACACCAAACAGTTAGAAGACGAAAGTAGATTTACATATTTACGCCTGGATCCCATTAACTACTAAAGCTGCATCTTCAGGCTGCTGTATTACGTTTTTAAGTATCCTATTTACATTGCTTCCCACCTTCGGGCTAACACGTTATTTGCAATGTAAATTAGCGAGGGTAAAAAACCTAATTCCACTTCACTAAAAAAAAACTCTCAGAACATCTTACGTAAATAGCTACAGTGTGAAACAAAATGTACGCACAATGCACACCACATTAATGAGCAATGAAATGTACGTAGTGAAACCTCGCTATTGAGAAGAATTGTTCCCGTAAGTACATCCTCTTATACGTAGTAAACACCTCCTTACCTCTTGTAGAGAACAAAACTGTTTGTAGTAGCCAAACTCTAAAACCGCAAATTTAATCCTCAATTACTCAATACTGTTAAGGCATAATTTAGTACCTTGTATTTGATTTTTGGCTTTAAAATTTAAATATTTTTTTGTGAAGAGGCAGTCAGTTACATGTTTTAATAGAGAACTGTTCAAATAACTCAAGGATGATTTGAAAAAAATCCTGTGTTACCCTGAATTCGATTATACCTTTAAAATTCTAAAAATTACATCTGAAAATCAAAATCACCAAATATATTGGGAACATATCTATTAAAAAAACTGTTAATGACTTCACGTAAGGCATTTAATCAAAGTGGAACTTTACTATAACCTGGTTTACAACACATAACTTTTATACACCACAACACATAACTTTATTTCCTTTTGTCCTAATATAATTATCTGTTGAAAGTAAGTTAGAACTGATCTCACATCACAAAGTAAGATTAAATCATGTTTAAGGAAACATACACGGAAGAGTGAATGCCTCGTTTACCCGAGAACCTAAATGGCCGATATTTGGGAAACCACTTAATGTTTCAAATTATTTTCTAGATGGAGCCCAATATAGGTTTTATGACCTCAAATACTAAAAATGTAAATGTGAGGCACAGTAGTATGGCTGAAAATACATGTAAGGTTAATAGTGTTGGAAACATAGATAACAATTTAAAACATACTATTGTGGTAAATATATAAAATATGTATTTCCTCATAAGCAAAATGTAAATAAAGAAACAAATTAATAAATAGGAGATTTAGAGACAATGTATCCAACTGGGTAACCTTCATTATATGTAGGTGTGCTCTCGTATGCGTCTTTTATAGAGTAATTTTGTTTTAATCTTAAGTTGAATAGTGTTATAAAGCAACAGTATTTCTCTTAGATAATCGACATTACATCGTACCTAGCTTTATCCTCGAAAGGAACATCCTGGGCCATCGTTAAAGATTGACTCGAGGCTTTTATACATTATTACATGTCATCTATACGATCTATTAATTTCCAAACAAAAATTTAAAACCTCTTTTATTAACATGATGCTTACAGTGATACCAATGAATCGTTCTTTAGCAATGGTCATTAAATATGCTTAGACATTTACTATGGGTACGTGCCAAACATTTAGGCCAAACAGATGGGAATTTTCCTTAGCTGTCCATCAGGCGAATATTATGTGTCCATCAAGTAATGGTTTATTTAGCACCTTATTTTAGTCAAGGGGATACAGATATATATGCTATATGTATTGCAAAGCTAGTTTACGACTCAAACAAAATTTTGCTCACCTTTTAGTAACGGATGTTTGGATCAGAATAAAAAACTCAAGCAGTTTTTCATTTGCAGTATTCATAGCTTTTAGTTCAACCCTTGATTATATAATCAAAACTATGGTTTAACCCTGTTAGATTCTTTCAACACTATAACAATAAAAACAGGAGTTTCTGTCGTGTTTGTTATTTAAATGTTTTTCATAGGATTCGTTTAATGTATCAAAACATTTTTAAGTTAGCAAGAGAATGGGGAAATTGTACACCCCCAGTAGTATTTATGTACTATACTGTTTCTATTTGAAAAACAGTTTTAATAATAACTGTCCGCCAGTGTCTATTCAGTAATCCATATTCTGAGAACGATTTCAATTTAAAAATTAAGACGACATCTATTTTTTTTTTTTTTTCATAACAGTGCAGGGAATGAGAAATTGGGATCTGATACCAAATATTGGTAGAAATAATATCTCTGTGCATGTATAAAGCCCGAGGAAACTCGCGAACAGATCAAATAAAACAGAGTTCATAAAGCAAAAAGTCGATGAGTTGGGCAGGCGTACTCTGTTGCCTTTCAAGCAAAAAAAGCTGGAAACGAAGGTAAGATGAATATATTTTTTCGTAACCAATAAATTTGTTTATCATATCTGACACATTTATTTACTGTAATCAGTTCTTAAACTGTTGACATATAAAAGCTTTTTCAAACATCATTGTTTAATACAACTGGGAGTAAGGGTTTCATTTTGAAATGTCATCAACTCACTTATCAAAATACTGTTTGTCAAAAGTTTACAATCAATCGCTATATTTATATAATACATTTCCAAATTAAAGAGTTTAAGAAAAATATACTTGTTTATATACTGTATGTCCAAAGTAACAAGTTTACAATAAACTGACAAGTTAAAGTTGAAAATCGTCTTATTTTACCAGGCGAAGTAAGGGCTAAGAAGCCCTCTCTAACACTTAACCGTGGGGCCAACGGCATAAAGGTGACTTACGAACCACCACCACTGACCGGGCAGGCAGGCTACGTGCAAGGACGGAATCGCTCAGACTGTCACCCATCCAAGGGACAGCCACGCTCGATGTTGTTTGACTCCGTTATCTTGCGATAACGTCGGTAGACTCAGGTTAAGGCCACTGAATATACTTAATAACCAATGTAACAAATCTTACAATCAACCAACATGACTGTATACTTTATGGTCAAAGTAACAAGTTTACAATTAACCAACATGACTGTATACTTTATGGTCAAAGTAACCAGTTTACAATCAATCGACATGTTTACATACTGTATGTCTAAAGTGATAAGTTTATAACTAACCGACATGTTTATATACTGTATGTCCAGAGTAACACGTTTATAACTAAGCGACATGTTTATATACTGTATGTCCAAAGTAATAAGTTTATAACTAACCGACATGTTTATATACTGTATGTCCAAAGTAATAAGTTTATAACTAACCGACATGTTTATATACTGTATGTCTAAAGTAACACGTTTATAACTAAGCGACATGATTATATACTGTATGTCCAAAGTAATAAGTTTATAACTAACCGACATGTTTATATACTGTATGTCCAAAGTAATAAGTTTATAACAAACCGACATGTTTATATACTGTATGTCCAAAGTAATAAGTTTATAACTAACCGACATGTTTATATACTGTATGTCCAAAGTAATAAGTTTATAACAAACCGACATGTTTCTATACTGTATGTCTAAAGTAATAAGTTTATAACTAACCGACATGTTTATATACTGTATGTCTAAAGTAATAAGTTTATAACTAACCGACATGTTTATATACTGTATGTCTAAAGTAACAAGTTTGTAACTAACCGACATGTTTATATACTGTATGTCCAAAGTAATAAGTTTATAACTAACCGACATGTTTATATACTGTATGTCCAAAGTAATAAGTTTATAACTAACCGACATGTTTATATACTGTATGTCTAAAGTAACAAGTTTATAACTAACCGACATGTTTATATACTGTATGTCTAAAGTAACAAGTTTATAACTAACCGACATGTTTATATACTGTATGTCTAAAGTAACAAGTTTATAACTAACCGACATGTTTATATACTGTATGTCCAAAGTAATAAGTGTATAACTAACCGACATGTTTATATACTGTATGTCCAAAGTAATAAGTTTATAACTAACCGACATGTTTATATACTGTATGTCTAAAGTGACAAGTTTATAACTAACCGACATGTTTACATACTGTATGTCCAAAGTAATAAGTTTATAACTAACCGACATGTTTATATACTGTATGTCCAAAGTAATAAGTTTATAACTAACCGACATGTTTATATACTGTATGTCTAAAGTGACAAGTTTATAACTAACCGACATGTTTACATACTGTATGTCCAAAGTAATAAGTTTATAACTAACCGACATGTTTATATACTGTATGTCTAAAGTGACAAGTTTATAACTAACCGACATGTTTACATACTGTATGTCCAAAGTAACAAGTTTATAACTAACCGACATGTTTATATACTGTATGTCCAAAGTAATAAGTTTATAACTAACCGACATGTTTATATACTGTATGTCTAAAGTGACAAGTTTATAACTAACCGACATGTTTACATACTGTATGTCCAAAGTAATAAGTTTATAACTAACCGACATGTTTATATACTGTATGTCTAAAGTAACAAGTTTATAACTAACCGACATGTTTATATACTGTATGTCCAAAGTAACAAGTTTATAACTAACCGACATGTTTATATATTGTATGTCTAAAGTAACCACTATATTCTGTGTTAGTAGTGTCAGGCAGCTGTGAGTCCAGCTGACGAAGTTTGGTTTCGAGCAACTTGAACGATCAGAGCAGATCGCACACAGAAATGCCCTCTTACAAACCCAAAGGAAATTTGAAAGCAAGAAAGTGGAATCTTTGACTTACGTACTGATGTCAACATAGACATACTTCTTGTTAGATGGAATGATAACAGTGTAGTAACTGATCCCACTACATTTGACAGCATAGAGCCATTGGCTTCAGCAAATATGTATAGCAATTATGAGAGAAAGGGCACTATAGCACTTCCAAAGCTGATAAGAAACTACAGTAACTCTATGGGAGGTGTTGATCTCCACAATTGGTTGGCATCAATATAATGTATCAACATAAAGTCTAAAAAGTGGTACTGGTCAATTTTCAATCGGCTTTTAGGCGTTTATTGTCAGTGCGTGGATTATTCATAAGACAGTGAACGAAAAACAATGACACGTTTAGACTTTCGAAGATACAACACTGTGACATTTATCAAGTCGTCTTTATCGAAACAATCCTTACCAGTGGGAAGAAGCCACGTGGCTAATCCTTTTCAAGATACAAGATTACAACAATGGACACATGTTGTTTACTACAGATAGACATAGACGATGTCAGATGACAGACTGTTTTTCGAAACCTGTACCTTATTGTAAGAAGTGTGATGTAACACTTTGCAAACGATATTTTGGACCATACAATTAATAAAACTCATTGGCTTTACAAGTGTTATACAAACGTTCCAAAAACACATAAAAAATGTTTTTTAAGTAAGGCCTATATATGAACTGCCCCTAAAACAATAATAAAAAAAAGTAGAAGAAATTCAACATTGTTAAGGTATTTCATAATTCGGTATAAAAAAATGGTTAAGCAAGCCTAAATTTATTTTATTATAATAATTTGACACAAGTTAGGCGCAAGCTAAATATTACGTCGAAATATTATTATTAAGAGAGTTTTTACTGTATTTTACTATTGTTTATTATTAATATTACTAATATTTTGTTGTTGAGGGTAGTGGTTTTGAAAAATCATACATTTTTGGACATCCGAATCCTATATGTATTTCCAGATTTTGATTCTACTGTCCTTGTATCGTGTTTTGATCCTTCTTTGCGTCATTTGTAAAAGTCAGACATTTGTAAAATAGGCTCTACTATTGGACAGAAATAGAATTCAATAGTTTAACAATATTTCATTTTATGGAGATACTTACCTTAGTTCACCCAAGTAAACACAACTAAACGGGAATATAAATAATAAAAACTTTAATTTGTGACTTTGTATTGCCAGAATCAATACTAATAAAATATTAATCGGGAAAAGTAAAGTTTTCTCCCAATATCTAAACAAACATTTTAATTAATAATAGTTAATTTCCATTCTCCTATCCTCTTGTCGTAAATTAATTAATTCTTTCCCTTTATTATTAATTTTATCCTTTAAGACTGATAGTGTTTTTACTTTCAAAAATATAAACAAACAATTATTCATCCAACAAAAAACTGGTAGTAAAAAAAATTCATTACCGTGTATCTTGAAAGTTGAAGAAGAAATAACAGGCAATGAAGATTTTCCTTGTCTCTGGTGTAATTTGAAAGCCAGTTTAAAATGACAGAATCTCTCTCTGATTAAAATGTTCCTAAAAAGGTAATCATGTTTAAGTTGAAGAATAAATATCGAAATGTAAGCTTATTATTTAAAACTAATTCAATAATCATCAGCGTACATGTTATACTTTATTACAAAGAAAGTCCTCTGTTGCTCGGTTATAAAATGTAATTTGGAAATTAGTTTATCTCAGTTGTGTTTGAGTAAACAACATAGATTCTTGGACACTCATGTAGAGACTTAAAAAATGACGTTTTTGGAGGGGTAGGTTAACACTTAATATTGTCGTTGCGCTATCGTATATTTGTTTATTGGTATCATAATGCCTCAGATATTTTGTATAATGTAGGGAGGTGTTTATATTTATTGTTATTGAATTGCTATGAATTAAGAATTTTTTAAAACTAATCATGCAAATTAGTGTCCCACTTAACCTGACTTATTTAATTGATGATATATTTTTACCAAGAAGTTTACGACAAACATACACATACAAACTTGAAAGTTGACCAACCAATAACCCTAAGTCCGTGGTGTGACACAAGAATGTTTAAAATTGAATTTATTATACATTTTGTTATTACGTGATATTGAAATTTGACTTTATAAGATCAATCAAACACATAATTAATAAATAAAAGATGAAATAGATAAGGCGCTAAGAAAACTACCTACTGAACGCACTGATGTGAGTGAGATAGACTGATTGATAAAAGTGAGACAGAACTCTTTCCACATTGTGTAGTTCCATTAAAAAATTGGCATGGCAACCAACCCTGATCACGGACGGCCGCGTGCTGGCAGTGCAATAACAAGCCCCGCCTATAATACCATTAGTAGAAGTGAACAATGGTTGGTTTGATTAACTCCAGCGAATCAAGCATAGAACGATTAAATTAAATCATTATTTAGTACATTAATTAAATAAAAATAATTAACTTCAATAGCACAGTGAATAATAATGTAAACAATAAATAGCAATTAAACAAACTTGTAGCAACTAAACAATTAATCAATCAATACCACTGTACGATTGATTGATCGGGGGTGGGTGGGTGTATCAATACAACTGTATGGGTGGGTGGGTTGATCAATACCAATGTACTTATATGGGTGGGCGGGTTAATCAGTACTACTGAGACCCATCCCCCACCAAACTGGAAGTCGTGCCTTACGGGTTTTAGCTCAGAACCAGACGAGCGATAGGATCACGTGCGGCAGTCGGAAGGTTAAATCAACTCCGCAGCTAAGCGAAAAAAAACTATTTATTACAAAAGAATTAAATGTTTTCTGGCAGAAGGCCAAACTCTCAGAAATAACACTCAAAAACAAGAAATACAATATAAAACACAAAATAAACAATGAATTACGAATTATACCCAAAATAACATACCGAACACAAATTTGGTGAAAGCAACAAATACAACATCAGATGTGCCTTTCTGCAGATTTACTAGAAAGACAAAATTACAACAAATTTAAAAGAATTGACATATAAAGTTTAGACATTTTCAACAAAACCAATCAACCGGAAATTTAGCTCACATCCCATGATTCTACCGAGGCCAGGGAGTCAGCCGGAATCCCTGGGCAGCTCCGAATTGAAGAAAAGTAAAAACTTAATTAAATAATCCCTTTTTTGTGAAATGTTTAACAGTTAAGCAATTAAAAATAAAATATAGCACGGTACCGATTTATCATGAAATATTCAACAAGAAACGCTACATTAAGAAAATAGATACACAAACTAACTTAATAACTAGGCCTAAAATAACAGAGATGAATAATTAAAAAAAATAACAGTAACAAGATTTATACAATTTAAAAACAGACGATAAATATTTAGAAATGACAGAATAACAAATTAAATAATATTTAACAGTAATAACACATTTCTCAACATATATAAAACATATATACATTTATATTATTTGGCTGTGGTGAAATATAGAGTCTATAAACATTCTTGGCCCTTTTTCTTCCTTGGCCTAGGCCTATTATTAGAAAATGTTCATCCCCCAGCTCAGCCGCTGGGAATAAAATAGAACGCACTGACCCGAGGACTGAATACTCCCATAACCTGTAACGAGGGAAGCGGAGGCGCCAGTTGGCTCTATAACATGGTCCCCAGGCCAGGCTAGCACAGTAGAATTGGCAGAAGAGCGGCAGGCTGAGGGTCAGACGTCCAAACTCGAGGACCCTGGAGTTAAGTTTGTATTTCTAGCCTCCAATAACGATCTTAACATGAAGGCGAAACTAACTACAAAACCCGAGGTGAACCGTCGAACCGGTGAACTGAAAACCGGAACCACGGAACAGACCAAGGCTTGAGCCAACGGCTACGAAAGTAACAAGTCCACAGCGCAGGAGCGAACTCAGGCAGCCCGGCAAACCAAAACGAAGAGTAACCAAAAACATACCGGTCAAAAGACCCGGTATAGCATTGTACGTGTATGGGTGGGTGAGTGGGTCAGTACTATTGTAGGCTTACGTGTATGGGTGGGTTCAGTTATTTTTTCAACTAAACACTGTTGCGGAATTCAAACACATGAAGGTGGAAGTTATTCTCGCCTGTGAAGTAAGGCAACTTAGCGGAGTTTTTCTCTGCTGCTGGAATCCCTACATGCGCTAAATATAACACGGAGGTCCCTTACTGTTCGCCCCAATTATAGTTGCAATTTTAGCGTATGAAGAAAATTTTTAAATAAATTAATTAATTTATTTATTTTTATTTATTCATAAGACGCCGATCGTCAAGATATGGGCGAATATGGATTTCGAATGAGTGTGATGATTGTAGATGTGCGAATGTAGTCATTGTTACAAACTAAGGCCGACTTATTCCTTAGAAAGTGTCATTAATTAATAGCCCAATGACAAATGAACAGCCGATGATTATCAGCTAGCTGATCCTTCTCAAAATGTATTGACTCTGATTGAGATCGAACTAACAACCTTTAGCACATAAAGCTGGAATTGAACCAACTACGCTACCGACCAATTTAAATTTAAGTCGCGTAAGAAAATATATTCAATAATTTGCTACAAATATTACTTATTCACCATTCTTTTGTAAATCCCTCTGGTCTGAGGAAGGTTCACCGAAATCGATCACCATAATATTTATGCATTTTGTACTTGTAATATATTTGTGCATTTTGTGCTTATATTGTAATAATTTGTGTAGTGTGACGTTTACTTGTACTATACAGTATTATGTTATTTTTGAAGGGGTACTCTACGTTGTGAATATTATTTCATGACTCACAAGCACCATACACCTAAATTTTACCTACATACCCCTAACTCAGTGAACTACACTTATGTATAGAAGTGCTTTGATGATTCACCAGCGCCATCTTATTTGACGATGGGACAGTTTATAAATTTACTCTTTTATCCACCCAATCGATTAGGTGTTGAATTAATCATATGTAATGTAAAAGTAAGAAAATGAAGAAAAACTCTTAAAACTGGCAAACGTAATAAAAAGTAACATTAATTAAAGCCCGCTGCTGGAACAATTAAACACGAGCAGTCGACCTATTCATCCCCGGGTTTTACCAGCGAGATACACGGGAAATGATATATCAATTAAAAATGATTTCAACCTTTATGCTCCATTATAGTGGCAAGCCCAGCTTGCAGACTCACGTGCATGTAATGCACTTCACTCTCGTGTGCCAACGTATCCTTCAGCGTCACTCAATATATCCTCTTCAGAGGTTGGATTTGATGTATACGGTACACTCCGTTTATTGTTATGGTCCATACCCAGTAGACTTGTTCTATCTTTAAGCTAGTAAAATGCTAACATTTCTTGAAAGTGGGCGTTGTTTATTGGTTCGATGCTTTTATTGGAATGCATTTTGTATACTACAGCATCAACCTTAAAACTCTACGTATCAATAACAACAAAGCAGCTTTTGATAAGGGTTTGTAAATATTAAATGACTCCTATACCAACCATAGATCAAGTCGTCTATCTTATTTTATAAGCTCTGAACTGAAATATAACCGTTTTCTGTTTTACGTACTCTACATCGTATTAAACAAAAACAGAGTGGTATGCTGACGGGTTTTACCAACATTGGCATCTTGTACGGTTGTCTTCAATGTGGACGTATGCAATGTCAATTATAAAAGCAATCCAACAATAGCAAACAGTAAACTTAGCCTACAGTGGCAATCTTGATAGTTTGTAAAGGAATTTAATTTTGTAAGCAATATTTTACAAATAGTAAATACAATAGTACTATGTACCGATTCGCCCTAAAACGATGGCTCTTTTACAATTGAGCTCTATTATATAGTGCCCCACCATGATTGTATGTCTGGGTTCTACAATAATTTTACTTTTTACTTGTATATTAGCATTGTAAAGTGGCCTTTAGAATAAGGGTGACTGGGTCTGGCTGCCTGGCCAACCAGGACTCAATGGCGAAATAATATCTAGGGACATTGCTTGCGCATAGATAGACTCAATGACACCTAGGTAGAGATTTGACAGGCAGTTCAGTGCTTTCCTTCCAAACAGAGATGAGTGGATGGGGAGTACCTTGCCTGCACAATCGAAGGAAGCGTCTGGTTTACGGACGGCTCACTTACAGAAGGAGGTGCGGGCGCTGTGGTGTAAGGGAGGGAAGTACGGAACGTTCTGTTTGTACTTCTCGGAGCCTATGCTACCGTCTTCCAAGCGGAGGTGATGGCAATCATGACTGCCGCACAGGAGAAATGCGCTTAGGTGGCTTCGGAGGAGTTGTTTCCATCTGCTCAGATAGTCAGGCGGCGATCATGGTGCCTCGTACCAGCTCTAAGTTGGTATGGGAGAGCCAGGAGATCCTAGAGACCCTTTGTCAGCGTAAACAGGTGAGACTCATATAAGTCATGGACATGCTGGCATTGATGGTAATGAGAGGGATGATGCTCTGGCTAGGAGGTGGCAAAGAGCCCCCTTCTGGGACCAGAGCCGGCCCTTGGCATCCCTTTCCAAACGGTAAAGAGTAGAATTGATCGGTGGACCTTTGAGGAACACGCTAGCAGATGGAGGGCTGAGACCGGGCTCAGGCAGTCTCGTGCACTTATTCAAGGACCGGATCGCAGTTACAGCCGAGCTTTGTTGAGCTGTGACCGTGCCATATTGAGGGCTGTTACGGGACATATGAAGATTACGGGCCTAACAGAGGACTCCACATATAGGCTCCGTGAGGAGGATGAGGAGAGCTCCATACACATCTTGTATCATTGTGGAGCTCTCTCATCTCTTAGGTACAGGACTCTGGATGCTGCTTTTCTGGAACCAGAGGATATCAGACGGGCTACCCTCGGGAAGACCATGTCCTTCTTAAGGGGGACTGGTCTCTTGTGACACTGTCGCCAGGCTCGGGGCGCAAAGGGCCATGGAATCTAAGCGCGGTGGGCTTGGTGACAGGACCACAACCCGGTGTATATTGGCTACATATAAATGACTCTGTTACTCAAACAATGTTTGATCGTACTCATAATGGCATCTACGATAGCTAGAATTGTTACTCTTTAATAGTTTATTATTATCTGTGAAATTACCTATAGATCGAATTTCAGGGAATTTATTAATTTCACCCCTTCAAAACACAAAGTCACTCAATATAACCCGAATATAAATGTCAATAACAAACTCAAAACACAATAAAACTAAGTACATCTCCAGTTGTTGAGCTGATGTTAAAATATCAACAATACATCAGACGAAATAAACCTAATAAACATAGAGAGAAATACGTATTGTGTATTGCCGGCTGCTTGGCGATGACCAACGTGGCGATGATTCGTATAACATTTGTCAGAAATCAGTGTAAGATTACTATTGTTTTTTGTAATGTAAGTAAATAAAAATTGATTTCTTGCATTCTCCATATAAAAAAATGTGTGAATTGTGTAAATTCTAAACACTCAAACACATTTTTGTTTGAATATTGTTGATTTAGATGACTCCTTATAGTAGATTTCAGTTTAGATATTTTTAGATATGAATATATTTGATGTAAAAAAGAATATTACATTTAAAATCTTGCTATATTATATAAAAATTAATTATTGTTGTCCATTCAACCAATCATAGTAGCGGTATATAAATACAGCCTTCACTGAAATAAACATTGAACAACTTATCGTACTTAAAGAAATATTTTGAACAGATTCAAGTAACATGACATCAATTGTATATTTGGCTGACTTACTGTAGAAGAAAGATGGGGAACGAGATATCATTAAGGAGGTATCGCACTGTTTTTAATGAAATTTGGATTATAAAACTTTACAAATAAATGTTGTACATGAATCGTACTCCTTACAATAACGGTGTTAGTTATTATTAGGAACAGTTGTAAAGTATTTATTATGTTCTACATGGTTTATTAAATATTTCAATCAGTACATAATATATTGTGAAAAATTGTACATTTTTAAAGAAACTTAGAGTTCGCCAAACTATATTACATGATGTGCATACAGTTATAAAGCCGTAAAATACAGTTAAATGTATTAGTATGTTAACTACAGTTTGCTTATTTTTCCTCTAACACCAGTTAATAAACTTCAATAAACGAGGCTTTATGTGTGACTTCTGTAACAAGAATGAACTCGGGAACTTGGTTCCGTTGGAACAAGATGTACAGTGTGTGACGTAACACAATATTTACTAAAACTGTAACAGTACAGAGAACTGTTATAGATGTTCATTCCAGGTTTCGTAATGTTTTATCGGGATTTGTAGTAATATGTTTTAATTCATATTGTTTTGTTAGTATAGCTATTTGTATTTACAAGTAAATTTATCGCTGCTATTTTTTGGATTTGTTCCCAGTTTTTTGTTTCTTATTTGATGTCCTATAGTGAAAATATACAAGTAGTAGTTATTAAAATTGAACTGTTCTTCAAACAACACCTCTGAACGGTATGTATTTTCTTAAAACTGTTATCTTATAGCTCATATATATATATATATATATATATATATATATATATATATATATATATATATATACATACATACATATACAGATATATTATATATTTATAATATTTTATTTTAAGTGCATGCATTCAATAGCGGTTTTGAAAGTTGATCAAAATATAGTTGTAGCTTAAAAAATAAATAAATAAACTAATCGTAAAAATAATGTTATTATATACTTTCTTTGCCCACAGTATTATAGTCTAATAATCATAATTATTTTACTATATATAGTCTGTCTAAAGTGATTAATGCATTAGTCCACATAAAACTGTTGACTCATCGATGCTGAAACAAAAGTTTCTGATTTTATATAGATTACTTTGTAGTCATTAATCACAGTTACGTGACTTTAAATTACTCTGGTTAAGTTTAGCCTGTAAAATAGGTTATTAATCTAACCCAAACGTAGAGAATGGGGAGTGAGTGCATGTACGTAAAAACAGCAGAACATTAAGTCATTAACTCATTAGCCGAACAATTTTTCTATTTATGTAGTAATGAAATATCAACAACGTAAGACAAGTAAACCTTAATATATACTATAAAAGTTTAAAAACAGAAGTTAAATAGCTTCTATTACTTCTGCGATGGGTGGGGGTTTTCATAAGCTATTGTATATTTATGGTAATATTTAAATTTTTACCACTAAATCACAATTTTACCAGCATAAAAACAAAATCTTCCCGTAATATGTCATATTCATTAGCATTTCGAACATGATAGACTAGAAAGTTCACTGTGTGTGAAGTCCCCTATAATATTGCGTCATACAAGACTGCCCACACCATTTTTTCATTTTTGGCGGTGGGACAACAACACACATTTTACAATTATTTCCCCACAATTGAAAATGTTGGGGTAAATCGGATATGTTTTGCTTATTACAATTTGAAAACGTCTAAATCGACTTATATTTTTCAACATGCAAAGTCTTTTAAATGTTTTGTCTGCTGTTTTTAATATAGTTATATAATTTCCATCACATCAGTACGTCCTGCAAACAAACACTTTAAATCATATAAATTATTTCATTTATTGTAATAAAATTATTTCCAATATGTATGTCGTATAAAAATATTATACAAGAACATAATATATCGTATAATTTCTAGATGTACACAAGTGTTCGTAAAGCATGGGTATAATTAATGTGGCACGCTGTATTATAGTTTGCTGTAGACTTACAGTTTCTGAGAAATTATGTTTCGACTATCATCATCAGTGAGTTCATAACCCTTTGTACAAATGATACTTTATTACGATACATAAACATTCGGTGAGAAGAAAACCACTCGAATCAGTTAAAACATTAATAACTGAACCACCACGTGTTGAGTAAGAACCCATTATGTATGAGGGATCTTCAGGCAGGACAAGTACTTAGTTAAGACATTAATAACTGAACCACCACGTGTTGAGTAAGAACCCATTATGTATGAGGGATCTTCAGGCAGGACTAGTACTTAGTTAAGACATTAATAACTGAACCACCACGTGTTGAGTAAGAACCCATTATGTATGAGGGATCTTCAGGCAGGACTAGTACTTAGTTAAGACATTAATAACTGAACCACCACGTGTTGAGTAAGAACCCATTATGTATGAGGGATCTTCAGGCAGGACTAGTACTTAGTTAAGACATTAATAACTGAACCACCACGTGTTGAGTAAGAACCCATTATGTATGAGGGATCTTCAGGCAGGACTAGTACTTAGTTAAGACATTAATAACTGAACCACCACGTATTGAGTAAGAACCCATTATGTATGAGGGATCTTCAGGCAGGACTAGTACTTAGTTAAGACATTAATAACTGAACCACCACGTGTTGAGTAAGAACCCATTATGTATGAGGGATCTTCAGGCAGGACAAGTACTTAGTTAAGACATTAATAACTGAACCACCACGTGTTGAGTAAGAACCCATTATGTATGAGGGATCTTCAGGCAGGACTAGTACTTAGTTAAGACATTAATAACTGAACCACCACGTGTTGAGTAAGAACCCATTATGTATGAGGGATCTTCAGGCAGGACTAGTACTTAGTTAAGACATTAATAACTGAACCACCACGTGTTGAGTAAGAACCCATTATGTATGAGGGATCTTCAGGCAGGACTAGTACTTAGTTAAGACATTAATAACTGAACCACCACGTGTTGAGTAAGAACCCATTATGTATGAGGGATCTTCAGGCAGGACTAGTACTTAGTTAAGACATTAATAACTGAACCACCACGTGTTGAGTAAGAACCCATTATGTATGAGGGATCTTCAGGCAGGACTAGTACTTAGTTAAGACATTAATAACTGAACCACCACGTGTTGAGTAAGAACCCATTATGTATGAGGGATCTTCAGGCAGGACTAGTACTTAGTTAAGACATTAATAACTGAACCACCACGTGTTGAGTAAGAACCCATTATGTATGAGGGATCTTCAGGCAGGACTAGTACTTAGTTAAGACATTAATAACTGAACCACCACGTGTTGAGTAAGAACCCATTATGTATGAGGGATCTTCAGGCAGGACTAGTACTTAGTTAAGACATTAATAACTGAACCACCACGTGTTGAGTAAGAACCCATTATGTATGAGGGATCTTCAGGCAGGACTAGTACTTAGTTAAGACATTAATAACTGAACCACCACGTATTGAGTAAGAACCTATTATGTATGAGGGATCTTCAGGCAGGACTAGTACTTAGTTAAGACATTAATAACTGAACCACCACGTGTTGAGTAAGAACCCATTATGTATGAGGGATCTTCAGGCAGGACAAGTACTTAGTTAAGACATTAATAACTGAACCACCACGTGTTGCGTAAGAACCCATTATGTATGAGGGATCTTCAGGCAGGACTAGTACTTAATTAAAACATTAATAACTGAACCACCACGTGTTGAGTAAGAACCCATTATGTATGAGGGATCTTCAGGCAGGACTAGTATTTAGTTAAAACATTAATAACTGAACCACCACGTGTTGAGTAAGAACCCATTATGTATGAGGGATCTTCAGGCAGGACAAGTACTTAGTTAAGACATTAATAACTGAACCACCACGTGTTGAGTAAGAACCCATTATGTATGAGGGATCCAGGCAGGACTAGTACTTAGTTAAGATATTAATAAGTGAACCACCATGTGTTGAATAAGAACCCATTATGTATGAGGGATCTTCAGGCAGGACTAGTACTTAGTTAAAACATTAATAACTGAACCACCACGTGTTGAGTAAGAACCCATTATGTATGAGGGATCTTCAGGCAGGACTAGTACTTAGTTAAAACATTAATAACTGAACCACCACGTGTTGAGTAAGAACCCATTATGTATGAGGGATCTTCAGGCAGGACTAGTACTTAGTTAAGACATTAATAACTGAACCACCACGTGTTGAGTAAGAACCCATTATGTATGAGGGATCTTCAGACAGGACTAGTACTTAGTTAAAACATTAATAACTGAACCACCATGTGTTGAGTAAGAACCCATTATGTATGAGGGATCTTCAGGCAGGACTAGTACTTAGTTAAGACATTAATAACTGAACCACCACGTGTTGAATAAGAACCCATTATGTATGAGGGATCTTCAGGCAGGACTAGTACTTAGTTAAAAGTCTTATGTACATTGCTTGCTGCCTTTAGGCACACAAGTGATTTGAAATGTACAGTGAATTTACCAAGAGTAATATAACTTACTTTCTCCCCACTTGGTGAGTCAAACTGTTTAGAATATAGCAAAAACTCCTTTTGTTGTACGCGTCAGTTTAAATGATATTTTTACTGCAACAGTACGTGCACAGTAAAATGACTGGCCAACACACATAGAGTACAGAACAGATAAAAAGCCAATAAAGTACTTTTCAGTGTGTGGACTGTACGAAATAACTTATCAAGATTCACTCACGTTACTTTGTAGTTTTATTTTTATACACGAAATCACCATGTACAATATGTATTTGATATCATTTTATTCAGAAAAAATCAGATAATCATAATTGCTTTAAAAAGGAGTTTTCATAAAAAAAAATATTTTTTTTGACGTACCTGTCCCCTGAAGACTTAGGAGCCGTAGGGGTCCCACAAGAAATCGTATCGTAGTATCTGTGGTCAGAAGCTTCACTACCGCTTACTGACATAGAAGATAAATTCTGAAACTAAATAATGTGTCCTTGAACACTGTTTTTTATTTTTTTGACCCCGTGATTGTTGTATTAAACTTGCTTACACAAGAATGTGGCAATTTCTCATCGTAAGCAAACGCATGTTGTATCAAAGTGTCAAATTTAGAATGTCATAACGTTTCTTAAAATATTTATGTTTCATAACTTAATTTAAAATTATATTTCGTGTACTTTTTAATCATTTAAGTTAGTTATGAAAGTATCAGCCAGACACGTCCAGGGGCCGGTTAGAATATTAGCAGGACTCATAACTGTTTTCATATTTAAAGCCAATGAACTCGTGAAAAGATCAAATAAAACGTTGTTCATAAAGCAGTTCGATGAGTTTGATGAAGGTACTCCGTAACTGGTTATTCGCCGGAAAGGACTGACAGTTAATTTGTTTTTAATTTTGCTACGAAATGCATACAAACTGTGAACGGATTGAAAACTATGTTTTACTCCTGTTCTGTTCGTGTCAGAACAATTAATTTTATCGTCTATTTGGTGGGGTTGGCCAACGAAAGTATCATGTCGCGTAAATACATATTTAGTAATGGTGAACAATTATACTACGTTATGTAAATACACTTAAAACATTGTAAACTGTTGGTTAGAAACATAACTTATTCTATTTGGCCTATTTTCCACTTGAATATTAATCATACTAAACCATAGCAACAATTTAATTCCGCCTATTAAGTGGAAAATAAAAAATAAAAGAAGGAATGTTATATAGATATATGAAACGAGATATGTCTCTTCGTGTCTAGGTTTGCTATGCAAAAAACAACTAAAGGAAATAAAAAGTTAGTCACTGATTAGTAAACAGTGATCTACATTCTTATCTTAAAGAATCAATTCTTATAAATTCCAGTTATGTAGGATTGTTTTACCTTGTTGGGTAAATAACGAACTGCTCTGTGGCTTCAGGAATGGCTGAACATGATGGTCTCAGTGCGCACATGCCGCGCGTTTGAAAAAACAGTTTTAATGAATTATTCTAAAGAATTTTAAAAATAATATGTCTAATCAGCTAGTTATGACTAACAGTTTAATCTAATTTTTTTCAGATAAGTTACGAGAATTTTAGATCACAGTTTGGTTTTTGACAAACTCGAAATCTAACCACTTTCGTAATGTATATCAATACGCTGCATAAATAAAAAATGTCAACGAAAAGATGAAAATAAATTATATGCATTCAAAGTGAGCTCAAATGTTGTGTGATTTTCAAACAATTTTAGATGACGTAATATGTATCCAACTGAAGTAACTGAGACTTGCAGAAGAACATTACAGTGTGAAGTGTTATTAAGTGACGATTATCTCCCTCAACCAGTAGCTTGATAGCCCAAGCGGATGGCAATACATATGTTTGGCTTCCCTCAGCGCTCTGCCCGTAGTTGTATAGTTATAAATACCACCAACTTTATTTGTTGTTACATTAATTTATCTAATAAAGTTGTAATAGTATTATACAGTTATTTTACCTACATCTATTTTTTAAATGAATGAAACTGTTTTAAAAACATACTCAAGTGGGGTATGAAATAAAATCATAAACGTGTTACATGACATAATTTTTGTCGGAACTCATGTTATTCATACTAAACAATTGACGCATACTTAAATTTATTTCCTTTTAAGGTGTTTACCAATAGTTTTTTTTTCAATTGTCAAGTCAATTGTCGGATAATTAAAAAAATTCTAAAATTGAATTATGTATAGGCCAAGTTGAACTCGTCACAACTATGTCTACTTAACGTTATTGAATTATGTATAGGCCAAGTTGAACTCGTCACAACTATGTCTACTTAACGTTATTGAATTATGTATAGGCCAAGTTGAACTCGTCACAACTATGTCTACTTAACGTTATTGAATTATGTATAGGCCAAGTTGAACTCGTCACAACTATGTCTACTTAACGTTATTGAATTATGTATAGGCCAAGTTGAACTCGTCACAACTATGTCTACTTAACGTTATTGAATTATGTATAGGCCAAGTTGAACTCGTCACAACTATGTCTACTTAACGTTATTGAATTATGTATAGGCCAAGTTGAACTCGTCACAACTATGTCTACTTAACGTTATTGAATTATGTATAGGCCAAGTTGAACTCGTCACAACTATGTCTACTTAACGTTATTGAATTATGTATAGGCCAAGTTGAACTCGTCACAACTATGTCTACTTAACGTTATTGAATTATGTATAGGCCAAGTTGAACTCGTCACAACTATGTCTACTTAACGTTATTGAATTATGTATAGGCCAAGTTGAACTCGTCACAACTATGTCTACTTAACGTTATTGAATTATGTATAGGCCAAGTTGAACTCGTCACAACTATGTCTACTTAACGTTATTGAATTATGTATAGGCCAAGTTGAACTCGTCACAACTATGTCTACTTAACGTTATTGAATTATGTATAGGCCAAGTTGAACTCGTCACAACTATGTCTACTTAACGTTATTGAATTATGTATAGGCCAAGTTGAACTCGTCACAACTATGTCTACTTAACGTTATTGAATTATGTATAGGCCAAGTTGAACTCGTCACAACTATGTCTACTTAACGTTATTGAATTATGTATAGGCCAAGTTGAACTCGTCACAACTATGTCTACTTAACGTTATTGAATTATGTATAGGCCAAGTTGAACTCGTCACAACTATGTCTTCTTAACGTTATTGAATGTTTAGTTAAGATATTATTATTGTTACGCTTCTTATTATTTTACGATAATTTTTCCTCAAAACGCAAAACAGTATGGGGGTAGAAAGTTTGCATCTTCAGAAAAGTGTTATGAATGTATCTGTCAAACCATTTTTGTAATTATGATCATTTCTATTAATTTTTATTCATATTTAAAATAATAGAATCACTATTAATATTCTAGTCTCCGTCTATTTGTTCTCCGGACAAGAAATCGTGATTCACATTCCAAATAAACAGCGCTTTGTATTATTTATCCTTTAAAAGGATTGAAACTGTCCATCCGTACTCGAAGTCTTTCCATCTCTAAACACATTATTTTGACTTAGGTACTCGTTTTGTTCATACATTATTATTTTGTCACCCTATTTGATGAATCGTCATTTTATATACGTGACGATGTCGTACGTATCCTCTGAACATGACTCCGTTGTTTGTTCGCAGATAATTCGTTGACTCATCGGCGCTATAAACATGAGTTATTGATCCCTAGTTTTTCGCACTTGACTATTTACCCCGAAGAAATTCAGTCTAAGTATAAAAGCCATGTACGCTCTTTTTCACCTTTTATATTTAACACATAAATATAGACTATCAGAAAAGAAAACGTCAGTAAACTGAAAATGAGAAAGTCTATTAGAGATATATAAATTGTCCATCAGAGGATGTGTGCTAACTTTGCTCCTCCTCACCCTAGGACTTCACAGGCGAAAAAAAACAGAATGTAATATCTAATAAAGATGATTTGTAGCTTTACGCTTCATTGTAATTACAATTCTAGCCTCAGCGTATAGTGTGACCTGCTTTAAATTGAGGTTATATTTGTTTTCTTTCCATCAAAGAGATGTGCATTATTATATATAGTTTTTGGGACTTGATGTATAGTAATAAACCATATATTAATGTACGAGTATTACTTCAAGAAATGAAGATAAACTAGACAATATTTATTTATAAGCTTAAGTAGTAGACGCAATGTCGGAGAAAGTATATTTTACCATTCATATACAAGATTTTGTTAAACATTGATTTTTTATACATTTTTAAATCATTGGCAGCTGAAACAAATAAACTCCTTCCATTCCCTAACCAAAGTTTTTATTATATGTTATATTCAATTTGCATTTTCTATTAAATATTTATTGCAGTCTAAATATGAAAGAATCGTAGTAAAATTCTCATATAATATTTTGTAGTAGTAGTGAAGTAATATAATTAATTTCGTATCCAGGCCAATATTTCATATGTTTACATTTTAGCCATATGTAATCTTACATCTTTTTATTAGTGTCCTCACTGTAAAAGTATTTAATGTATAGATTGAACTATTCATTAAAATGTTTCCCTTACAAACAATAGAAATGATCGAGCATATTTTGTTTATTTTAAAAATATTTTGAGATTGTTATCTCTATCTACACCATTTACTCATTCTAATATGAAAAATTAAATAGTTGTTATTTAAGTTTGTTCAAGTTATGCCTACATTTAAGGTTCTGTTGGCACGCATCATTTGATAAAATTGGTAACGTTGGGGCCTATCATACATTGTGCATTAATTTCTAAACAATAAATTGAAAAACATATTGGTACTATAGTTAAACAGAAAATAATAAGAAAAACATATCAGGTTATAAGTATTGATAAAAGGTAAAATTATGATGATATAAAAAATATAAATATTATTTATGTTCAATCAATGAGTAATAACCAACTAAAAATGAGTATACTGTCGTGTACAAACTGTACTCCACCACTACAAAGATTAAGATAATATTGATATAGTTTGACTTGAACGATATTTGTAAGGAAAATAACTTAATATTACTTATATATGAATATTTATTTTTTATTTACAATATAAAACAAGTACTTTAGACCTTATAAAATATGGTTAAATTGTTTAAGGTTAGGAAGTCTTTGTAATTCTACTCTCTCCAGCCAGTCTTGGTAATTCTACTCTCTCCAGCCAGTCTTGGTAATTCTACTCTCTCCAGCCAGTCTTGGTAATTCTACTCTCTCCAGCCAGTCTTGGTAATTCTACTCTCTCCAGCCAGTCTTGGTAATTCTACTCTCTCCAGCCAGTCTTGGTAATTCTACTCTCTCCAGCCAGTCTTGGTAATTCTACTCTCTCCAGCCAGTCTTGGTAATTCTACTCTCTCCAGCCAGTCTTGGTAATTCTACTCTCTCCAGCCAGTCTTGGTAATTCTACTCTCTCCAGCCAGTCTTGGTAATTCTACTCTCTCCAGCCAGTCTTGGTAATTCTACTCTTTCCAGCCAGTCTTGGTAATTCTACTCTCTCCAGCCAGTCTTGGTAATTCTACTCTCTCCAGCCAGTCTTTGTAATTCTACTCTCTTCAGCCAGTCTTGGTAATTCAAACAATTAGTATTTTATACAATTCTAAGTACAGGTAAAGTAGTACAGGGTCCCTAAGGCTTTTCCTGAGACACAATCTTGTTAGGAAATGCATAACTATAATCTCTTCAGCCAGTAATTATCGAATCCATCGTACTATACAAAATACGATGGATTTGATAATTACTGGCCGAAGAGAATAATAATTTTTCTGGGACATAACAGTGTTAAGAAGTGCAGAATTATATCCATCGCAACTAGTCATTATGAAATACTTGGTATTTTAGACAGTACAAAGTACAAATAAAGTGCAGTGTCAGTAAGTCCGCGTGCACCGTGTAATGAGGTGCAGAATAATGTTCCCTCTATCCAGTAATATCCCTATACTGTACTTGGTATTTTAGACAGTACAAAAAGTCTTTGACAGACACTTAATCTCGTTACGAGTCCAGTATTCAGTTCCCTCTAGCCAGTCTTATCGGAATACTTGATATTTGAGACTGTACAGGTAAGCCAAGTGACGCTTAGCCGTTGTACGATGCCTCACCGTGTTACTAGTCCATTATTCAGTTCCCTCTAGCCAGTCTTATCGGTATACTTGGTATTTGAGACTATACAGGTAAGCCAAGTGACGCTAAGCCTTTGTACGATGCCTCGCCGTATTACTAGTCCATTATTCAGTTCCCTCTAGCCAGCCTTATTGGTATACTTGGTATTTGAGACTCTACAGGTAAGCCAAGTGACGCTAAGCCTTTGTACGATGCCTCACCGTGTTACTAGTCCATTTTTCAGTTCCCTCTAGCCAGTCTTATCGGAATACTTGGTATTTGAGACTATACAGGTAAGCCAAGTGACGCTAAGCCTTTGTACGATGCCTTACCGTGTTACTAATACAGTATTCAGTTCCATCTAACCAGCCTTATCGGTATTATACTTGGTATTTGAGACTATACAGGTAAGCCAAGTGACGCTAATCCTTTGTACGATGCCTCACCGTGTTACTAGTCTAGTATTCAGTTCCCTCTAGCCAGCCTTATCGGAATACTTGGTATTTGAGACTGTACAGGTAAGCCAAGTGATGCTAAGCCTTTGTACGATGCCTCACCGTGTTACTAGTCCAGTATTCAGTTCCTTCTAGTCAGCCTTATCGGAATACTTGATATTTGAGACTGTACAGGTAAGCCAAGTGATGCTA
Organism: Stictocephala bisonia; assembly: GCA_035578905.1. Lineage (NCBI taxonomy): Eukaryota > Metazoa > Arthropoda > Insecta > Hemiptera > Membracidae > Stictocephala > Stictocephala bisonia. The sequence continues at coordinate 133,273 of JAQJVL010000042.1, read as the reverse complement.
AGCCTTTGTACGATGCCTCACCGTGTTACTAGTCCAGTATTCAGTTCCTTCTAGTCAGCCTTATCGGAATACTTGGTATTTGAGACTGTACAGGTAAGCAAAGTGATGCAAAGCCTTTGTACGATGCCTCACCGTGTTACTAGTGCAGTATTCAGTTCCCTCTAGCCAGTCTTATCGGTATACTTGGTATTTGAGACTTTACAGGTAAGCCAAGGGACGATAAGCCTATGTACGATGCCTCACCGTGGTACGAGATGCTCTCTCCCGCCACATAAACATCACTTATCAATGATCACAAATGTCGTCTATGTTTGAAAATCTTTTTGCTTTTTTGTTTATTTTATTTTTAATTTTGACTTTTATATTTATTTCATATTTTCTAATCCTGTTGTATTAATTTTTTTAACAGAAAACCTTTTTATCGTATAAGAGTTTTTCTCATAAATATCGAAACTTTTAAAACAAACTTGGTGCTGTATTTTTGCCTTCTCTACAGGAATATTAACGCCAATACTTAACAAAGTTAACTATTATCCTTTTTTTTATTAAACTAGCATTAAGATACACAGCTGTGATTATATCTATACTTATTGCGTATTCCTATTGATATATGTCCCATAATTAGGAGTGTATGTATTTTTTTTAATATAGGCTAATTATTGATATTAATCTTAAAACTATGCCAATATACCGAATACTTAAGCGTTAAGCGAGGGTTTCTGCTTCTGGCAGCTGTGTGCGATTCGATTTTGATTCCGGGGGAATCATTTATTCATGAGCATCATCAGTGGGTGAATAGCGTGGTTATACGGGCCAAGTGGCGGTAGAGGAGTGCTGGCTTGATATATACCATCGGACGGTGATATATAGCCTACGTATTCAGGGATCAGTGAGTATGGCTGTTATAGGCCTAAGCAAGTAAATATTTGGTACCGGGAAAAATAAATAAAATTAATTCCCAACGCTCGTAATTATGAAAAGCAATGTTGGAAAAGACACAAAAAATTCAAAATCAAATAAGCTCCTGATCTGTGTGTGTGTTTTATGTATATTAATGTAATATGCAGGCAATAAAATACTTCCTTTAATTAAACTTAAATTTCTTATGGATTTAAGTAATGAGAAATGTTGAATTTAGACACAGTCCCCTCACATGCTTTTAAAAGCATGTTTTGGTATCTTAGGCTTTGTCCCAAAGGCCTGACAGAGTGAACCCGGGCCGACCTGCGTAATAAGCCCCTTAACTGGTGGAGGGGAGTGAGAGAGCGCTGAAACTCAACTTAATTTCAAAACAGTTGCATTTTAACCATTATACTTTTATATAGTATTGCTAATTAATAGGATTAAAATATCGTTCCTCATTAGAGAACTGCTCATAAAGGTATTTTAATGGGGTTTCTTTCAGTTTGTGTCGGTGAATATAGGAGCACTTCACCGCTTGCATGCGTATCTTTCATAATTAAACTTACGTCCTCACCGCGATAATTCCTTGTCCATCAATTTAAAACGTATAACTTAAAGTAACAATTTATATGACATATTTTAGTAATTAAATTGTTTGTTAGTTCAAGCTGATTTATAATTAATAAGTTTAATTATCATTTGAATAGTAAAGAATTGGTTCATAAATTAGTAATTGAAATTTAGCTAAGCAAAATATTTATTTACTTGAACAAAATATACTGCTTGGAAAAGACGTATAGACATTTTTTAATTAAAGCATAATTTGTTCGTTTTGTTTGAAGTTTAACTAACAAAATCTAGAGAAATGGGATTCTAAAAAAAATCCAATTATCATAAGGCCAGTTTAGTTTCTTACAAGAGTGACAGTACAGAAATGTGAAAGTGTTTGACGTTCTCTAAGGCTGTTTGTGCGATTGTTCACAGAGTTATGACACTCCTTTGATACGGCGTGTCCGCTAAGGAATGTCTACTTTCAATCAGAAGGTCCTATCGCTATGGGCAAAGGATTTCTTTAGATATTTCTGAGAATGTTTTCTGGGAAAATATTTTTGTAATAATTCTGCTTTAAAAGTGATTGGATTTATATATAATAATATTGCATATATTAAATTCCTATTCAGTTAAACGAAAAGTTTAAAGAGTGGCTGGAATATGTATTGTTTGTTTTGAACTTTCATAGAAATAAGAAAACGTGTTTCATTAGCTCTTTACGATAAGAAACAATAGTTTTCTCTCATATAACAAATTCAAAGCTGTACCTTTTTTATCGTTTACCAATCCAATATATAAATAAACTAAAAGTTAGATACTAAAAATTCTTTGTAGGAAATGTTAATATAAAACAACTCTTTATTGTTTCAAAATAGAATCTATGTTTCAAACAGAACCTATGTTTCAAAACAATGGAGTTTAATTAATTTCGTGACGCTTCCATTTTTAATCATTACACATCACCCATTTCCATTAAAAACCCCTTAGTAAACTTTGGAAGATTTTTGTGTTACACATAGACTATGTAACATGTCAAGTTATGTTGTAGTATATTACTAGCCCATGTCTACCTCACCGACAGGACTGTTAGGGGACAGAACTAAAGTCGTAGTATAAATCATGCGAATGAATGGAGCTTAAACAGTGCAGGGATTTGTGGATTTTCCCATTATAACTATGTTGTGTTTTCGGTGGAAATGTATTTTAGATGAATTCAAATTATATTTAAGGAAATAGAAATCGTAGAATCTGAACAACATAGTTATGTGCATTCCACGGCTATGTTGTTCCCTGGATCCTAATGTCTGCTAATCTCTTTTCACATGAAATGTGAACCCATCCAACAGTGTGCCCACGATTGTGATGATGGGTGGCCATTAAGCGGAAGTCAAGCCAAATAGTCTATGTGAGTACTGGCCCTTAACTCATCGCAGATCATACAGCCTTGGCTCTAGGTACCTGGATTACTTCTCGCTAGTATTAGACAGTGTTTCCACGATTGTGATGATAGGTGGCCATTAAGCGGAAGTCAAGTCAATGTGTGAGTACTGGCCCTTAATTCATCACAGATCATACAACCTTGGCTCTAGGTACCTGGATTACTTGTCGCTAGTATTAGACAGTGTGTCCATGATTATGATGATGGGTGGTCGTTAATCGGAAGTCAATATGTGTGTACTGGCCCTTAAGTCATCGCAGATCATTCAACCTTGGCTCTAGGCACCTGGATTACTTGTCGCTAGTGTGCCCACGATTGTGATGATGGGTGGCCATTAAGCGGAAGTCAAGTCAATATGTCTGTACTGGCACTTAACTCATCGCAGATCATTCAACCTTGGCTCTAGGTACCTGGATTACTTGTCGCTAGTACTAGAGAGTGTGTCCCATTTATACTGCACTCGGCTTAAACAAACAGTATTTTCTCACAATGTTTTATATCTTGATCTGCAATAGCCAATTGTTCTTTCAAAAAGAATATTCGAAAGAGATATTACTCATCATAGATATTATTTGCATGCTAAAATATTGCGTATTCTCTCATTTTTAAATTGTTGTTGTTCGGCTTATGGCTTGTTACTGGGATAAGGAATGATAATTCTATCTTGGTAGACCGTAAGTGCAGTAGGGAGACAGATCACAATCGATGACCGACATCTGTGAGGAGGTTCTGTGCTGGACGGCTTCCAAAAATGTTTTCCTGAATGTGAACATTATTAAATATTAGGAATATATATTATTCCTTGTTATATAATAGAAAAGAAGGCAGTTAAGAGTATGCTACATCTTTCGTCATATTGGATTTGATTCTCCACAAGGCCAATGTTAAATACAAATAAAGATTACATCTTTATGTATGAACGTACAATTATAAACTTGACCTTTAGATTACAAATTGTCTAGAGCCCCTGAGACCTAATTTTAACCCACCATAGGTCACCATGTTAGATGACAGCTAACAACATATATTTTGATAAAAAAAATGTATTGCCTATAAACCCAATTTGTCTCAAGTGCTTATTTGACTAAATTTAAGACCTTTCGGTGCTTTTGAATTTTAAGTTGTCTGGACTGAGTCATCGCTGGGGACGGGGAAAGTGAGGGGCACGCCGTCAGTGAGACGCTAGATATACGGGTGACCGATCGCGTTCGAGTTTTTTCATATTAGTCTTTACCTGAAAGTTGTTTAGATGTTATTAGTTTGTGTTTTTGTATAGTGCATATATTGTAAATAGTTTGCTGTGGTATAATTATTGTTGTAAAATTGTACAACAATGCTGGAGATTGGCATTCACGGTGTAGTTTTTGCTCGGCAAGGAAGAACAGAATTACTCCAATTACATGTACTTTTTGTGACAAAAGAATCTGCAAAGAGCATACTACTGGTAACATGTGTGTCAGGAGTATGTTCAAGCCGATAACGACTTGGTACAAGTTAAAAAAAAAATATCCTATAACTTTGGAGATTGCGTTCATTTAGTAATACCATAGATATACAATATTTTAAACTTTATTTTGAGTTATTATTTGCATTATTCAATATAAAATAAACAACTCCGACTCAATACCACGGTACGTGTGCATGGGCGGGTGGGTGGGTTAATACCACTGTACGTGTCTATGGGTGGGCGGATGGCTCAATACCACTGTACGTGTGTATGGGAGGGAGGGTGGGTCAATACCATTGTACGTTATTGGCGTGTGGGTTATTATTATAAGATGAAATAACATTTTGTATTTTCAGTATATTTTAAAATAAATTAGTGATAAAAAAAGACAAAAATCATGAATATTCTAAAAATGGATCAAAAGTATTGTTTATCATTCCCACGTGACATTTATCATCTTAAATCGCGCATAACAGTATTATAACAGTTTTTTTTTTTTTAAGAGTTATGTTAGATGTCAGCTATACAGGTGACCTTTGGCAGGTTAATATTATCCATTGATTATTTTTTATACACCAATACATGTTTTTCTAAAACTATTTAAAATATATATATATATATATATATATATATATATATATATATATATATATATATATATATTTTAATAGCAGAAAACAGTTAGACAAAATACATCTCATGGAGGCACTAAACACAGTTGTCTCCTAAAACCCTCCTAAAACTGCGAGGGGCGACAATGGGCCAGACCGCAGTGCACTGCTGGCAACAAAGCATTCTACTTGCTGGGTTGTCCTTGATTATTCCCACTGTGTGGGTGGGTGGGCGGGTGGGTCGTTACCACTGCACGTGTGTGGTGGGCGGGCAGGTGGGTCTTTACCAATGCACGTGTGTGGGTGGGTCTTTACAACTGCACGTGTATGGGATCTTCCCATAGAAGCACGACATTCTAACACATAGACAGTATGTTAAATCTAATGGAGTAGCCAACCTTCAACACAGTGAAGATCAGATTCAACAAGTATCATACAAATGTTGGGTGGATAACAATTAGATACATGCAGTTTGGAAGAAAATTCCTGGAATAGATTAATAATTGTTGAATGGGGACAGATAAGGCAATAAAACCTGGTACATCATTACTGCACCTACTAATGAAATAACTGCCAAGTTTCTGTCACATAAGGATGGCCCGCAACGAGTCAGAAGAAAATCTTAAATGAGAGCATAGGTCGAGTAGTAAATTGAATTAAATTTCTTTGCTAGTAGAACATAAACCCACATATCATAACTCAAAAGTAAAGCTTTTTAAGCAAAGGCGCTGGTTTCAAGTTTTTAAAATTTGCAATTAGGTACTGTTTTGAACGGTTTAGTATTCTTTTGTAACGACAAAAATATTATATACATCATAGGTCAAGATGTACGCTATTTTGAAAGGGGTTTTCTAACACAGGTGAATACCACAAACAGCACTTAAAAGGTTGAACCAGTACAATATGGCAGATGTTAAACGATTTTAATGGACAAAAGTGATTCTTACTTACCAAATATTGTTGTAGTAAATGTTCGAATTGCTAACTATTGTTCATGTTTAACTTCATAATGCACATTTGTGCGACATGCATAATGCATACAGCAGAATTTTTTCTTTGATATATCAATATACCTGAATTGTGGTCACAAATGCAATGTCTTACTACAACCAAGAAAATCTTTGAATATTTACCATTTTGTACTGGATCTACCTTTATAAGTGCTGTTTGTGGTATTCACCTGTGCTAGACAGCCCCTTTAAAATGTCTTACATCTTGACCTATGCTATATTTGATATTATTGTCCAACTTCCTCTGAACCATCATCCATTGGAAGTGAACAGTCACCAACTACCCTAAAACACTATTTGTTTACTCCAGCAGGCATTAACAAAGTTTAACTTATCCAACTTAAGCTAACAAAAGAATACTAAACCGTCCAAAACAGTACTTGCATTGTAAATTTGTTAAACTTGAAATTATTTTTTACAAGCTATCCTTTTGAATTTGGATTTGTGGGTTTATGTTTTACTACTTAAGTACTACTACCTTCGATTTAATGTACTACTTGACCTATGCTCTCATATAAGATGTTCGTACGAATCCTTGCGAGCCCTCCCTCTGATGTGATAGAAACATCTTCCACACTGTATTTTAACATAGGCTATTGGATTTGCATAGATCTGAAAGTGGATTAATTAAACTACTGTACCATTAAGTGATGTGAAAACTCTACCGAAAAAGCACTTTGCTACTCTGGGCTGAAGGATGTTATTCACTACCCATACACAAACGATAACATAAAGCCTGATACATCATCAAGTGGTGTGTCGGGCATGGAACATTTGCTTAGTCCGTGTTGTACCGAAGGATCACCATCCACACAAAAAGGCCTGATGTCAAAAAACGCCTGTTACAGCATCAAGTGGTGTGTCATACTTCGGAAATTGGCTTGGCTTCGTTATTTTTGTCCGTGTTGTCCTGAACAGTCATCATCTACACACAAAGGCCTAAGGTCAAGTACGCCTGTTACAGCAGCAAGTACTGTGTCGAGCTTGGCTTCGTTGTCTTTGCCCGAGTTGTCCTGAAGGGTCACTATCCACACACAAAGGCCCAAGGCCAATAAACGCCTGTTACAGCATCAAGTATACCACTGTACGTGTATGGGTGGGTGGTTTAATACCACTGTACGTATATGGGCGGGTGGGTCAATACCACTGTAATTGTATGGATGGGTGGGTCAATACCACTGTACGTGTATGGGCGACTGGGTCAATACCACTGTATGTGTATGGGAAGGCTTGGGAAATCGGTTTGACCTCGTTATATTTAAACGTGTTGTACTAAAGGGTCACCATACTCACAAAAAGGCCTAGGGTCAGTAACGCCTGTTACAGCATCAAGTGGTGTGTTGGGCCTGGCCTCGTTACCTTTGCCCGTGTTGCCCTGAAGGGTTACCATCCACAGACAAAGGCCTAAGGTCAATAACGCCAGTTACAGCATGAAGTGGTGTGTTGGGCTTGGCCTCGTTATCTTTGTCCATGTTGTCCTAAAGGGTCCACACAAAAAGGCCTGATGTCAAAAAACTCCTGTTAAAGCATCAAGTGGTGTGTAGGGCTTCGAAAATTGGCTTGGCCTCGTTATCTATGCCTGAGTGTTCTTGAAGCATCACCATCTAAACATAAATGCCTAATTTCAATAACGCCTGTTACAACGGCAAGTGGTGTGTCAGGCTTCGGAAATTGGTTTGGATTGGTTATCGTTGTCCGTGTTGTCCTGAAGAGTCACCATCTACACACAAAGGCCTAATGTCAATAACGCCTGTTACAACGGCAAGTGGTTTGGCGGGCTTGGTAAATTGACTTGGCCCGTTATGTTTACCCGTGTTGTCCTGAAAGGTCACCATCCACTCCCAAAGGCCTAAGGTCAATAACGTCTGTTACAGCAACAAGTGGTGTGTCGGGCTTGGGAAATTGGCTTGGCCTCGTTATCTTTGCCCGTGTTTTTATGAAGGGGCACCATCCACACTCAAACGCCTGTTACAACAGCATGCAACTTTAGTATTTTGTACTTTTGGGGTATAACCATGAGAATTATTTTAACTAATGAATAGCAGGCAAATACAATTCTATCTTTACCTAATTATATAATAAGTAATGAAATGTAAAGATGATCATAAACGTGGTTTATCTAAAGAAACATAACGCTCACGTGGGCCTAGGCCTGAGCGTATGAATGTTTACTACATATAAAGTATATAAGTTTTCATTAATCGGATAGTACAAATTAACTACAATGCAAATTAATAAGCATGTCTTAAGTGTAGGATTGAGGTTAGGCTTGTGCCTGGTGCGTGGATTTATCAATATTGCTAAAGACAAGACCAAAATAATTGAACTTTAGGGTCAAAGCAAGGGACCTGCCCGGACCGATCAACAGTGACAACCGGTTGCAACGTCGTTCTCTGTCATCTTTCTTCCAACAATTCCTCAAACTTGTTCAATGCCATTACGTTTAAATAATATATATAAACCTAAAAGTTGCAGAGGCAACAAAGTTCAACAAAACTAAGTAGGGACCACAACACAGTGCGTAATTAAGTTGTCTGGAGAAGTCTTTTTGGCTTCATACAAAGACCATATAACATTGTGAGGCGTTAAGATTGAGGGAAACTTTAGAGGAAGTAGGTGCTTTCGGAGGGTGATGTCGAATTGGGCCCATGGTCAGTTAGGGTCGTTAAAAGGACGGTTGAATTGGGCCCATAGTCAGTTCGGAGGCAGTGTTGAATTGGGCCCACGGTCTATTAGGGTCATTAAAAGGGACGGTTGAACTGGGCCCATGGTCAGGTCGGAGGCAGTATCTAATTAAAAATTCGATTGCTCCCATCCAACTTGGTTTTAGTTTTGTGTAACATCTAAAGTAGATGTTTGATTATGGTCAGATGGTGGTCAAACGTCTCTTTTAGACGATTGAAACATTTTCTTTTTATGTCTTTCTAAATATAGTCGTGTAATAATATTTTTTGTTATATATATGCACAAAATGCTAAAACCCCTGACCACACCATGCCCTGTGGCCGTTGGTACGGTTTTAGCATGCCGTAGCGATAATTTAAAAAGTACCTTTCGAGATCTGAGCTGAACAGTTGTGTGTTTTCATTAACCTAATTTTTTTATAAAAGGTTTGCGAACATTAATTTTTTTCGCATGAATTAATCACCGTGATAGTTAACAAGAAATGTGTATAATGTTTTAAAATATTAAAACTTGATTTAGATTACTCCCTGATACTACATTTCCCTCACCATGACCAGTCAAAATATTAATTTAATAAAAGACTTTTGTTAGTACTCAATTGCCTTAACTCCGAAAGCACCAACTTCTTCTAAAGTTTCCCTCGATCTTAACGTCTCACAATGTTATATGGTCTTTGTATGAAGCCAAAAAGACTTTTCTCCAGACAACTTATTTACGCACTGTGTTGTGGTCCCTACTTAGTTTTGTTGAACTTTGTTGCCTCTGCAACTCTAATAGGTGTATAGTTGTAAGAAAAATCCTTTTTAACTGCACGTTTTGTTTTGACTATCTCTTAGAAGTGAATGCTGGATCACAAAATAAGACATTACTACACATTATCTTTGTTTTTTTATATAATTTAGCGCTATTTTTAAAACGAGGATCCTACAACTTGGGTTTTATATCAAGTAGGCATGGTAAATATACCACGATTTATTTATACATATGCAGGGTGTCCCAAAACTCGGCGTCCAAACTTCACAGGTTTGTTATATGAATAATTTCTAACAAAAAAAGTCATGGGTGGATTTTTCGTATTGTTAATTGTTACCGAGCTATTGACTTTTTAATATTTAACAAAATATGGATATAGCAACAGAAAAAAATCATTTCTATGCACTAAATAATGCAAGCAGGGTTTTAAAACTTTTGCAATATAATTTGAGCAAGTATATTTCCATAGTTATACAGTTTTAAGGCATTTGGGGATGTTAAACCGTAAATTATTAGTATTTAAGCTTTATTTTTTTAATTTAAAAGAAAGTTACTACTCCATTCAAATGGTGACTGCAAAAGTATTTTTACCCTAAGGTAATCGTATAAACGCTCATATATCTTAAAAACTTTCTTATTTAATGCAGAGTTAAAAAATACTAACACATTGACAAATTCGTTAGCTTCTTTTGAGAATTGTTCTATTTTTTTCAAATAACTACACTTTTTTGCGGGCAAGCCTCTTGTTCACCCTTGCGTTGCGACGATTCTTCACGGAATTTTTACAAAGCTAACAATTCATTTCAAAAGGGCTATAGCAATAATTTAACTTCTATTTAAATACACCTTTTGTACTGAGATTATAATTTTTATTTTTGTCGGTGTCGATTTAATAAAAATCTTTTTAAGGGTGCTCAGTTGTTAATTTATATTATTACTTTATAATATAAGTTATAGTTACATAACAAAAAATAAAACTATATATAAATCAATAGTTAGCAGCATTCGGTTCATTGTTTTAACCAGATATCATACCAAATTCATGAAACAAATTATAAACTATACGAAACAACCAGATTTAAATAAAATGCATAAAGATCACTTATTAATTATTTAATAATAAAACATGTTTACCTTACTTTCGGACAAACGAGTTAGAGCCACGTTTACCTTACTTTCGGACAAACGAGTTAGAGCCACGTTTACCTTACTTTCGGACAAACGAGTTAGAGCCACGTTTACCTTACTTTCGGACAAACGAGTTAGAGCCACGTTTACCTTACTTTCGGACAAACGAGTTAGAGCCACGTTTACCTTACTTTCGGACAAACGAGTTAGAGCCACGTTTACCTTACTTTCGGACAAACGAGTTAGAACCACGTTTACCTTACTTTCGGACAAACGAGAGCCACGTTTACCTTACTTTCGGACAAACGAGTTAGAGCCACGTTTACCTTACTTTCGGACAAACGAGTTAGAGCCACGTTTACCTTACTTTCGGACAAACGAGTTAGAGCCACGTTTACCTTACTTTTGGACAAACGAGTTAGAGCCACGTTTACCTTACTTTCGGACAAACGAGAGCCACGTTTACCTTACTTTCGGACAAACGAGTTAGAGCCACGTTTACCTTACTTTCGGACAAACGAGTTAGAGCCACGTTTACCTTACTTTCGGACAAACGAGTTAGAACCACGTTTACCTTACTTTCGGACAAACGAGAGCCACGTTTACCTTACTTTCGGACAAACGAGTTAGAACCACGTTTACCTTACTTTCGGACAAACGAGTTAGAGCCACGTTTACCTTACTTTCGGACAAACGAGTTAGAGCCACGTTTACCTTACTTTCGGACAAACGAGTTAGAACCACGTTTACCTTACTTTCGGACAAACGAGTTAGAGCCACGTTTACCTTACTTTCGGACAAACGAGTTAGAACCACGTTTACCTTACTTTCGGACAAACGAGAGCCACGTTTACCTTACTTTCGGACAAACGAGTTAGAGCCACGTTTACCTTACTTTCGGACAAACGAGTTAGAACCACGTTTACCTTACTTTCGGACAAACGAGAGCCACGTTTACCTTACTTTCGGACAAACGAGTTAGAGCCACGTTTACCTTACTTTCGGACAAACGAGTTAGAGCCACGTTTACCTTACTTTCGGACAAACGAGTTAGAGCCACGTTTACCTTACTTTCGGACAAACGAGTTAGAGCCACGTTTACCTTACTTTCGGACAAACGAGTTAGAACCACGTTTACCTTACTTTCGGACAAACGAGAGCCACGTTTACCTTACTTTCGGACAAACGAGTTAGAGCCACGTTTACCTTACTTTCGGACAAACGAGTTAGAGCCACGTTTACCTTACTTTCGGACAAACGAGTTAGAGCCACGTTTACCTTACTTTCGGACAAACGAGTTAGAGCCACGTTTACCTTACTTTCGGACAAACGAGTTAGAGCCACGTTTACCTTACTTTCGGACAAACGAGTTAGAGCCACGTTTTCCTTACTTTCGGACAAACGAGTTAGAGCCACGTTTACCTTACTTTCGGACAAACGAGTTAGAACCACGTTTTCCTTACTTTCGGACAAACGAGTTAGAGCCACGTTTTCCTTACTTTCGGACAAACGAGTTAGAGCCACGTTTACCTTACTTTCGGACAAACGAGTTAGAGCCACGTTTTCCTTACTTTCGGACAAACGAGTTAGAGCCACGTTTTCCTTACTTTCGGACAAACGAGTTAGAGCCACGTTTACCTTACTTTCGGACAAACGAGTTAGAACCACGTTTTTTCTTTATCTCCCCCATTATTCTTATGCAAAGAGGGCCCTAAAGTATATATATAATGAATATAACGTATGATTTGTATAACTCATAAACAAAAATAAATTTATAATAATTCCATAAGCAGATTTTATAATTAAGGTTCTTCATATAGATTATATACAATATTTTTATCTGTTATTAGTATATTTTCATGTTAACTATTATATGTTATGAATATATGTTAACTTACTTTATATTATTGTTAGTATTAGATATATATATATAGCGTGTGTTTGTGTTTTTGTGTGTGTGTGTGTTTTTTTTTTTTTTTTAATTAGCGTAGGCTAATACGTGTTGTTACATATACAGTACAAGTGAACGTCACACAACACAAATATATTACAATATAAGCACAAAATGCATAAACATACTAGACTACAATACCAGTACAAACGGCACAACCATATTAAATACAAGCACATAATGCATAAACTACAGTGCACAAATAAGACATAAGTGTAAAGTGTACAAATATATTACACTATAAGCATAAAATGCACAAATATATCACAATATAAGCACAATATGCACACATATATTACATTATAAGCACAATATGCACAAATATATTACAATATAAATACAAAATGCACAAATACTATGGTTTTCGATGTTGGCAAACCACATTCACCTTTCTCAGACTATAAGGATTCACAAAAGAATGAAAGATTCTATTGTGAGGAAGGTGAATGGGGTTTGCCAACATCGATCACCATAGCATTTGTGCATTTTGTACTTACATTATAATATATTTGTGTATGTTGTGCTTATATTGTAATATATTTGTGCATTTTGTACTTGTATTATAACATATTTGTGTCTTGTGACGTTCACTTGTACTGTGTATAAATGTTATAATAATTTATTGTCTTTGTTTTAGTTAGTGGTTTATTTAAATGTTATATCTATTATTAATATGTATTTATCATCGTTATTATCAATTGTTTTTATTAACTGAATTTTGTAAATATTGTAGGAATAGAATACGTGATGAAATGTGTATGGCTAAATAACCATAGGCTAGAGAGGAAAGAATTGTTGAGAATAATTATTGTGTATTCGAATAAATAAATAGAATTTGCAAAATATTTAGTTTATTGGTAACCTGATGATAAGGGAGAAAATATTTGTCGCGCTTAACAGAATGGTGGTAGCCAGTTTATTATTATTATTTCAATTTGAGGATGGATTGTGAAATGTAGCCATAAAATAGAGAGAAAAGTAGTATGATAAAAATTAATTCCGAAACGAACATTTTTTTGACACAGTACACTATAAAATATACAAGTTCAATCAATATTCTTTAGGTTCCTAAATTATAGTCTAAATACAATAACTTTGGTGCCGGCGGAACAGCCACGCGCTACTTTTCTGAAATGAAAAAAAAAAAAAACTCTTGAGTTTTAAGTTTCTGTCAAACTTAAAATACGTAAGCAATCATTTTCAAACTAATTGTTTAGTGTACACCTTGTAATTTTCTTTACAAAATTATGCTGGATATTTTGCTTTAACTAATTTGCTTTTTATTGTGATATTTGTGTTTAAGAACACGTTTTTATGAGTAAAATTGAGCGCGAGTCTTCTTTAACCTACCACTGGGGCGAGAGTAATAATAATAAAATAATTTCTTGTAGATGGATGACAGTTTGATTAGTTGTGATTCGTTTGGTGTACGACTCATTTAATAATTCAAACAAGATAATTAGATATAAATTTGTGCGCAATTAGCCCTTGCAAATTCGGAAACGACAGACGCTAGACAAAATTTCATTATTAACTGTGTTATTTATGTATTACAAAATAATACTGTGGCACTTACAAAACATGCAGAAAAATAATGAAAAATTGATGAAATAACTCCACAATTCGTTTACATCTAGGCTTTGTAAGGTATACTCTGCTCAAGGGATAGACTGTAGACCGGATATTCAACCCAAGCGTAAAATAATCTTTACAAAAATAGATCTACAATATTTCCAGATAAGAAATGTTTCTCCAGTAAGAAATAAGGTGAGTTAGTTGACTTTGAGGTGTGTTTCTGTTCATTTCTTAATCGATTTAACATTGTTCGGTATAGTTTAATCACCAGTTCATTTTTATCACAGTAATTTAGTTTTAGTGATATTACAAGTTTTTTAAATTTTTTATTTAGATGTAACAATAATGGTATATGATTCAGTGTTTAAAGTAATTCTAATATTTAGGCCCTTTCAAATTTTAGTAAACATTCTATCAGTAATTGACAAGAAGGCCTTGTGTTTGCAATGGAAGAGGGCAGAGCTGACTGCTGAGCCAGTGACTGTATAATGCACGTACACCGCCGCCTTGTTTGACAATCTAGTTTTGAAAACTACTGAAGTTTTCTTAATAGTTCAACAACATTTTATTTAATACGATAGTACGATATTAGTTTCACTTAAACAACACAATTAATTTAGATTTAAATACATGTTTTCCAGCGTTTGTCGTTACCGAGTTTGCAAAGGCTTACAACAAAATAATTTCTCATTAACTTGTTGATTATTAAATGAGTCGTACACCAAACTAATCACAATAAATCAAACTGTCATCCATCAACAAGAAATTATTTTATTATTATTATTCTTTCCACAGTGACCGTTTAAACTCAATTGCACGTGCAATTTCACTCATAAAAACGTATTCTTAAATATCAAAATAAAAAGCAAGTTTGTTTAAGCAAAATCTTCAGCATACATTTTTATTTTAGAATATAAACTTGTAGACACTATACAATTTGTCTCAAAATGATTGCTTACTTATTTTAAGTTTGACAGCAAATTAAAACTCAGAGTTCTGTCATTTCAGACCAGTGGCGCGTGGCCGTTCCGCCGGTACCAAAGTTATTTTATTCGGACTATACATAAATGTAAACGTATACTGAGCATGGCTGAAAAATGTATCAACCATAAATGTATGGTGTGCAAATAATTTTCCTTGTTCTAACGCATTAAATAAAAGTGTTCCTTTTGAGTTGTGTCTTATTTAAGCGCTTGTTTTATATTTACGTCATGATTAGTGATTGTTTGAAATTCATTAATAAAATGTTAGTATAAATAATGACAGTTAAACAATTTAAACTCTGAATGGTCGTATGCTAACTATTAGACCTATCTACATTCGACTCCAATACATTTGTCCGAAAGCATTCCCGGTCATCGCAGCGTCCTTCTTTACAGTTTTCTTCAACCAGAAGTTGTAAACGGTTCATGGACTTGTCTGATAGTAAAACGTCATCACTAGTTTAGAGTCAGTAGTAAAAGTTTAAAGAGTTTTTGGTTAGTTTCAAACATTTAGTTTAGTAAATA
This sequence comes from Stictocephala bisonia, assembly GCA_035578905.1. NCBI lineage: Eukaryota > Metazoa > Arthropoda > Insecta > Hemiptera > Membracidae > Stictocephala > Stictocephala bisonia. The sequence goes on along the minus strand of JAQJVL010000042.1, from coordinate 117,712 downwards.
TAGGAACAAGTATTTTATTTACATAAACATTGAAATAGGTTGGAATATATATATATGTTTTACCAGATATTTGAATCACAAATATTATGTAGTTTTCTAAGAAAATGTAAATGAACTACGTGTTATGTTTTCGTTGAGTAAATCTTCACCATTGTCCTATTGGTTATTAAATCTACAAGACTGCAATTTAGGTTTCTCTCCCATTATAATTTGGGCTGTCAGATTAGTGTCAGAAACAACCTTACCCAATCGCTGTGTCAGTTGGTCGGTGGGGAGATATTGACGTCGATATTTTCCGTTTCCATGGCGACGCTCAGCTGTTCCCATCTCATACACAACTGGTACTGCACCACGATATAATACGCCTTCAGTTAGGTGACTCATGTGGCAGGACATCTTGTTATCTCGCATTTTCCCTGTTATCTCCAGTGTAGACAAATTGATATCAGTATCTACTATTTATACTACAACGCTCAGCTTTTCCCATCTCATACATAGCTCGTACTGCACCACTATATAACAAGTCGTTTGTTAGGTGGCTCATGTGGTAGGACATATTATTATCTCCCATTTTCACTGTTATCTCCATTTTAGATAAACAATATTAGTGTATACCACTTATAACTACATTTCTACTACTAAGCAATCAATTGTTCATATCTCATACATAGCTCGTACTGCACCACTATATAACAAGTCGTTTGTTTGGTGGCTCATTTGGTAGGACATATTGTTATCTCGCATTTTCACTGTTATCTCCATTTTAGATCAATAATATTAGTGTATACCACTTATAACTACATTTCTACCTGATTTTAATATAGATTTATTACATTACAAAAATATAAATAGTATAGATTATGTTCACGAGGAAGGCAATCATGCAGGCGTACCTAGTTTTAAACATAATTTACATAGAGATTTAGTTAATATAGTTGAATATAATGGATATAATTTTAATTTTAACGAGCCAACTAGGGTATCTTCAACGACTTCGTCCTGCATAGATAATATAATTACAAACGCTTTTTTTGATCAGTCATTTTATTTTACTCAAGAGCTCGGACTATCTGACCATAAGGTCCTTTTCATTTCGTTGCCTTCAAAAAAAGACGAGCTAGTGGAGAATCACCAAGGAGTTAAAAAAAGAATTATCAATGATCACTCTTTTCAGAATTTTGATGTTTTACTGAAGAATATAAAGTGGAATTTTAATGAGTTTACTTCAGTGGATGAGAACTACAACGCCTTTCTTTCATGTTTCCTTGGAGCTTTTTGGGAGTCATTCCCTTTAAAAGCAAGTAAGAATAAAACAAAATATATTAAATGGATAACTAAAGGGATAATAGTATCGAGTAATAAGAAACGATTACTCTACAATGAAGTTAAGAGATCTAAAGATAAACAAAAAGAGAACCATTGCAGAAAGTACAGAAATATTTTCAAAAAAGTTGTGAATCAAGCAAAAAGGTGGACAAATGACAGCTACATAGAGAGGGCTGAAAACAAATCCAAAGCAAGTTGGGAGGTCATAAAACACGAATTAGGATTGGCAAAAAAATCGAACAAATCAGAGCATGTGTTGAGTAAAATATTTGAGAACTTAGGTGCAAATGTAAGTGAAGTGGTTAATTCTCACTTTATTAACGTTACTGAGAAACTTGCAGTCAGCCCCTCCATAAGTATTGCCATTGATAAAGTTATAAATTCACTTGAAACAGTAAATATTGCGACTGAGTTTGATTTTCAAAGAGTGACTCCTGCAGAAGTTAGCAAAATTATTGACAAAGCAAAGCCCAAAAAGTCCTGTGGCTGGGATGAAATATCAATGTGGTTAGTAAAACGCTGTAAAAATACTATATTAGACCCATTAACGAGAATAATTAATCAATCTCTGATAACGGGAAAATCCCAGAAAAACTAAAATATGGTAATATAAGCCCTCTATTTAAGGGAGGTGAAGAGGTGATCTCTAACTTCAGACCAATATGCTTGCTGCCAACTTTTTCAAAAATCTTCGAATCTGTGGTAAAAGAACAGTTAATAAAATATATTGAGATAAATGACATGTTTTCAGTAAGTCAGCATGGATTCAGAAGCAAAAGATCGACAAATAGTGCTTTGATCGACTTGACAAATGATATCCTTAAATCATTGGACGATTCAAATGTTAGCCGTAGGATGATGTGTGACTTGTCTAAAGCCTTTGATTGTGTGAGGCATGATATTTTGCTAGCAAAACTCGAATATTACGGAATCAAAGGACACTGAGATGGTTTGGTTCTTACCTCCAGAACAGAAAACAACGGACAACAGTAACACTGAATAACGTAAAAATAAACTCAGAATGGAAAGCAGTCCCTCATGGTGTTGCACAGGGCTCTGTTCTCGGTCCTTTGCTCTTCTTGATATACATTAATGACCTCCCTTTCCTGTGCAAAGAAAAGATAGTGATGTACGCTGATGACACTACAGCACATATAACCAGACAGACAATAAGTGAAGTGGAGCTAGCGATGAGTGATCTGATAGAGATGTTAGATGAGTGGTTTGCAGCTAATGTGCTAAATTTAAATAAAGAAAAAACAAGCATAATACAGTTTAAAACTCAAACAGTAGTAAATGATGCAAACAAGTACGATGGGGCGATAGCAGAGACAGTGAAATTGCTTGGTCTAGTTTTTGACTCAACACTCAAATGGAAAGCGCACATAGAATATATTACTTCGAGGCTAAACAAGGCAATATTTAACATGTCATGTCTGACTCATATAGCGAGCAGGAGAATCAAGTTAGTGCTGTATTTTGCGTACTTTGAATCCATATTACGCTATGGAATAATTATGTGGGGACGTTCAAATCACTGGGAAAAAATATTTAGAGCCCAAAAGAAAATGATAAGAGTCATGATGGGTATGAACCCAAGAGAATCTTGCAGGAGAATATTTAAAGAACTTGGTATTCTTACATTCCCAGGATTGTATTTGTTGGAAGTAGTAAAAAATGTACACGAAAATATATATTCCTACCAACAAAATAATGTGAACCACGACCATAACACAAGAAGTAAAAATAAACTACGTGCCCCCAAACATAGATTAAGAAAATATGAAAATAGTCCATTATGTAGCGGAATACAAATTTATAATAAAATACCACAGAAATACAAAAGCTTGGGGAATGCCAATCAGCTCTATAGAAAGTTCAGGCAGTTTCTAGTTGACCGAAGCTATTACTCCGTCTCCGAATTTCTGCAGGACGAGGTCGTTATATTTTAGATACACTGAAAAATAATTATTAAGTATGTTATTGTGTATAAATTATTGATTAGTTGGTGATTTAACCTCTTTATTTTGTTATTTCTTCTTTTTTAATTCTTTAGGTTAGTAGTTTTGTAACAATTGACGAGTCACCAGTTAGTAGCAGATTATCTGTTTAACACTAATGTAATTTTCTGTGACAATAAACCATTTCATTTCTACTACTAAGCAATCAACTGTTCATATCTCAAACATAGCTCGTACTGCACCACTATATAACAAGTCGTTTGTTAGGCGGCTCATGTGGTAGGACATATTATTATCTCCCATTTCACTGTTATCTCCATTTTAGATAAATAATATTAGTGTATACCACTTATAACTACATTTCTACTACTAAACAATCAACTGTTCATATCTCATACACAGTTCGTACGAAACCACAGTTTAACTGACTTCAGTTTTGTGAGTTGTACATCGCCTATTCGTATTCCATCCTAAAATGATTTATATAAATATTTGTAATTTTTACTGCTACGCTTATATACAGTAAGCAAACTCTACCTTGTCCAGTCCGTTTCGGTGAGGATATACAAATTTCTGTTTTTTAAATGTTCTCTACAATGCCCTGTTTTTCTGGTTTCATATACAACACTGGCTAATTGCAACATTATTCAATTAGGAACGATTAACGTGGGTAGTTTCTCTTTGTTAGTGCATCACTAATTTTGCTCTAAGTTGCATTTATAACCTTGCCAATTCACAGAATAGTTTATTTAGTGTCAGCATTCTGTATGCACCCAATAATATTTTTCATTTACATTAATATTGCCAAGATAGTGTTTCAAACTAGCTATGTCAATTGTGGCGAAGCAGTGTTCAGTTTCTGTTCTTCATCTATGACCCAGAGTATTTCATGTATATATTGACATTTTTTGCCAATATTTCGTTTATCCTCGATAGCCATCATTTACTGTTATGTGTATATCAAGTCTTGTACTACATTTTAATACACTTAGCTTGCGTTCTTATTTTGACTGTCAGCGCAATTGATCGACTAACTAGGTTTTATATAAAATTAATTACAGTTTAAAAGACAGAAAACATACAGTAGTAATAATTTTTTGAAATTTTCTTCCTTGTTGTATATATTTTAAATTAAAAAGATGATTCCTGGGTAGCAAGGATTACAAATTGGAGCAAACTTATGTAAGGAAGAGTGAACTTGATTGCCGTGATGCTGACAAACAAGTAACGCACTGATATTGTTTCAACCAATATAAACATCAACCACATGTCATGTAATTAAATATCACCCTAAATTTTTTTTCAAATTGAAGTTAAAAATTTTAAATGTTTTTCGTTGGGTGCAAGTATCGAACTTTAGCTATATAATGTCATTACGAAATGAATTTGAAAAATAGCCATTTATTTATGATAATCAAATTGGCCCAAGCTCGTTTTATTCGATTTAAATTATAGAATAGTCTAGTTATTGTACTAAAATTATAGCCATTCATAACAAGGATCTCTTTTGGAGTTTTCAATTTATAGTGAATGATAAGTCCATTGAAATTCCTTGTTTAGTTTTTATTTTTTGTTCATTTCATCTGTATTAGAATTTCGTATTATACACTCAAGGAAATGTATAGTGCATAGTAAAATTAAGTTGAGAAATGTCGTAAACTAGTATTTCCTAGTTGTACACGTTGTCTATTAATAGTTTCTTATGAGGGAGACAAAGGTAGTTGGACATTTGTCATCATTACGTGAAAAATAACAATCACGACGTTTCGATTTGGTAAAACCCAAACCTTTTTCAAGTGCTAAAAACTAAATTACATCTACACAAATATGTTATAAAACTACGTTCTTAAACTAATAAACTTATCTACTTTAATAATTATCTACATTTTAACCTAGATCCTAGAATGGAGTACAACAAAATGAACTTCTACTAAATATAAAAAATATTAACAGGGTTAAATTAATATAGCCAAGTAGGCGCTGTCAAGGTCACGATATCAATAGTTTCTTAGTTGTCATTACAATCAGGAGGATCGCACTGAAAGTACTGGATAGTACAAACTTTTTTGGAAATTATTATATTCTATTTTTCCTTGTAGAAAATCTTTTAGCCGTTGAAAGAATGTTTACTTATTCTTCTTGTTTGCCCAATATGATTCCGTTCTTCTGACCATTTTGATCTTATTTGTTGACTTATTAGCTCTGGTATTTTGTTTTAGTATTTATCTCTGTCCATAACTTTAGTTTCTGTTGTTTTAAGTCTTTTAAAAATCTTGTTGCATCACTTTGATCCATGTTCTTGGGGATTTGAGTTTTAGTAGGAATTCCGTTATACTTCATGTGGGATGGTCTCTGGTAGTCTTCTGATATGTCTATAGTTTCAGTATATATTCTTCATGTCCAGTTCCATGTTTGCGTATTTCCCATTGATTTTGTTTGATTGTTATTATTAGTAATAATAATCAGTCAAAAATTCCTTTCTTCTGTATACCTCTCAGGAATAATTTTACAAACTTCGTTGACGTTGAGAATTCAACCAGTCATGTATGCTGACGACACGACGTTGATTGTCGAAAACGATTCAGCGCAAGGTCTAGACTCAACAATCGGTGAGCTAACTTAAAAAACAAAATGCTACTGTCTACAAAATAACCTAGCAGCAACTACTACTTAATGGAATTTCAGTAGAAGACAACTGAAACTGCTAACTGAAAGTGGCTTAGCCACAAAGCCAGGTTCTGGAATTATGTGTTGCGAAGAAGTAAATTAAAAGGAGGACAGGAGGATGCAAAGATAGCACACTACGCACTCATAGCCATTTGGGGTGGAGCGTCTGAATAAAGCCGAACAAAGATAACACGATTCCAGAAAAAAGCCATAAGAGCTGAAATGAACAGGGAGATTTAAGCTGGTCTAAGGCCCTTGGTGAGATAGAGCTGAGTTTATAAGTGTCTAGCCCAGCTAGGTTCAATCAAATTACGTCTAAAATGCGCCGAACAGCGAATTTTGATAACTGATTTTCGTAGAAGAATTTATTATTGCAGTTAATTTAAAAGGCTAATCCAGGCATCCTGATTAAATACTTCCTAATTAATTGTGAAGGTCTGAATTTAGATAGATTGCCAGGATGTATGGTGATGTTGCGTTTAACTTAAATTAATTGTTTAATTTGCCCCGTTCACTCCTTTTGACTCCTAATAGCCCTAAGCGAGATCTAGGCACCCGTCGTAAGAAAATATTACTAATTAACACAAGTACTTATTCGAATCTTATGTCCTGTAGCGGAGCTGGAAAGACTGCTAAGTGCTTGTTGTCCAGTCTGTAGTTCGGGTTCGGAACGACAAGGCCGTGTCACGTTCACATACGAGAGAGCGTATACGAGATAAACAATACAATACAAGACAATCAATACACGTTGTTAACCGTATTGTCGAATTTAACACAAAACTCCTATCTATAGGCGAAACTATTAATGGAGGCGTGTTATTTCTAGATCATGCCAATAAATAGAGTCGTCCCGCTACATGCATGTCCCAAGTGCCCTCTGTTTGTGATACCTGTACCCGTGTGTGATGTAATAACACACTCGTGTGGTCTGAACTGGTCCCCAAAGCAATAAGTGTCACATTGGATTGTGGAAAGATTGTTTCCTGGTAAAAGTCACGTTTTCATAACTCTGTAGACTCTACCCCCCAGTTTTGTCCGAGCTACACAGTTGTTCTGTCTGTTAAACCGGACATTACTTTACATGCGGGCAGATTAGAAATTAATTAATCATTTAAGTTTTGTTAGCGTGAACATTTTAGTTGAACCTCACGTTTAAGAAAAATTATAAACAAGATATCGAAACTAACCTCAAGGATATATTAAATGTTACGTTTATTAACCGATACAACGTTTCATCCGCCAATTGAATACAATAGGTATATTAGCTTTTTTATAGCCCATATATTTTAGACACCTTTATAGGGTGACCATACCAACAGCTGTATGTGAAGGTACAGTGATTGAATGTATGTTTAATGCAGCTCCAGTATTAGAAGTTAGTCGGTTGTGCTACGAATCTCTAAGAGTTATGTGTTTAATATTTCACTTTTAGTGCAACACAATAAGACAATATAAGTGGCAACTGGGACATATCAAATACTTATTTACTCAAAGACAACAAGGTGTTTGCACCATAGTCACAAGTTAGAAAATGCTTAATTAGATACAATTGACCAATTAATTAATGTTATAATGAATGGTTATTAAGAGAATAATTCTAATGGAAAGTCTCAGGTAGGAACGCGTTTTCGGAATAGTAACTCTTTTTAGCCAGATAGGATTTTTTTGCAAGGAACCAAGATATGCTATTGATTTTGTTTATATTTACTTGTTTTATGTAAAGGACACTTATCTGATTAATGTTTTGTCTAGTTGAATAGTGATGGTTGTTTATATGGAAAAGGTACAGGTTTTTTAATACAAACAAAGCTAATGAATAAATGAAAATAGATGGAAGATCCCACAGCAGCTGTGTCGACTTTGAAGACCAAATACGATTCGCATCGCCTTTTGTGGAGTCTGAACACTATTAAAAGAAGAGACGTTCCCAAAAACAACACAAAATATGGATTATATAACAAGTTTGAGGATATCCTGATTTAAGAAGCCTGAGAGATAGTGAAGAGAGGAACTCATACTAGAGCATATGTAGGAAATTTGGGTTCAAATGCTCTACTAAGGTCACAGAAAATACCAGTGGCACAATGGCCGTTATCGATAACTGTCATAATTTTATGTAGAAAATCATTGATAACTTCAGCAGTGGACTTTCCTCTAAGAGACCCAAACCGTGCGCTCCAGAGGAGATTGTGCTTAGACAAATATTCAGCCAACCTATTGTGAACTACAGGTTAAAAACTTTACTTAAAGGGAAGATATGGAGCTCTTATTGAAGATTGGCATTACCATAGAGGTTCATTGCTGAGGGGAAAATACCTTGGAAAATTGAGCTATTAAAAAGAATGGTTAGTGGTTCGGAAAGAGGAACAGCTGACTGATTGATCTGACTAACAAAACTGGAGGACATGTAATTGACTTTATAAGTTTTTTCGTCAGAGGAAAAAAAGGTTAGAGATTCGCTGATTTCATGTTAAGTTTGTAAAAGCCTCAGATTAACTACGAATAAAATGTGCTTGGTTGCTATGGTAAAAAAAATATTAACAGCTGCAGGGATTTTGTGCAAGCTCGTAGATAGTTGGGCCATCGTCTTTCACTTGTATAAGACCTTGAATATTTCCTACTTCGTCAGAATATAAATCCCTACACAGCCCCTTCTTACAATAATGATATTTGTATTAAGGTCTTAGCACACAAGGACTTTGGAGATGCGATACTTATATATATCTTCTCTTTTTCAATTTGTAGAGATCTCTGTTGAATTCTAAGGTAAATTCATGCTGGATAAAAACATATCCTTCATCTTTTCCTTCGCCACAAGTAATTATGGGCCATTTAGGTTTAGGTTTACATTGCTATCTCAAGGGGGGTTAAAATGTTATGAAATATATTCATAAACATTGAATATTACTCGTCAATATTATTAACAATTGTAATAGAATCCCACTGAAAATTCTCAAAAAGAATCTAAAACTTGTTACTGTTGTTTTGTGGAAATATTCTCCTTAATAAACCCTTTAATGTGATTCAGTTTATTAAAATTTACAGATGAGAAAGAAACTCCCGCAAACTGAGCATAGTGATTCAGTATACATGATATAAGGACAGTCATTGATATATAATTTTAATCAAAATCAGTAATTATATTATCGATATAGGATCCACCCGACAGACCAAGGCATAGTAACCTGTAATTTTAATCATAATGAGAAACTGTTTAATATAACATGACGATGCCAAAACTCATGATTGACCTGATCCCAAAAAAATTGACGTTGAAATCTCCCCAGAGCAACAATTTCATTACCTTATCTCTATACACAGAGCTCCCTTTAGCCTGTCTAAGAAAATTTCAAAGTCAACAGCAGGAGATCTATAAACTGCCAGAATAATAATATTCAAGTCAAAAACAGAGACAAGAACAGACTAAAAATGCAACTAAATATTTAAATGTGAGACAAGCTGCCGTACCACAACAGCATTGAGCAATTTATCAGTGACAAATTATGTGACAAAAGATATGAATATTACCTTTGGGGAAAAAACTCTTTGTCGTAAATTGCATCGATAGCGAAAGCTCTGCATGGATATATATATAAGATTTATAAAAACATCATTAATAACATTTTTTTATGAAGGGTAAAACCACATAGAATATATATATATATATATATATATATATATATATATATATATATATATATATATATATATATATATATATATATATATGTGTGTGTGTATTCTATGTGGTTTTACCCTTCATAAAAATATGTTATTAATGATGTTTTTATAAATCTCCATTTTTTATGTTTGATATTTGGTATTATATAACTTGAACAAGAAAATTTATATATGCCATTGATTCATGTTTCTCCTATTTTATCTATTATCTACGAAAATTAAGTGTTGCAATTTTGTTTGATTGTTCCCAGCGAGTGCTAAAAAGTACAGTTGAAAGCCCAAATAGACCATCTCGCCAGTTATTTGACCCATTTCCAGTGATAGCCGGTCTGTACTGCTCGTACATTTTAATACTCTGACAGTACATTCTGAGATAAAGTCTATTGGTCTTTACCGAACAAAGTGCCGTTTAATAAATGTAAATGGATAAAAAATTATATAGTTGCTATAAATGTTATTAAATCGTTAATTGAAATGATATTTTAGTAAGTCTATAGTGAATTTAATTAGAATGTTTTACTTGAAATTGTAATCTCTGAGTTTGATGTGAATACTGAGGTATTTAGATATTAGATCTTGCAATTCAATAATTTCAAAGTGAGGTAAATTGTATTTATGTACTGTTCATAACTTAATGTTTTAAGTAAGTTATACAGATTAAGATAATGATATGAACGTCATTGATTTTAAACGTAAAATGGTCTTAGAAGTAAACAATATAATAAATATGTAATAAACAGTTTGCGCTAATTTAGTTTGATTTAATAAATTAGGTTCAATGTTAATGTAAAGTAAGATTTTATTTATCATGATGACATTAGCAAAATTTATTAAGTAAATAATTGTGTTAATTTGTTTGTAAGAACCGTTTAAAATTATATATATAAGAATATATAAGAAACCGTTTAAAATTAATTATATTTAGCTATTACGTCTTACTCAGTAAAAATGACTAACACCCGTCATCTACACTCAGTAACAATGACTAACACCCGCCATCTACACTCAGTAACAATGACTAACACCCTCCATCTACACTCAGTAACAATGACTAACATCCACAATCTACACTCAGTAACAACGACTAACACCCGCCATCTACACTCAGTAATAATGACTAACATCCACAATCTACACTTAGTAACTAATGACTAACATCCACAATCTACACTCTAGTAACAACGACTAACACCCGCCATCTACACTAAGTAATAATGAACTAACATCCACAATCTAAACTCAGTAACAATGACTAACACCCGCCATCTACACTCAGTAATAATAACTAACATCCACAATCTACACTCAGTAAACAATGACATGACTAACACCCGCCATCTACACTCAGTAATAATGACTAACATCCACAATCTACACTCAGTAACAATGACTAACACCCGCCATCTACACTCAGTAACAATGACTAACATCCACAATCTACACTTAGTAAAAATGACTAACACCCGCCATCTACACTCAGTAATAATGACTAACATCCACAATCTACACTCAGTAACAACGACTAACACCCGCCATCTACACTCAGTAATAATGACTAACATCCACAATCTACACTCAGTAACAACGACTAACACCCGCCATCTACACTCAGTAATAATGACTAACATCCACAATCTACACTTAGTAACAATGACTAACATCCACAATCTACACTCAGTAACAATGACTAACATCCACAATCTACACTCAGTAACAACGACTAACACCCGCCATCTACACTCAGTAATAATGACTAACATCCACAATCTACACTTAGTAAAAATGACTAACACCCGCCATCTACACTCAGTAATAATAACTAACATCCACAATCTACACTCAGTAACAATGACTAACATCTACAATCTACACTCAGTAACAATGACTAACATCCACAATCTACACTCAGTAACAATGACTAACACCCGCCATCTACACTCAGTAACAATGACTAACATCCACAATCTACACTCAGTAACAATGACTAACATCCACAATCTACACTCAGTAACAACGACTAACACCCGCCATCTATACTCAGTAACAACGACTAACATCCACAGTGGTAGCGTCTGGAAACGGGAATTGGATTAAGACCAAAACCAGGCCCAAAAAAATTAACAATCTGTTTCGTGCAGTATTTTTGAATCCTAATGACCTGTAATGTTGAGGCTTAAGGATGTGCTTGTATGGGTGTGTATTACAGTGAATGAACGACACCACTGACATCCAAAACATAACGAGGTTTCGTGTGGAGATTTCAAATCCCAATTTGTGAGGAAGCTGGTTTGTTGTTACCAAACACAATACGGTCTTTGTTTCCTGACTTCGGTTTGAAAAGAAAATTAAAAGCAATCTATTGTTCAGGGTGGTTGTTTTGAACCACACCATGTTTGTTATTAAACGATTAAATTGATCCAATAAATGACTAAGCAAATCCTTATTCACGCAAAAAATGTTACTGTCAATAAAATATATTAAATAATATAGACCATTGAATGTTCAGGGATGTAATTTTATACTAACTTTAAGCTCAATCAGTGGATTTTTATCAACTTTAAGATTTATAATGCATTTTAATATAAACAGATAATTATATTAAATTAGCAAGGTTATCTACCGAAATTATACAGTCAGTAGGACGCTTGATTATAAAACCAATAATAGGATATTATATAAAGCAAGAATATATAAAATGTAATTTTACACAATTGTAAATGTATTCAATTTGTAATTATCTAATATAGGTTACTGCAATTTTTCACAATTAGGAAATACTTAACTCACAAGGCTAAAGAAGCCTATACACTCATTTATTACAAATAGTGGATATATACATTAATAGTGGAATATACTTAATGTTCTATTGTATATAACAATATTTTACACAGTCAATTCAGTATACAGAAAGGCCTAGGAAGTATAAAAATCCTCATGTTTTTGTGTACTTATTAATTTAGAACTGAATGCTCCTTCATGAAAACATTGTCATAACACAGAAATTTACCCAAATCATCACCTCTCTGACTTTGTATTTTCACGATTATCAGATGATAATGTAACTTAATCAAATAAATGTTGGAACAAAGTATTGTTATTATTATTATATTTAGAAACAACAGTGTTCCAGTACATGCACATTCCTTAAAAAATAAAAATATTTATCTCTGAATGTAGACAAAACTAAGTGACTTTAGTAATGAGTATCCTCCAACTATAATCGTCCAGTTTACGATATTGTCAGCCCGGGACGAATGATTACGTGTCGTCCCAAAATGTCCGACTCCCAAATTTTCCGCGGGATGGGGTTGGTTAGAGATCTGTGAGCGCTAGCCGTTGCGGAAATCCCCACTGTTTGAATAATATGCCTGACTATACATAGCCTAACATGTAAAATAAAAATAATAGCCTATAGAGCGTACATAAATAATTATTTTATGTCCACGTCTCACACCTTTGAAGTATATAAAACTTATTAATACTAGTACTACTTAACGTTAAAGTACCCTTAATAATATTGCATTTAAAAATCAAAATAATTGGTGTAAAAGCGTAAAAGTGTGCCGATGGAAGGCTGACGTTCTGTGAGGGGGTTTGGTCAGTAACACTGTACATGCCTAGGAGGGTGGATGTGTCAATACACTGTACGTGCGCTTGGGAGGATTGGTGGGTTTGTACCACTATACATGCCTGGTACATCATTATATGTATTTCTTTTTAAAAGTATACATACAGTGTAATTAATTATAGTCCCTGTTTACAATTTCCTTAGAGTTAGCGGAGCCAATGAAATTCATATTTTGGAAATAGATGTATTGTGTACTATGAATTTCCATAATATTCAGTTGCATTTTAATATTATTTTTCAAATGATCAATAAATGTTTTTCAATTATTTCCAAAAAAAATTACAAAATCGGGCCCGGTTCAGTTTCAAAATCAACAGGGGCCATTTCAATAAAGTACACAATTCAACAAATATTTAATTTATAATAATTTAACTTGGCACAAAATGGGAAAATTTTAACAAAATCTAAAAGTGTCACTGTTTTTACTAATAATATTTTCAACTTCACACTAAATACTTATTTATTCTAAGGCCATATTATGCTGGGTAGACAATCTTGGACCCATTGGTAAACATTTCTAAGAAGTACATTAATCTATATTTAAACAAATTGTAATTATTATTTTAGTGTTATTTTATATATATATCTTCTGATTCACTGTCGAAGACATTTCATTGTTTGTCTTGTTATAACCCATTACCTTAACCCATCTGATGACTGTATGGTTGTTTATCACTTTTTGGTAGATTTTGTCCTCTAATCCATTATTAATTAGCTTAATTTTTATGTATTTTTTAAGGAATATCGTCATTACTTTTTTAGTGCCATTAAATTACAATTTTTCTTGTATGAAATTTATAGTATTTTTTTTGTTTTAAGTATTGTAAAAAATACACAGTAAAATTGTGAATTAGTTGCACTTAAACGAATCAGCACACAACTGCTAACTCACCTATTTTAACTACATTTTTGTTTATGTTCAATGTAGACTTAAGGCGTTGTAATTTGTCTTAAAACTTATCTTAAATTGTTATTTAAAGTTTCTTGGCCATAGAAAATAAAAATAAATAAGGGTACTTTCGAACTAACTTTATTTAAATACTGTGTGTAGTTTGTTAATTCGCATTAAATCATAAAAGTAGAATATTCTTGTATTTATAGAGACACAAAAATCTGTTTATGTTTCTACCATTCAATACTTTAATATGAATACACAACTTTAAGTTTGTTCGAAATATTTAATTAAAAAATAATAAATCAACCAAAGTTATGCTGCGTAATAGTTGTCCATTACCTAGTATTTGAGTAATGACATTTCCGCCGTTGTATAAATAATATCCTGCATTTCAATAATTAAACCTAACAGTAGGAATTACTATCTAAATAAGTTGTCCCTTAAAATCAAAGGGTGGTGCAGTTTTTGATATAATCATTATTTTTATTTGAATTGTATGTTTTAACCTAATAAGGCTAGCAAGCGAATTCGGAGATATATTTTCATTATAAACACATTTATATTTGACATTGTGTTTTTGATAGTACTAGAGATTTAAGTGTCATATTCATTGTAATAATCGACTGAATAATGAAACAGGGTTGGAAATCGAACACTTCTGTCTTATGTCCCAACATATCCGTAATATCATAACGATTAAATCAGGCTGACGTTTTTTAAAACTGATAACATTAAACATAACTATTTAAACCACTATTTGAAACAAATATGTGCGCGTGACTTAAGCCTGGACTGTGACGTGCCACGTTAACTTGGAACAACCCATGGTCAAGCTGCTTGTTTTAAAAGTAGATTTAACTTGCTAGCAGTTTTCAGCTAAACCAATCACGCGATAATGGTGCTGAAAATTTCAACAACATATTCTGACTTCAAAAGATTCGCTAATAACCAGCCAACTCCTCGCTCCCAAGTTACTTAAAATAGAAAAATGTCGTCCTCTAGTCAGGGATTTAACTCCCGTGGGTAACATGGCACGAGTCATACGGAGAGTTTCTGTCAAGACAGTGATGGATGAGACGCCGTCCCCCTTACTTCAACGTCACAAAAACTGAGGAAACTGTTAGTATTTCAGTCTTTGTCAAGGGATTGAACTCATGTGGGTAACATGACATGAATCGTCTGAGGGGTTCTGTCGAGACAGTGATGGATGAGACCACAGAGCACAGAATAAGAAAAGAGAGGGCATCTATACCAATGACTACATAGACCAATGACTAAAGATAGAATTCTATCTGTAGTCATTGTCGATACCCATACCCACTAATTGAAGCCAGCCGTCACAGCACCGACAATGCAATATGGCGGCCGGCTCGATGACTCACCCTAGTCTCGCGCGCTACAACCACTGAAACCTACAGCACCACGTGCTTTCTGTTGCATTTGTTGCCGTGGGATTAATTAGCATTATAATGCCATTCCCTTGTGTAACTGTTAGGTGCTTCCACAGAGGAAGAGGCATCACCTATCACGGCTGGTATATTATATTTAAATTTGTAAACTCAATGTGTATGTTAATAGAACATTGGCTCAGACCTGTCTAGTATAATTACACAACCGACATATATTCTGTTACTCAGAAAACTAATACATGTCATAAGTACTGAATAATGTATTATATTCTACATATTACATAGGCCTACCTTTAACTTTGGGAAATGTTCATAAAAATATGTTCGTTGCCTAAAAATTACGAAGTGTAAGGATATTTCAGGGATTACGAGGCGTCTGAAATATAAATTAAAAATATTTATTACATTTTATGGTTAAATAAGTCTTTTCAAATACTTATTTAATCACTTGTGAAAAAATTCAAGTAAAAAATCGTTATTGTTAATTTATTCATTGTTAAAGCCTCTTTAGCTGATATACAGTGTGTCCCAAGAAGAGGTTTACACGTCTGATTCTATATTATTTGCCCATTTTTGCACCGAACATTTTCAAAATCTACACAATTTATTAAATACGTTTTTAAAATATTCTTTAAAGATTGCAGCTCTTCAGAAATTGTAGTAACAAAATTGTGGCATTTTGAAAATTTACCATTTTGCTTCCTATGAAAATGCATTTCTTGTATTACCTGATTTGATTACTGCGTTGCAACAGCTGTTTAATAGCGCCCTTTGTTGAAAACGGCTGTTTGATTGAAGAATATTGCTTGTGCTAAAAAAACATAACCTAACCTCCTCCATTACAATTTTGCTGATATTGAAGTTCGAAAAATGGCTTTTAATGTTGAACAAAAAGCGAAGTGTTGTGTGTGGGCTATTGCTTTTGGCAACATTGCAGAAGCAATTAGACAATTTCAGTTTGCCTATCTAGGAGTTGAACCACCTAGTAAGCAAACAATGATTAAGTGTTGTATAATATAATCATAACATCACAAATATATTGCAATGTAAGCACAACATTCACAAATATATTACAATATAAGCACAACATGCACAAACATATTGCAATATAAGCACAACATGCACAAATATATTACAATATAAGCACAACATTCACAAATATATTACAATATAAGCACAACATGCACAAATATATTTCAATATAAGCACAACATGCACAAATATATTACAATATAAGCACAACATGCACAAATATATTACAATATAAGCACAACATGCACAAATATATTGCATTATAAGCACAACATGCACAAATATATTACAATATAAGCACAACATGCACAAATATATTACAATATAAGTAAAAAATGCACAAATATTATGGTGATCGATGTTGGCAAACCACATTCACCTTTCTCAGACTAGAGGGATTCACAAAAGAATGATTCTTTTGTGAGGAAGGTGAATGGGGTTTGCCAACATCAATCACAATAGTATTTGTGCATTTTGTACTTACATTATAATAGATCTGTGCATTTTGTGCTTATATTGTAATACATTTGTGTTGTGTGACGTTTACTTGTACTGTATATATACCAACACGTAATATGCTAATTAAAAAACTATTTATAAATAAATAAGAACATACTATTAATAATATAATTATTAATAGTATAGCTATGAATGATAACAGAAACACACATCAATTGAATAGTCAAAAAAGTTGACATTAAATATGTTACATTTACACACAAAATGTTCTTAAGCAACGTTGCTAAGTAATGAACAATATTACGTTATAATCTCTTGCAAAAGAAAATTATTTACATTTCTCAAAAAATTAATATGTTATAACAGTTTCGTAAAAAAAGAAATTAAAAATAAACAAAAACAGTTAAAACCATAGTTTAAAAAATGTTTTATTTGTGTGTTATTAATGTTTTATTTGTGTGTTATTAATGTTTTATTTGTGTGTTATTAATGTTTTATTTGTGTGTTATTAATGTTTTATTTGTGTGTTATTAATGTTTTATTTGTGTGTTATTAATGTTTTATTTGTGCTTTATTAATGTTTTATTTGTGCGTTATTAATGTTTTATTTGTGCGTTATTAATGTTTTATTTGTGCGTTATTAATGTTTTATTTGTGTGTTATTAATGTTTTATTTGTGTGTTATTAATCTTTTATTTGTGTGTTATTAATGTTTTATTTGTGTGTTGTTAATGTTTTATTTGTGTGTTATTAATGTTTTTACAATATTTATATGAAACCTATGATTATTAGAATACGAATAAAACTGATTCAAATGTGAAGAGTTATTTTCAGTAAACATATAACATGTTATGCTAAATATATCATTTATATTATTTTATAAACAGAATTGGTTATTTAATAAATAACGATTATACGCTTAGCTGTGTAAACTAACTAAATCCTTTCTGTCAATTCCCGTATATCGTCTGTAGTACGTACTGTAGCCGGCCGCGGGACCGCTGCAGGTGCCGATGTCCGTTGTACAGCCGGCCGCGGGACCGCTGCAGGTGCCGCTTTCCGTTGTACAGCCGGCCGCGGGACCGCTGCAGGTGCCGCTATCCGTTGTACAGCCAGCCGCGGGACAGCTGCATGTGTCGCTGTCCGTTGTACAGCCGGCCGCGGGACCGCTGCAGGTGCCGCTGTCCGTTGTACAGCCGGCCGCGGGACCGCTGCATGTGTCGCTGTCCGTTGTACAGCCGGCCGCGGGACCGCTGCAGGTGCCGCTGTCCGTTGTACAGCCGGCCGCGGGACCGCTGCAGGTGCCGCTGTCCGTTGTACAGCCGGCCGCGGGACCGCTGCATGTGCCGCTGTCCGTTGTACAGCCGGCCGCGGGACCGCTGCAGGTGCCGCTATCCGTTGTACAGCCAGCCGCGGGACCGCTGCATGTGTCGCTATCCGTTGTACAGCTGGCCGCGGGACTGCTGCAGGTGCCGCTGTCCGTTGTACAGCCGGCCGCGGGACCGCTGCAGGTGCCGCTGTCCGTTGTACAGCCGGCCGCGGGACCGCTGCATGTGCCGCTGTCCGTTGTACAGCCGGCCGCGGGACCGCTGCAGGTGCCGCTGTCCGTCGTACAGCCGGCCGCGGGACCACTGCAGGTGCCGCGGTCCGTCGTTCAGCCGGCCGCGGGACCACTGCAGGTGCCGCTGTCCGTCGTACAGCCGGCCACGGGAATGCTGCAGGTGCCGCGACTTTCTCTCTTCTTATACCTACGATTATGACTAAACCAGTTGACTAGAAATTTGTTAAAACATATTTATGGTAATGTCAACTATTTACCTACAATTTATTTACAGGTAAAATGTACTTCACCTAATAATGTCAAAAAAAATTTATGCACACTCAAAATATCGTGGACCTAATTGAAATTTTTGAGCTAAACCTGACTTTTTTGTATCAATATAATTAAACAGAGGCGAATAATTTGTTAGGATTATTAGACTGCCACACACCGATTTTTTACCACTCTATACAATTTTATAATTTCCACTCAGTTGTAAGCGTATAAAATCGCAGTTTTCATGAAACGCGCGTAATAAATATGTTCACTCGCCTGACGACCAAACTGAGAAAGTTGCCCAAATGCATATGGCAGAACTTGCCTCAATTGCCGTAATGTTTTGTATAAGGATAGCGACTCTATTCTTATTCTGTGCTCTGTAGATGAGGCGCCGCCCCCTTATAACGAAACCGTTAGTATTTCAGTCTTTGTCAAGGGATTGAACTCATGTGGGTAACATGACATGTGGCTCGCTGTAAGGGGGAATGGATGAGACCAAGTCCCCCTGCCGATACAGAATCCGTAGGTTTTCCAGTATCTGTCAACAATTGAACTGACTTAGTTAACTTGATATGTGTCATAATGGAGGGTTTCATTTCTATCATGACAGTGATGGACGAGACGCTGACCTTGTCTTCATGCATTCTTTTTATCATATCTCAAAGTTGTTCATATTTAAAGTATTAACTTTCTTGAGTATGGGAGTAATCTTAGAGAGAATTTGTGTTCTCTGGTGTAAAATATGGAAAATTTCCTTTTAAGAATAATGATTATTTGATTCCGAATCAATGGAACGTTCAAACTTACAGCCATTTTACCAGAATAATGTTGTTGTCGTTTATATAAAATAAATACCGGGTGTTCAAAAAGTCTGGAAACCCCTTATTTATATGAACACAGACCAATGACAATCAAGGATTACGTCCTCACTTTTTGTAGTTACTGACTTTTTAGCAATTTTAACAGTCCTTTTTCCATTTGGGGGGACGTCCTCTGGAGAAAGCCTGAAAAATCGTAAATGTAAGTATAGGTCGAGTTATACCTCATTTTACAGATCATTGTTAGAGGAACACATTACCGCAACTCCGACTGAAAAGTACTATTCCTTTGTAAATAACAGCCTCTCAAAGTTATAATGAGGCCAAAATTTGAGGCTGCTATGTTTATTAATATTTTAAAGGGGTTTCCAGACCTTTTGAACACCCGGTATATACGTCACATATTTATAAATTGATTAGTTTATAGCCAAATAAATAAGTGGGGAAGAGGGGGTGATGCTTCGGAGTTTGCGTGTGGATTAGGTGGATTAGTATCTTGTTTCGACCGTCGCCAGAATCAGTTTTGCTCGTGTTCCCCACAATTCATGCAATAAAAACGTTTATCTGTGTCGCCTGCGACATGGAATGTGTAATTATTCGACTGAAGAATCACATTTTACCGGAAATTGCGATAAAAGTATACACAAGGTGTGCTTGGTTAGTGACGATATGAAGTTACGAGAAAATAAGGAAATAAAACGTAAACTTGCATACGATTTAAACAACGTAACTTAGAAAAACGTATAGGAAATGTGGCTATAAATTATACGATTGCTTGTAATGTGTAAATGAATCTTTATGAAATCTCTGGTTGTTAATCCCTATTTGGTGATAATGAGTAAAATTGTTTGCGTAGACAATAAAAGCTTGTCCTTTATACTTTCAACCCACGCGATTCTGTGCTTACTCCTCTCACGTGCAGGTACTTTACACAACCCCCTCCCCTGTCCACTCGTCCCCTCAGAAACCACTTTCACCATCAATACTCAACGAGTTTATTCGTCATAACTATAGACTGGGAATTTGAATAGTAATTGCTTTAAAAAACGCTTTATTCAAAATTAATGTTAGTTATGTTTCATTATAGTATGAATTACAAACATGTTCGAATTGTATTTCATGCTTTCAATTTACTGTTACCAATTTTATACAACAGGAATTTACTTTACATTTTTCCTAATATAATTATCTGTTGCAGGTAAGTCAGAGTTGGTCTTTTCTCACAGGTAAGAGAAACTCATTTCTAACCGAGAAAGTAAAAACAGATAACAAGAAATGCCTCAAGTCCACTTACAGTGGACTACTTAAAAGTTTTCGACTGTGGGCTTCGTTTTTAGAATATTCTCTATTGTTCGATTAAAACATGTTGTCTTCATATTGTAAAAATAAATCGTTGAAATACTATAAAAATAAAATGTATTTTTAATTGTGTTTTTTAATGAGTACAAATTAGAAAATGAAATATTTTTTTTAATAGAACGAGTTTTTTCGGTTCGATAAATAATGCGTTCTTCATCTATCCGCCAATATTTGATTAAAAATACACTTCAATCGAACTCATTTGGATAAAATATAAATTGGAAATAGTTCCAAACTAGAGGAAAACTTACTAAATTACAGTTTATTTTTCTCGTAATTCCATAATCTTGTACTATCGTATGTCAATGTAGTTCAACTAATTACCATTAGTAGTATAAGTGTCAGTGTTAGATGAATAGGAGGGCCTTCATTAGTTTATGTTTGTGTTGACAAGAACTACTATGTGTAACGAATCGAAAAGTCAAAAATGTCAGTAAGGCTGTTACAGCAAGGATCCACCAGTTATTAAAGCTCTAGAGCAATGATGCTGTAAGGATATTCTAAATGTGTACGGTAGTATCAGAAAGAATCTACTACCAACCAAGATTAAAGGGCAATGAGTGCTGTAAGGATGTTTTATATATGTACGATATTTTTAGAAGAGATCTGCCAGTTACAATACTAGGGCAATGAGTACTGCAAGAACGTTTTATGTATGTACGATATTTTTAGAAGAGATCTGCCAGTTACAATACTAGGGCAATGAGTACTGCAAGAACGTTTTATGTATGTACGATATTTTTAGAAGAGATCTGCCAGTTACAATACTAGGGCAATGAGTACTGCAAGGATGTTTTATGTATGTACGGTAGTTTTAGAAGGGTTTTGCCAGTTTTTATACTAGGACAATAAGTACTGCAAGGATGTTTTATATATGTACGGTAATTTTAGAAGGGTTTTGCCAGTTACAATACTAGGACAATGAGTACTGCAAGAACGTTTTATGTATGTTCGGTAGTTTTAGAAGGGTTTTGCCAGTTACAATACTAGGGCAATGAGTACTGCAAGGATGTTTTATGTATGTATGGTAGTTTTAGAAGGGTTTTGCCAGTTACAATACTAGGGCAATGAGTACTGCAAGGATGTTTCATGTATGTACGGTAGTTTTAGAAGGGTTTTGCCAGTTACAATCCTAGTGCAATGAGTACTACAAGGATGTTTTATGTATGTTCGGTAGTTTTAGAAAATATCTGCCAATTACAATACGAGGGTAATGAGTACTGCAAGAACGTTTTATGTATGTACGATATTTTTAGAAGAGATCTGCCAGTTACAATACTAGGGCAATGAGTACTGCAAGGATGTTCTATGTATGTACGGTAGTTTTAGAAGGGTTTTGCCAGTTACAATACTAGGGCAATGAGTACTGCAAGGATGTTTTATGTATGTTCGGTAGTTTTAGAAAGTATCTGCGAATTACAATACTAGGGCAATGAGTACTGCAAGAACGTTTTATGTATGTACGATATTTTTAGAAGAGATCTGCCAGTTACAATACTAGCGCAATGAGTACTGCAAGGATGTTTTATGTATGTACGATAGTTTTAGAAGGGTTTTCCCAGTTACAATACTAGGACAATGAGTACTGCAAGGACGTTTTATGTATGTACTGCAGTTTTAGAAGGGTTTTGCCAGTTACAATACTAGGACAATGAGTACTGCAAGGATGTTTTATGTATGTACGATATTTTTAGAAGAGATCTGCCAGTTACAATACTAGGGCAATGAGTACTGCAAGGATGTTTTATGTATGTACGTTAGTTTTAGAAGAGATCTGCCAGTTACAATACTAGGACAATGAGTACTGCAAGAACGTTTTATGAATGTATGATATTTTTAGAAGAGATCTGCCAGTTACAATACTAGGGCAATGAGTACTGCAAGAACGTTTTATGTATGTACGATATTTTTAGAAGAGATCTGCCAGTTACAATACTAGGGCAATGAGTACTGCAAGGATGTTTTGTGTATGTACGGTAGTTTTAGAAGAGATCTGCCAGTTACAATACTAGGGTAATGAGTACTGCAAGAACGTTTTATGTATGTACGATATTTTTAGAAGAGATCTACCAGTTACAATACTAGGGCAATGAGTACTGCAAGAACGTTTTATGTATGTACGATATTTTTAGAAGAGATCTGCCAGTTACAATACTAGGGCAATGAGTACTGCAAGAACGTTTTATGTATGTACGATATTTTTAGAAGAGATCTGCCAGTTACAATACTAGGGCAATGAGTACTGCAAGAACGTTTTATGTATGTACGATATTTTTAGAAGAGATCTGCCAGTTACAATACTAGGGCAATGAGTACTGCAAGGATGTTTTATGTATGTACGGTAGTTTTAGAAGGGTTTTGCCAGTTACAATACTAGGGCAATGAGTACTGCATGGATGTTTTATGTATGTTCGGTAGTTTTAGAAAGTATCTGCCAATTACAATACTAGGGCAATGAGTACTGCAAGGATGTTTTATGTATGTACGGTAGTTTTAGAAGGGTTTTGCCAGTTACAATACTAGGGCAATGAGTACTGCAAGGATGTTTTATGTATGTACGGTAGTTTTAGAAGGGTTTTGCCAGTTACAATACTAGGGCAATGAGTACTGCAAGGACGTTTTATGTATGTACGGTAGTTTTAGAAAAGATCTGCCAGTTACAATACTAGGGCAATGAGTACTGCAAGGATGTTTTATGGATGTACGGTAGTTTTAGAAGGGTTTTGCCAGTTACAATACTAGGACAATGAGTACTGCAAGGATGTTTTATGTATGCACGGTAGTTTTAGAAGGGTTTTGCCAGTTACAATACTGAGTACTGCAAGGATGTTTTATGTATGTTTGGTAGTTTTAGAAAGTATCTGCCAGTTACAATACTAGGACAATGAGTATTGCAAGGATGTTTTATGTATGTTCGGTAGTTTTAGAAAGTATCTGCCAATTACAATACTAGGACAATGAGTACTGCAAGGATGTTTTATGTATGTACGGCAGTTTTAGAAGGGTTTTGCCAGTTACAATACTAGGACAATGAGTACTGTAAGGATGTTTTATATATGTACAGTAATTTTAGAAGGGTTTTGCCAGTTACAATACTAGGACAATGAGTACTGCAAGGATGTTTTATATATGTACGGTAGTTTTAGAAGTGGTTTGCCAGTTACAATACTAGGGCAATGAGTACTGCAAGGACGTTTTATGTATGTACGGTAGTTTTAGAAGGGTTTGCCAGTTACAATACTAGGACAATGAGTACTGCAAGGATGTTTTATGTATGTTCGGTAGTTTTAGAAAGTATCTGCCAATTACAATATTAGGTTAATGTGTACTGCAAGGATGTTTTATATATGTTACGGTACTTTTAGAAGAGATCTGCCACTTACAAAACTAGGGCAATGAGTGCTGTAAAGCTTTTTCTATATATGTATGATAGATTCAGAAGTGATTTATCAGGACTATCGAGTAATGAGTGCTGCAAGGCTACTTTATACGGAGAAACTTTCGAATCTTGTTCCCCATGTGAAACTAGAGAAAAAATGTCTTATAAATATAGGTCTGGAACCGCTTCATTCATGAGTTATAGCTGGTGAAACATTTTACCTGAAATTCAGTACCAAATCCTAAATATCATTTAACACCCTAAAAAGTTTAGTGTGCTTTAATTCAAAGAGGTGAACTGAATTTCGGACAAAAAATTTACAAGCTGTAACTAATGACTTAAGTGGTTCCAGACATATTATTATATGAAATTTGTTTATTAATTTCACATGAGGAACAATGTATGAAAGTTTCTCCGTGGGACACCCTGTATATGTACGTCAGTTTTAGAAAGGATCTGCCAGTTACAAGACTAGGGTATTGATTGTTGAAAGACTGTTCTATATACGTACGGATGGTTTCTAAGTTTCAGATGGGATCTGCCAGTTTCAAGACTAGGGTATTGAGCTTTGTAAGGCTGTTCTATATACGTAAGATAGTTTGATATGGGATCTGCCGTACATATGAAACTACCGTACATACATAAAACGGACTAAAAACAACAAGACTAGGGTATTGAGTGTTCTAAGGCTGTTCTTTATTCGTACGGTAGTTTCAGAAGGGATCTGCCAGTTACAAGACTAGGGTATTGATTTTTGAAAGACTGTTCTATATACGTAAGGTAGTTTTAGATGGGATCTGCCAGTTTCAAGACTTGGTTATTGAGCTTTGTATGGCTGTTCTATATACGTAAGATAGTTTCATATGGGATCTGCCGTACATATGAGACTACCGTACATACATAAAACGGACTAAAAACAACAAGACTAGGGTATTGAGTGTTGTAAGGCTGTTCTATATACGTACGCTAGTTTCTGATGGGATCTGCCATTTACAATACTGTAAGGCAATAGTGCTGTAAGGTTGTTTTGTATATGTACGGTAGTTTCAGAACTCAGAAATTCTTTATTGACAACAGAATAACACTGCAAAATAGCGTCAATAATAAATTACATTATGTGCTTAAAAGTAACCTAAAGCAATTGAATATGGTAACATTAGCATAGTCAGAATAGTTCAAATAAAACTAAACTTTGTGTTATTTCTAAAATAAACTACAGCTTATACAGGTGGCCATTCAACTTAGTTTAAACCAGTATGATCAACGCACTCAACAAAATCCCTGACACTGTAATAGGCCCGCTGCATCAAAAACCTCTCAACCTCCCTCTCAAAATGCGGCATTGTTTTTACTTTCAGAGAGGCTGGAAGAACATTGTTAAGTTTAAATGCTTTTTAAAACAAACTAGTTCCATGGGCAGGGATTTTAATTATATTGGTGTAACGAAGATTGTGACGATGTTGGGGATTATTTGGTTTGAAAATGTGAAGGTGGTTATGAACAAATGTTATGCAGTTTATGATATAAATTTATGGGAACGTTGAAACTTAAGCCTCCTTAAAAAATGGCTTACGTGAAGTTCTTCGAGGTTTACCCAAAACCGCTCTTAACGCCCTTTTCTGGAGTTTGAAAACCTTTTTTTTGTGCGTGAACTTTCACGTCCCCAAATAACAACCGCATATGTAAGGAAGGGGTAAATTAGTCTATAGTAAGCAGCTAAGGTTCCTCTGGCATCAGCAAAGTTTGATAAGTTTCGTATAACGAAAACCCCTGAGCTTAATATTTTGCAGACGAGCTCAATATGATCATGGAAGTTTAGTTTGGTGATTAAGAAGAGATCTCTTCATCCCCTAGATGGAATATATTCTGTTCTAAATTCTGTGAACTCCTGATCAATAAATCAATCAGGCGAGTTTTCTCACTATTCAGTTCGAGCTGATTCTGCTGAAACCTTTAAGCTATTTTATGTGCTTCTTTAGAAGCCAGAGACATGAGGTCCAGCCGATTTAGGGCTTTGACTGTAAGGGAAGTATCGTCTGCAAAAAGACAGATTTGGGCATTGGCACTGGTAATACACTGTGGGAGGTCATTTACAAATAAAAGGAAAATGATTGGTCCGAGTACAGAACTCTATTGATTTACTTCAGTTGATTTTGATGAGGCCAATCTTTGACAGCCAAGGCTGTCCAAAAATGTTACCTAAACTGATTGTATTCTCCCACATAGGTAAGAAGACATCCAAGATACGACACATCTCTATATGGAGCTTTCTTAGC
Source organism: Stictocephala bisonia (assembly GCA_035578905.1). Classification (NCBI taxonomy): domain Eukaryota; kingdom Metazoa; phylum Arthropoda; class Insecta; order Hemiptera; family Membracidae; genus Stictocephala; species Stictocephala bisonia. The sequence continues at coordinate 91,003 of JAQJVL010000042.1, read as the reverse complement.
GAAACACTGTGATCGACCATATCGAAATCCTTGGTCAAATTGAAAAACAATCCCAAAGCTCCATCTTTAGAATCACCTGAGTCTCTAGCCTGTGCTAAAAAAGAAGTAACGGAGTTGTCTGCGTCCGTGGTTGATCTTCCTTTTATGAAGCCAAACTGACTTGGAGAAAGTACATCATTCCTCATCAGAAATGACAACAGCCTATCCAGAAATATTCTCTCAAATATTTTGGAAAAGGTGGTAACCAATGAGATTGGCCAGAAATGGCTACAAACATTCTTCTCTCCCTTCTTGTACAGAGGGTAAACTAAGGTGTGTTTTAGTGAATTAGCAAATTCACCCTCAGAAAATGACAAATTAATCAGATAAGAAAGCGGGAAAGAAATCAAATCATGGATCTTTTTGAAAAGCTTAGACGAGAAACCATCATTACCAAATGATGACTTAGATTTTAAGGAGAGTATTATATGCGATACTTCTTGCTCTGTGGTTGGAGACAAGAATAACGAGTTGGTAAGAATAATGGTAGGGTAGAGGATTGTGCAAACTAGATCAGGCCAATATCACCACCGGTGTCACAGTATTGGCCAATATTCGAATAGAAGTCATTAAACATATTGGCAATCCGAAGAGGATCCGTGACTTCATTACCTTCAGAATCGAGCAAAGTGATGTCAACAAAATTTTCCCCTCTGGAAGGCTTACTGCTATTAATTAGACTCCAAATGGTTTTCGACTCATTTGTTGATTTAGAGATCTTATTCAGCAGCTGATCTAATTTAAACTTCCTTATTGCACTGTTGTAAGAACGTCTTAACCTTCTTTATGCCATCCTAGAGGGACGTGATGATTCTAAGTCCTTCGTAAGTTAATGGGAAATTTGTAGCTGGTCCCTGAGTTCTAAAAGTTCGGAATTCAAAGTAGTAACTTTACCAGTGGAATTAAAAGGGCGTGTTTTTATTTTTACCAGAGGAAAAGAAACTTCAAAGTAGTAATACAGTTGATTTGTAAATTCATTCAATTTATCATTGAAATCCTCTAGGCTAAACACCTAGTTTCATTGTTTAGATAACACCTGAATGTTTCAATATTACAAGTTGTTATCCTTCGGGTCAATCTAAACCTAGGCACAGGTGTGGACCTAGCTGAGAGTTGGATCACAGCTTCCTGAACATGATGATCAGACAATGCAGTTACAACCACGTTGCTTCTTATCAAACTTGAGTCAATGTTTGTAAAGATGTTATCAATTGCAGTTCTTGACCCCTTAAACTCCCTGGTGTAAGAGGTTATTGTATATCTTAGTCGAAAGGATTTCATGATATGAATGAAATGTCTGTTGGAAACTTGATCACTCAACACATCTATATTGAAGTCTCCAATGATAATAAGTTTATGACTTCGTCGAGCTACTCTATCAAGACACTCACCAATCAAGTGGAAGAATTCTTCACAGTTATGTCCAGGAATTCTGTAGACAGCGATAATCATAATACTCTCACCACCATAAAGCTGGATATTTACAGCAGATAATTGACATGAACTCTATGAACAAAACTGTGACACATCAATGCGTTCATAAACAGCACCACTCTTTACCAGGATACATATTCCACCCTTTTGCCGAGATTGGCAACAAAAAGCCGACACACTCTCATAATCTAAAAGAAAGAAAGACTCAAACTGCAATTCCGATAGATTGTGCTCAGATAAGCAAATTACAACAGGACGATCACTCTCCAAGTGTATTTCTAGAAGGCATTTATAAGTTCGAGTCTTTATACGTTCTAGTGGAAAATAGTGAAATTTCCTTTCTTATTACTAACACCTGCATCTGAGGAAATTCCTGGAGTCATAAAGGATCTACCAGCTACCATAACTGTTGGCTAATGAGTGCTGTAAGGCTGTTTTATATATGTACGGTAGCTTCAGAAGGGATCTTTCAGCTATCAAGACTGTAGGGCAATGAGTGTTGTGGGGCTGTTCCATATGTATACACGATAGTTTCAGAAGGGGTTTGCCAGTTACAAGATTAGGGTACTGAGTGATGTGAAGCTGTTTCATATATGTACGGTATTTTCAAAAGGGATAAAAGTTAAAAGTTAAAGATGGTCTTATTTTACCAGGTAAAGTTAGGGCTAAGAAGCCCTATCTAACACTTAACCTGGAGACCAACGGCTTAACGTGACTTCCGAACCAAGGGAGCGGCAGGGCAAAAACTGTTAATGGTCATATTATGAATCGAACCCGGACCGACTGCGTGTCAAGCCAACACCTTAGCCCCTTATCTACGGCCACTCTATGGGATCTACCAGCTATCAGGACTGTTGGGTATTGAGTGCTGTTAGGCAATTTTTATATGTACAGTTTCAGAAGGGATCTCCCTGTTACAAGATTAGGGCAAAGAGTGGTGTAAGGCTGTTTCATATGTGAACGGTAGTTTCAGAAGGGCTCTACCAGCTATCAGGACTCAAGAGTTTGGCAAAATGGTAAAAAAATTGTTGATTCGTCGATGCTATTTCAGCGTAAGGGAGTATATTAATTCTTAATAGTATACTAACTATTGAAAATATATCATAATTATTGCCACCTGTGAATCTGTAGCATTTAATATTTGCAATAGTATTTTTAGTACCCATACGCCTACCCATACAAGTATTGAGTGATGTAAGGCTGTTTTATATATTTACGGTAGTTTCAGAAGGGGTCTGCCCGTTACCCGACTGTAGGGCAGTGAGTTTTTTAAGGGTGTTCTATATACCTACGGTAGTTTCAGAAGGGGTCTGCCCGTTACCCGACTGTAGGGCAGTGAGTTTTTTAAGGGTGTTCTATATACCTACGGTAGTTTCAGAAGGGGTCTGCCCGTTACCCGACTGTAGGGCAGTGAGTTTTTAAGGGTGTTCTATATACCTACGGTAGTTTCAGAAGGGGTCTGCCCGTTACCCGATTGTAGGGCAGTGAGATTTTAAGGGTGTTCTATATACCTACGGTAGTTGCAGAAGGGGCCTGCCAGTTACACGACTGTAGGGCAATGAGTTTTTAAGGGTGTTCTATATATCTACGGTAGTTGCAGAAGGGATCTGCCAGTTACCCGACTGTAGGGCAGTGAGTTTTTTAAGGGTGTCCTATATACCTACGGTAGTTGCAGAAGGGGTCTGCCCGTTACCCGACTGTAGGGCAGTGAGTTTTTTAAGGGTGTTCTATATACCTACGGTAGTTGCAGAAGGGGTCTGCCCGTTACCCGACTGTAGGGCAGTGAGTTTTTTAAGGTTGTTCTATATACCTACGGTAGTTGCAGAAGGGGTCTGCCCGTTACCCGACTGTAGGGCAGTGAGTTTTTTAAGGGTGTTCTATAACCTACGGTAGTTTCAGAAGGGGTCTGCCCGTTACCCGACTGTAGGGCAGTGAGTTTTTAAGGGTGTTCTATATACCTACGGTAGTTTCAGAAGGGGTCTGCCCGTTACCCGATTGTAGGGCAGTGAGATTTTAAGGGTGTTCTATATACCTACGGTAGTTGCAGAAGGGGTCTGTCAGTTACACGACTGTAGGGCAATGAGTTTTTAAGGGTGTTCTATATATCTACGGTAGTTGCAGAAGGGATCTGCCAGTTACCCGACTGTAGAGCAGTGAGTTTTTTAAGGGTGTCCTATATACCTACGGTAGTTGCAGAAGGGGTCTGCCCGTTACCCGACTGTAGGGCAGTGAGTTTTTTAAGGGTGTTCTATATACCTACGGTAGTTGCAGAAGGGGTCTGCCCGTTACCCGACTGTAGGGTAGTGAGTTTTTTAAGGGTGTTCTATATACCTACGGTAGTTGCAGAAGGGGTCTGCCCGTTACCCGACTGTAGGGCAATGAGTTTTTAAGGGTGTTCTATATACCTACGGTAGTTGCAGAAGGGGTCTGCCCGTTACCTGACTGTAGGGCAGTGAGTTTTTTAAGGGTGTTCTATATACCTACGGTAGTTGCAGAAGGGGTCTGCCCGTTACCCGACTGTAGGGCAGTGAGTTTTTTAAGGGTGTTCTATATACCTACGGTAGTTGCAGAAGGGGTCTGCCCAATACCCGACTGTAGGGCAGTGAGTTTTGTAAGGGTGTTCTATATACCTACGGTAGTTGCAGAAGGGATCTGCCAGTTACACGACTGTAGGGCAATGAGTTTTTAAGGGTGTTCTATATACCTACGGTAGTTGCAGAAGGGGTCTGCCCGTTACCCGACTGTAGGGCAGTGAGTTTTTTAAGGTTGTTCTATATACCTACGGTAGTTGCAGAAGGGGTCTGCCCGTTACCCGACTGTAGGGCAGTGAGTTTTTTAAGGGTGTTCTATAACCTACGGTAGTTTCAGAAGGGGTCTGCCCGTTACCCGACTGTAGGGCAGTGAGTTTTTTAAGGGTGTTCTATATACCTACGGTAGTTTCAGAAGGGGTCTGCCCGTTACCCGACTGTAGGGCAGTGAGTTTTTAAGGGTGTTCTATATACCTACGGTAGTTTCAGAAGGGGTCTGCCCGTTACCCGATTGTAGGGCAGTGAGATTTTAAGGGTGTTCTATATACCTACGGTAGTTGCAGAAGGGGCCTGCCAGTTACACGACTGTAGGGCAATGAGTTTTTAAGGGTGTTCTATATATCTACGGTAGTTGCAGAAGGGATCTGCCAGTTACCCGACTGTAGGGCAGTGAGTTTTTTAAGGGTGTCCTATATACCTACGGTAGTTGCAGAAGGGGTCTGCCCGTTACCCGACTGTAGGGCAGTGAGTTTTTTAAGGGTGTTCTATATACCTACGGTAGTTGCAGAAGGGGTCTGCCCGTTACCCGACTGTAGGGCAGTGAGTTTTTTAAGGTTGTTCTATATACCTACGGTAGTTGCAGAAGGGGTCTGCCCGTTACCCGACTGTAGGGCAGTGAGTTTTTTAAGGGTGTTCTATAACCTACGGTAGTTTCAGAAGGGGTCTGCCCGTTACCCGACTGTAGGGCAGTGAGTTTTTAAGGGTGTTCTATATACCTACGGTAGTTTCAGAAGGGGTCTGCCCGTTACCCGATTGTAGGGCAGTGAGATTTTAAGGGTGTTCTATATACCTACGGTAGTTGCAGAAGGGGTCTGTCAGTTACACGACTGTAGGGCAATGAGTTTTTAAGGGTGTTCTATATACCTACGGTAGTTGCAGAAGGGGTCTGCCCGTTACCCGACTGTAGGGCAGTGAGTTTTTTAAGGGTGTTCTATATACCTACGGTAGTTGCAGAAGGGGTCTGCCCGTTACCCGACTGTAGGGTAGTGAGTTTTTTAAGGGTGTTCTATATACCTACGGTAGTTGCAGAAGGGGTCTGCCCGTTACCCGACTGTAGGGCAATGAGTTTTTAAGGGTGTTCTATATACCTACGGTAGTTGCAGAAGGGGTCTGCCCGTTACCTGACTGTAGGGCAGTGAGTTTTTTAAGGGTGTTCTATATACCTACGGTAGTTGCAGAAGGGGTCTGCCCGTTACCCGACTGTAGGGCAGTGAGTTTTTTAAGGGTGTTCTATATACCTACGGTAGTTGCAGAAGGGGTCTGCCCAATACCCGACTGTAGGGCAGTGAGTTTTGTAAGGGTGTTCTATATACCTACGGTAGTTGCAGAAGGGATCTGCCAGTTACACGACTGTAGGGCAATGAGTTTTTAAGGGTGTTCTATATACCTACGGTAGTTGCAGAAGGGGTCTGCCCGTTACCCGACTGTAGGGCAGTGAGTTTTTAAAGGGTGTTCTATATACCTACGGTAGTTTCAGAAGGGGTCTGCCCGTTACCCGACTGTAGGGCAGTGAGTTTTTAAGGGTGTTCTATATACCTACGGTAGTTTCAGAAGGGGTCTGCCCGTTACCCGATTGTAGGGCAGTGAGATTTTAAGGGTGTTCTATATACCTACGGTAGTTGCAGAAGGGGCCTGCCAGTTACACGACTGTAGGGCAATGAGTTTTTAAGGGTGTTCTATATATCTTCGGTAGTTGCAGAAGGGATCTGCCAGTTACCCGACTGTAGGGCAGTGAGTTTTTTAAGGGTGTCCTATATACCTACGGTAGTTGCAGAAGGGGTCTGCCCGTTACCCGACTGTAGGGCAGTGAGTTTTTTAAGGGTGTTCTATATACCTACGGTAGTTGCAGAAGGGGTCTGCCCGTTACCCGACTGTAGGGCAGTGAGTTTTTTAAGGTTGTTCTATATACCTACGGTAGTTGCAGAAGGGGTCTGCCCGTTACCCGACTGTAGGGCAGTGAGTTTTTTAAGGGTGTTCTATAACCTACGGTAGTTTCAGAAGGGGTCTGCCCGTTACCCGACTGTAGGGCAGTGAGTTTTTAAGGGTGTTCTATATACCTACGGTAGTTTCAGAAGGGGTCTGCCCGTTACCCGATTGTAGGGCAGTGAGATTTTAAGGGTGTTCTATATACCTACGGTAGTTGCAGAAGGGGTCTGTCAGTTACACGACTGTAGGGCAATGAGTTTTTAAGGGTGTTCTATATATCTACGGTAGTTGCAGAAGGGATCTGCCAGTTACCCGACTGTAGAGCAGTGAGTTTTTTAAGGGTGTCCTATATACCTACGGTAGTTGCAGAAGGGGTCTGCCCGTTACCCGACTGTAGGGCAGTGAGTTTTTTAAGGGTGTTCTATATACCTACGGTAGTTGCAGAAGGGGTCTGCCCGTTACCCGACTGTAGGGTAGTGAGTTTTTTAAGGGTGTTCTATATACCTACGGTAGTTGCAGAAGGGGTCTGCCCGTTACCCGACTGTAGGGCAATGAGTTTTTAAGGGTGTTCTATATACCTACGGTAGTTGCAGAAGGGGTCTGCCCGTTACCTGACTGTAGGGCAGTGAGTTTTTTAAGGGTGTTCTATATACCTACGGTAGTTGCAGAAGGGGTCTGCCCGTTACCCGACTGTAGGGCAGTGAGTTTTTTAAGGGTGTTCTATATACCTACGGTAGTTGCAGAAGGGGTCTGCCCAATACCCGACTGTAGGGCAGTGAGTTTTGTAAGGGTGTTCTATATACCTACGGTAGTTGCAGAAGGGATCTGCCAGTTACACGACTGTAGGGCAATGAGTTTTTAAGGGTGTTCTATATACCTACGGTAGTTGCAGAAGGGGTCTGCCCGTTACCCGACTGTAGGGCAGTGAGTTTTTTAAGGTTGTTCTATATACCTACGGTAGTTGCAGAAGGGGTCTGCCCGTTACCCGACTGTAGGGCAGTGAGTTTTTTAAGGGTGTTCTATAACCTACGGTAGTTTCAGAAGGGGTCTGCCCGTTACCCGACTGTAGGGCAGTGAGTTTTTTAAGGGTGTTCTATATACCTACGGTAGTTTCAGAAGGGGTCTGCCCGTTACCCGACTGTAGGGCAGTGAGTTTTTAAGGGTGTTCTATATACCTACGGTAGTTTCAGAAGGGGTCTGCCCGTTACCCGATTGTAGGGCAGTGAGATTTTAAGGGTGTTCTATATACCTACGGTAGTTGCAGAAGGGGCCTGCCAGTTACACGACTGTAGGGCAATGAGTTTTTAAGGGTGTTCTATATATCTACGGTAGTTGCAGAAGGGATCTGCCAGTTACCCGACTGTAGGGCAGTGAGTTTTTTAAGGGTGTCCTATATACCTACGGTAGTTGCAGAAGGGGTCTGCCCGTTACCCGACTGTAGGGCAGTGAGTTTTTTAAGGGTGTTCTATATACCTACGGTAGTTGCAGAAGGGGTCTGCCCGTTACCCGACTGTAGGGCAGTGAGTTTTTTAAGGTTGTTCTATATACCTACGGTAGTTGCAGAAGGGGTCTGCCCGTTACCCGACTGTAGGGCAGTGAGTTTTTTAAGGGTGTTCTATAACCTACGGTAGTTTCAGAAGGGGTCTGCCCGTTACCCGACTGTAGGGCAGTGAGTTTTTAAGGGTGTTCTATATACCTACGGTAGTTTCAGAAGGGGTCTGCCCGTTACCCGATTGTAGGGCAGTGAGATTTTAAGGGTGTTCTATATACCTACGGTAGTTGCAGAAGGGGTCTGTCAGTTACACGACTGTAGGGCAATGAGTTTTTAAGGGTGTTCTATATACCTACGGTAGTTGCAGAAGGGGTCTGCCCGTTACCCGACTGTAGGGCAGTGAGTTTTTTAAGGGTGTTCTATATACCTACGGTAGTTGCAGAAGGGGTCTGCCCGTTACCCGACTGTAGGGTAGTGAGTTTTTTAAGGGTGTTCTATATACCTACGGTAGTTGCAGAAGGGGTCTGCCCGTTACCCGACTGTAGGGCAATGAGTTTTTAAGGGTGTTCTATATACCTACGGTAGTTGCAGAAGGGGTCTGCCCGTTACCTGACTGTAGGGCAGTGAGTTTTTTAAGGGTGTTCTATATACCTACGGTAGTTGCAGAAGGGGTCTGCCCGTTACCCGACTGTAGGGCAGTGAGTTTTTTAAGGGTGTTCTATATACCTACGGTAGTTGCAGAAGGGGTCTGCCCAATACCCGACTGTAGGGCAGTGAGTTTTGTAAGGGTGTTCTATATACCTACGGTAGTTGCAGAAGGGATCTGCCAGTTACACGACTGTAGGGCAATGAGTTTTTAAGGGTGTTCTATATACCTACGGTAGTTGCAGAAGGGGTCTGCCCGTTACCCGACTGTAGGGCAGTGAGTTTTTAAAGGGTGTTCTATATACCTACGGTAGTTGCAGAAGGGGTCTGCCCGTTACCCGACTGTAGGGCAGTGAGTTTTTTAAGGGTGTTCTATATACCTACGGTAGTTGCAGAAGGGGTCTGCCCGTTACCTGACTGTAGGGCAGTGAGTTTTTTAAGGGTGTTCTATATACCTACGGTAGTTGCAGAAGGGGTCTGCCCGTTACCCGACTGTAGGGCAGTGAGTTTTTTAAGGGTGTTCTATATACCTACGGTAGTTGCAGAAGGGGTCTGCCCAATACCCGACTGTAGGGCAGTGAGTTTTTAAGGGTGTTCTATATACCTATGGTAGTTGCAGAAGGGATCTGCCAGTTACACGACTGTAGGGCAATGAGTTTTTAAGGGTGTTCTATATACCTACGGTAGTTGCAGAAAGGGTCTGCCCGTTACCCGACTGTAGGGCAGTGAGTTTTTTAAGGGTGTTCTATATACCTACGGTAGTTGCAGAAGGGATCTGCCAGTTACACGACTGTAGGGCAATGAGTTTTTAAGGGTGTTCTATATACCTACGGTAGTTGCAGAAGGGATCTGCCAGTTACCCGACTGTAGGGCAGTGAGTTTTTAAGGGTGTTCTATATACCTACGGTAGTTGCAGAAGGGATCTGCCAGTTACACGACTGTAGGGCAATAAGTGCTGCAAGGCTGTTTTATTTTCCTGCCAAGCCTATAATTCACCGCGAGATACAGTTCCCGTCATCACACATTAACGGTTCTCCTCCTCCAAATTGTATGTGTATTTTACAGTATGTATTTATTAGTCCGCATTGCGCCATTTTTTTAAATATAATCTCCAAAACTAGTACGAATTGCATATGAACATTATTAACCTTACAGTACACCTCTGTTAGTACTGTATAGCTAATAGAGCAATTTTACTTCAATATACGAAATTCTTAAAAGTAAAGGGAAACTGTCAGAATTATTGTTTATTTAAAATCCTTTTACCATTTTTTTTTATCAACGCGTGTAATCCCTGTCTCATTTGCGTGGGTCTCTAAGTACCGAATCGCTTGATGTACGTAGAGGCAGGCCTGTACACTTTGACAATAGGTCAAGTAACTACCGCCCTGTGGAACCAGTCAGTTGTATGTCTCAATGGCGTAACTCTAAGTACCGAATCCCTTGTTGTAGAGGCAGACCTGTACACTTTGACAATAGGTCAAGTAACAGTATCGCCATATGGAACCAGTCAGTTGTATGGTTCAATGGCATGGCTCTCTAAGTACCGAATCCCTTGTTGTAGAGGCAGACCTGTACACCTTGACAATAGGTCAAGTAACAGTATCGCCATGTGGAACCAGTCAGTTGTATGGTTCAATTGCGTGGCTCTCTAAGTACCGAATCCCTTGTTGTAGAGGTAGACCTGTACACTTTGACAATAGGTTAAATAACTGTAACTTTGATTTTTCTTTAGTATTTTTTTACATATGTAACCCTCAATAAACATACATTTGGAATGAACTAGGTTGTTTGCATTATTTTCATGCTAATAGCCAATTGTATCACGAGGTGAATCCTTTTGTAAATATATTGAATCCGACTAGTAGGATCGAACTGGGAAGCCTTCTCTGAAGTGTTGGACTTAAACAACTACACCAAATAATAGTTAATTTAAGATCGCGTACAAACGTCTTCCCATACATAACTAATTCTATCAGTAACTTATTAAAAAATATATAAAATAAGATCATCAATAAACCATAAGTAAGATGTATAGTCATTTAGTTCGGCTGGTAGTAAATTATAATTATATTCAAAACAAGATATTCAAATTACGATGGATTATTTTATATTTAGGTGATTGATAAATACGGTCAGGCTTAACTTATAAGATAACAACGATCATTAAATTCTCATGGAGCATGCTATTCTGTTTAAGGGACATTTAAATTTAAATCCGGTATTTATAAGCTCTTTTTTATAATTTGTGACTGAAACTTGACCACCATTTAGTTTTATCTGTTTGTCACTCAAAGTTAAATTTACTTAGTAAAGGATTGGGTTGTATCAAATAAAAACGTTATTCGTGTTTTCTTTCTAAACGTTTTAGTAATATTTCAAAATATTTTTTTGTATCATTATGATCGAAAGTTGTTTTTACTGTAAATAGGCTAGTCCTTAGGACCATCACAAACTTGCAACATATTGAACGTCCTACAATATTCCTGTTAAATATTCGTCTTTAGTTGTCAGTTAATTATGTTGTGTTTTTTAGTTATTCTAAAACTAATTTAACTGTATCTTTGTTCATACCATGAATGTGTACAAAAGGAACCCAATCAGCGAGAAGGGGAATGGGGAGGAATGAAGCAGAGATTTGAATGTAGGGCAGATCGATAACAAAGAGAACATTAAGACTGGCGGCTGACCGATGGGGACAATAGCCAATACAAAATGGCGGCTAATTGGGCGAACATGAATGAAATAGGTCTGTAATAAATGTTTCATGACCATTGGCACTACTTTATATTGTCTTTCCCATTCATTACTACATTGATGAAGTGTTTATAAAATATATCACTCAACAATCATTGAATGTATTTCTGGAAATAAACATGATTATTGTTTTAATTAACATGCAGTTATTTCAAGTGAAATCACGAGAAAGTATATTCTTAGAAGTACTGTTAAAAAATATTAATTATATTCTAACTGCGGTAAAAAGTTATGTTATTTCATATTTTCTGTTTAGTGTCTGAAATATAGTAACACTTAATCTGGTAAATTAATGAATTGGTCGTGTCATTTTCTATGTAACAATTGACATTAACTTACATGTCTCTCAAGGAGTCTTGAGGTAATAATAAGCAAAAGGGGTTTACTTGTTCCCCCTAATTGTTGATTGATGAACGTTGTAATCGTTTAGTAGTACATGAATTTCTCGAATAGTTTACATTGAATTAATGTGCTATCCTGTAGGTATACTTTTCATAAATACATTACCTATTTGATATTATCAGTTAGTAAAAAAAACTCGGCCCTGCGGGCCTCACCAGGGGGCAAGCCCCCTGGACCCCCGGATCTTTTTGCTTAGAGCCTACGGCTAAAATTCAAGAAACATGGAACATGCTTTAGCTGAAAACAACGAATTTTAGATTTCATGTAAGGAATTACAAAAAATATAAACATATCTTAAAAATATAAATATATCTTTACTTTTTAAATTTTATTGTTTCGCGGCTCAGGTTCTTACTCACGAGATGACTCATTACCACCTTGAAAGGAAGTTAATTATTATTATTATTATCTTATATAATCCTATAGGACTTAAATAGGACTTAATTTTGTATATTTTTAACAAGAGTTGTCATGGAAACTAAAGATGTACTTTGATGAACGCTTGCAAATAAAATCATTATTGAAGTCAACACTGATATGTCATTGTGTTTTCATGGTTACGCGTCACCTTCCCGCGTCACCCTCCCGCGTAACGTTTTCAGGCAGTTAGGTCAAGACTAAAGCATGTTCCATGCTAAAATATTTAAACCATTATAATACGGTTTATGATTTTGATTCGTGCAAATGTTTAATAAATTAAACTTGATTCTGTTAATATTCCTTAATATTCCTAATAATCGATAGGGATTTTTAACTGACGTGTTGCTTAAAGCTAGCAATAATTCAATTGTACGTTTGTGCATGTCCTAAACCACAGCCTCTTTAGCTAGTTCATACGTAATCATTTATTTTCTATTATAACGTTTTAATTTTTATAAAAACAGACCTTAAGTTCCATACATTTTGATGAGGTCAAGATGTTGTATACTGATTGTTAAATAAGTAAATACAAATTCACACACAAATTGTATATAAATATTCAATTTATCACTTTGAAAAATAAATATTTGAAAGGAAAAATTAAACTTAATGCTAAATTAAACATTGAAAAATCTATGTTCAATTTATCGTAGAATACTATACACATTCTTTTATATTTTATTTGCTTATGTATTTTTTACTATTATTTTAATTTAAAGGTGATATTTTTAATAATTTACGAAATAGACTCATGTAAAAAACGTATAAAATAATATTCCACGCCAAATTAGTAAAATTCAATTGAGCCGTACAATTGTTTATTGTCTGTGTCCTTCCCACGGAGTTTGTCAACAAGAACCCTGTTGAGAACCCATTAAGCAATTTCATGCTTGGCCGAACTCCTCAATTCGTTTTAAGCATGCCATCGCTTCTCAGACTTGTGTTGGGTGGATCACTGAATGTGTATACTGAACCGTTCAAATATTGAGCATGAATTTTATGCAAATATCCATAAAATTACGTTTGAATTCAAAACGATCGTTGACTACCTTTCCACATGTTTAATATGGAAAGCTTAAGCTTATATTGACAACATTATCTGTACATGTGTATGGTGGGTGGGAGTACCATTAATAATAATATTGGTATTTATACCCAAAACTGATACTACGGTACGTGGTAATATATAATAAAAGTCTCATAAGGCAATGTGCGTGTGTGAGGCTGAGTTGAGTATAAATTATAAACCTGGATTCTGTTACAACACACACTTGGCTGAATTATTATTGTATAATTACAAAATACATGGTAGTTACAAAAAGCATTTTTATTTGCTTACGCTTATGTTAAGATTGGCATTGTTTACGGCTGTGTAATAAGGTTACATAGATATGTCGCAACCCACTAACATTCTACACTATACGCATGTACTCTAGAATGGATCTAGAAGATGTATTATCCTCTAATTAGTCGGTTCGTAGTGGTTAAATACCAGCATCAAAAAGACCTGATTAAAATGGATCATCTGACAGCCACCGGCTGTTCATTTGTCAGTGGGCTATTAATTAATAACATGTTCTAAGGAATAGTCGGCCTTAGTTTGTAACAATGACTTTAATAACTCGTCACATTCATCAGAAATTCACATTCGTCCATATCTTGTCGATTGGCGTCTTACTTTAAGTAAAATAAATCACAATATCCACTTTTCCTTACTCCATTTCTTCAAATAAACGAATGATTATAAATGTTCTTCAATCCTAGAACGTTTTTCTACGTGTTCGAATGAAAGAGAAGAATAGTTTATTTATGCTCAATTTTGATATTAACCTCATCCTGTTGTTGACATTCGAAGAAAAGAAATTTAGTTTATTGAATGGCGTTCTTTTATCCAATATACATTCTCGAATAAATAAAAGATCTAATAAAAAAGTCGTTGAACATTTTCAATTCTACACATTTCAGTGAACAAGAGAAACCGAATTTCCACCTTCACATCTCAGTTCACACATTTTATTGAAGGTAGGTTCAAGTGACATACCAAGTGTAACTCTTGAGGAAGTGGTAGTATACCAATAACCATTCCCAACATCAATAACGTATTTTATGACATAGACGTAAATGCATTACGTAATGTTGAAAAAGTAAAATTCGTAGAGCTTAGCAATCATATGTTACTTTAAAATACTCTTTCATCTTCATTGAAATGAGCTTAGTGTTAAGACGCTACATATGTAAACTGCCTTCTACCACAGAGAACTTATTTGTCTGTATTCTGCTTAGGTAAATATAAAATGAGCTGAGTGTTAGGACGCTACATATGTAAACTGCCTTCTACCACAGAGAACTTATTTGTCTGTGCTTCTACTTAAGTAAATCTAAAATGAGCTGAGTGTTAAGGCGCTACATATGTAAACTGCCTTCTACCACAGAGAACTTATTTGTCTGTGCTTCTACTTAAGTAAATATAAAATGAGCTGAGTGTTAGGACGCTACATATGAAAACTGCCTTCTACCACAGAGAACTTATTTATCTGTGCTTCTACTTAAGTAAATCTAAAATGAGCTGAGTGTTAGGACGCTATATATGTAAACTGCCTTCTACCACAGAGAACTTATTTGTCTGTATTCTGCTTAGGTAAATATAAAATGAGCTGAGTGTTAGGACGCTACATATGAAAACTGCCTTCTACCACAGAGAACTTATTTGTCTGTGCTTCTACTTAAGTAAATCTAAAATGAGCTGAGTGTTAAGGCGCTATATATGTAAACTGCCTTCTACCACAGAGAACTTATTTGTCTGTGCTTCTACTTAAGTAAATATAAAATGAGCTGAGTGTTAGGACGCTACATATGAAAACTGCCTTCTACCACAGAGAACTTATTTGTCTGTGCTTCTACTTAAGTAAATCTAAAATGAGCTGAGTGTTAGGACGCTATATATGTAAACTGCCTTCTACCACAGAGAACTTATTTATCTGTGCTTCTACTTAAGTAAATCTAAAATGAGCTGAGTGTTAGGACGCTATATATGTAAACTGCCTTCTACCACAGAGAACTTATTTATCTGTGCTTCTACTTAAGTAAATCTAAAATGAGCTGAGTGTTAGGACGCTATATATGTAAACTGCCTTCTACCACAGAGAACTTATTTGTCTGTGCTTCTACTTAAGTAAATCTAAAATGAGCTGAGTGTTAGGACGCTATATATGTAAACTGCCTTCTACCACAGAGAACTTATTTGTCTGTGCTTCTACTTAAGTAAATCTAAAATGAGCTGAGTGTTAGGACGCTATATATGTAAACTGTCTTCTACCACAGAGAACTTATTTATCTGTGCTTCTACTTAAGTAAATATAAAATGAGCTGAGTGTTAGGACGCTACATATGAAAACTGCCTTCTACCACAGAGAACTTATTTGTCTGTGCTTCTACTTAAGTAAATCTAAAATGAGCTGAGTGTTAGGACGCTATATATGTAAACTGCCTTCTACCACAGAGAACTTATTTGTCTGTATTCTGCTTAGGTAAATATAAAATGAGCTGAGTGTTAGGACGCTACATATGAAAACTGCCTTCTACCACAGAGAACTTATTTGTCTGTGCTTCTACTTAAGTAAATCTAAAATGAGCTGAGTGTTAAGGCGCTATATATGTAAACTGCCTTCTACCACAGAGAACTTATTTATCTGTGCTTCTACTTAAGTAAATCTAAAATGAGCTGAGTGTTAGGACGCTATATATGTAAACTGCCTTCTACCACAGAGAACTTATTTATCTGTGCTTCTACTTAAGTAAATCTAAAATGAGCTGAGTGTTAGGACGCTATATATGTAAACTGCCTTCTACCACAGAGAACTTATTTATCTGTGCTTCTACTTAAGTAAATCTAAAATGAGCTGAGTGTTAGGACGCTATATATGTAAACTGCCTTCTACCACAGAGAACTTATTTGTCTGTGCTTCTACTTAAGTAAATCTAAAATGAGCTGAGTGTTAGGACGCTATATATGTAAACTGCCTTCTACCACAGAGAACTTATTTATCTGTGCTTCTACTTAAGTAAATCTAAAATGAGCTGAGTGTTAGGACGCTATATATGTAAACTGCCTTCTACCACAGAGAACTTATTTGTCTGTGCTTCTACTTAAGTAAATCTAAAATGAGCTGAGTGTTAGGACGCTATATATGTAAACTGCCTTCTACCACAGAGAACTTATTTATCTGTGCTTCTACTTAAGTAAATCTAAAATGAGCTGAGTGTTAGGACGCTATATATGTAAACTGCCTTCTACCACAGAGAACTTATTTATCTGTGCTTCTACTTAAGTAAATCTAAAATGAGCTGAGTGTTAAGGCGCTATATATGTAAACTGCCTTCTACCACAGAGAACTTATTTATCTGTGCTTCTACTTAAGTAAATCTAAAATGAGCTGAGTGTTAGGACGCTACATATGTAAACTGCCTTCTACCACAGAGAACTTATTTATCTGTGCTTCTACTTAAGTAAATCTAAAATGAGCTGAGTGTTAAGGCGCTATATATATGTAAACTGCCTTCTACCACAGAGAACTTATTTATCTGTGCTTCTACTTAAGTAAATCTAAAATGAGCTGAGTGTTAAGGCGCTATATATGTAAACTGCCTTCTACCACAGAGAACTTATTTATCTGTGCTTCTACTTAAGTAAATCTAAAATGAGCTGAGTGTTAGGACGCTATATATGTAAACTGCCTTCTACCACAGAGAACTTATTTGTCTGTATTCTGCTTAGGTAAATCTAAAATGAGCTGAGTGTTAAGGCGCTATATATATGTAAACTGCCTTCTACCATAGAGAACTTAGAACACATTTAAAGTTCTGTACGTCTATGGGTGGGCGGGTGGGTCAATACCATTGAACGTGTATGGGTAGGTGGGTGGGTCAATACCATTGTACGTGTATGGGTGGGTGGGAGGGCCAATACCGTTGTACCTGTATGGGTGGGCCAGTAGATTAATACCACTGTACGTTTATGGATGGGCAGGTGGGTCAGTACCGTTGTACTTGTATGGGTGAAATGAAATGAAATACATGCATGTATCAATAACAATGTAGGCCTACGTTTATGGGTGGGTGGATCAATAGTTAATGTGTAGGAGAGTGGTTAAATAGTACTGTAGTTTAGTAGTGGGATGGTTGGTAAATACGACTAAACGTATGACAGAATGGGTGGGTCAATACCACTGTGCGTGTACAGGTAGGTTAGTGGGTCTAAAATTGAATTTTTGGGTGGAAGAATGCTATTGCCCTGTATATATTCAAATGCTAGGTCGTCTCCTTCCTTCAGGGATTGGTTACTTTGAATTTGAGGGGAGTCATTATCTAAACATTATGTGAATAAAGGATAACCAGAGTAATTTATACGTATTACAACCATTAGTCTGTACTTCTGCTTAGGTAAATATAAAATTAGCTGAGTGTTAGAGCGCTACATATGTAAAATGCCTCCTACATCAATCTGAAAGCAACTGAGTGTTAGGGCGCACTATACGTAAAATGCCTCCTACATCAATCTGAAAGGAACTGAGTGTTAGGGCGCTACATACGTAAACTGCCTTCTACATCAATCTGAAAGGAACTGAGTGTTTGGAATTTAGATATGTAAAGTACCTCCTACATCAATCTGAAAGGAACTGAGTGTTAGGGCGCTCCATATATAAAGTGCCTCCTACATAAATCTAAAAGGAACTGAGTGTTAGGACGTTCGATATGTAAAATGCCTCCTACATCAATCTGAAAGGAACTGAGTGTTAGGACGTTCGATATGTAAAGTACCTTCTGCATTAATCTAAAAGGAACTGAGTGTTAGGGCGCTCCATACATAAAGTGCCTCCTACATAAATCTAAAAGGAACTGAGTGTTAGGACGTTCGATATGTAAAGTACCTTCTGCATTAATCTAAAAGGAACTGAGTGTTAGGACGTTCGATATGTAAAGTACCTTCTGCATTAATCTAAAAGGAACTGAGTGTTAGGGCGCTCCATATGTAAAGTGCCTCCTACATAAATCTAAAAGGAACTGAGTGTTAGGGCGCTCCATACGTAAAGTGCCTCCTACATCAATCTGAAAGGAACTGAGTGTTAGGGCGCTCCATATGTAAAGTGCCTCCTACATCAATCTGAAAGGAACTGGGTGTTAGGGCGCTCCATATGTAAAGTGCCACCTACATCAACCTAAATGGAACTGAGTGTTATGACGGTCGATATGTAAAGTGCCTCCTATATCAATCTGAAAGGAGCTGATTGTTAAGGCGCTCCATGTGTAAAGTGCATTCTACATAATTATGCACTAGTGGCGCAGTGCTGTAACCCAGCTACTTGGGAAAAAGTGTTGTGGAAATTGTAAGCGGTAGGATATATGCTCGGTCCTCCAAAAACTAACATGACGTCCGCGTAATGATTACCATCCACATAGACACTACTAGAGAAGTCAGAGTTGTCTATGTTGTGTATTAGTAAGTGCTCGGATGTTGTGTAGGGGAGACAACTGACTATCAGGGTTGTCAATTAGCTGAAATATAAGACCAACACTAAGTGGTTCGGATTCCACGTAAAGCTGTAAGTCTCTTAGTTGCCCTGGCTATTAGGATATTGATAAATGGCCCTTTCTAAAAAAATTGTTGAATTAAGTTAGCAACCAGACTACACATGTCATTCACTTTCATCTTACACTCATTAAATCATTCATATTCGCCTTACAATACGCACTCAGTTGAGTCTTCGTCTCAGAGCCAAGAATCTAAAAATCTACATAAATATAAAATAAGCTGAATGTTAGGGCGCGACATTTTTAAAGTGCATCTAAATCTAAAATGATCCGAGTGTTAGGGCTGAGGGTTAGTTGTTTTTCTGAACTAGCCGGGCCATATTGTAAACATTAATTGCTTAAAATATTATTGCAGCTTGATTACGCTGGACAACTGCTTAAAAGTAGACATTGCCGGTGTGGCGGCTCAGTAAGGTTTTGAACAGTAGAGTTCTATCAAAGGTTCGACTCTCCAGTGAACTAGCAAACTGTTTTATGCCTACAAAAAATGTTGAAGTATGATAAGGTTGTAGGGGGTTTTATATTCAAGACGTAAGAAGACTTCTTTGTAATGTGATTGTCTAGTTTGCGCATTTTAATTTAAAACAAGCTGTTACTTTTGTTTCATGTAGCTGAAGCCTAACGTTTTTACTGGTGTAAAAAATGTTGTCCTGGAATAGGAAACGAAGTTTATTAACAAATGTCATTTTTATCCAGCAAGTTGACGTTTCAATATGTAATATTATCATATAAATAGGATTTATATTCTAATATTGAAGTGCAAAGACATTGTGGTATTATTTGTCTCGATATTCAATAGCGCCTTAATCTTCACTCTATGGAACGATTAAAGAATCTACCAAACTGTGTAGTGTAGGTGTATAAGTGGCTGGTGCTCCAGATACCGCTTGCCATCATTGGTCTTCGATGGGTCACAAGCCACCACTCCCCTGTCTCTTTCCCAAGCATTTATTTCTGAAAATACCTTTACGGATCGTGTTAGTACGAAGAGTAGTTAGTAATATGTACATGTGTCCTATGAGTTTCAACAAGTTGTAAATATAAAAAACTGTAAGTAGAATCTATATTTTCCGGTGACAACCGCGTCAAGGTGATATGTACATTATTTACTCAGAGTATTTGTGTGGCATCTCTGATACTGTCTGAGTATGCCACATCACAGTATGGGCGAAACGTCTGATTGCTATGTAAATAATGTACATAGCACCTTGACGCGGTTGTTACCGGAAAATATAGATTCTAGTTATGACACCGGCCGCTGAAGCCTAAGTTCTAAGATCAAAAACTGTAAGATCTTCAAATGGCTTGCCTCAACTAGAATGTTGACATTTCTTGTCAAACATAACATTTTATTTCTTATTCATAGATTTATGAAGTAAAAAAGTACACCAACTCTTATATTCTCTCTATTGAACCATGCTGTATAAGAACTTGACATTGGAAACTGTTTCACAGGCATTCGACACTGTAAATCATTACCTATTGTGTAGTTAGGTGTGTATTAGAGGTGTAGCACTGGATTGGTTCACCTGGGATTTACATCTGTAGACTGTTGTGGTCGTCTTCGACGCCTTCTTTCGCCTGAATTTCAAATTTTCATGTGACAGCCTCTGGGGTCCCTTCCACTCTCACTTAAACCTTGAGACACACCATTTAAAATTTAAGAAGCAACTAAGAGCTTCTGCTCGAGCTTTGTTGTCACTACGTCCGTGAATTTTAGACTGGCCATCAATAGCAGTACTTCAACACATATAATATTAGTAAGTTAGTAAGTCTTCATTAGTTGTAGTTTTATAATTGATTATTTTATTGAATTTATTGTGACTTGGTGAATGCGTTTGCATGTGGGTTCCGTCTAAATAAATATTTTGATTTGAAGAAAATTCTTGCACTCAACTAATGTTAAATTACAGTTTTACCTCAAGCTGCCCAAATCAAGTCAAGTCTGTTGAAGGATGGCAAGTGGGTGTGTTGTGGGGGAGGGGGTTATCCTATCCCGTTAATCTGAATTACGCTGAAGTATATAATGCCGTTTCTCTACACTATTGGATCTGCCCTGGAGGGGCTAAACCGTTAAAAACTCGATCTCGTCATTCCAAGTTCCAAGTGAGACAGACTTTGATCGTAATTATTGCATTTTAGATTAGATTTTGTTATTTCACATCTGTTTATTTGAGATCATATTTCAAGCATTTTACTTCGGTTTGCCCTACCGTCGTTACCTAAAGATCTCTTCTTTACTTGCAAATCAATTAAAACCAGATGCAAGTAATATATGATCATGTCGAATATTCGATATCAACCCACTTCATTGTTGCTAGCTGAATGGTTCATCTCTACGATACTCATAGGAATGGGAAATAGTTCGTAAGATTAATCGTGGTCTATTGATCTGCATCATGACACATGTAGTCAGTCCTGGTTCATTCCATTGTTCCTTCGTTCGTTTATTCTGCCAAAATGTATATACTTTTAAAACTCTGGCCGAGCAGTGAACGACCCTTGGAGATGAATTGCCCACGAATATTTCATTGTAAAATGTACCCCAATTCTCTGAAGTACAATGAAAATATTTCCTCAGTAACTGTAGCAATATAGGAATTTTAACAACGTAAGTATATATACATGGTGTTACCAAACTACGTTCCAAAACTTCAGGTTATGATTCGTTGGGTAAAAATGTTCCTATACATATAGGTCTTAATATGATTCGTTTTCAATATGGCGGCCATTTTCGTATTTTCAATAAAGGATGTGTAATTTCATAACTCCTTTCAATACTGTGCTAAAATTTGGAATGAAGGTACCTGTTATGCTTTTTTAAAACTTATGAAAAAATCATTTTACAATATTCAATAACTTCAAAATTGCGGCAACTAAAAACTTATAATTGTAAATTTTGCACAAACGCGTAATCTTATAAAAAATGTGCAAATATAAAAAAAGTTGCAAAATGTAATAACAAATCTAACAAGCCCTAATTGAATAAAATCAGTTCATAAATAAAAGAGTAACACTAATTTAGGCAATACGATGTATGCTCTGTTTCATTTGATTAGACATTGAATTGCTGTGTTAAACGCATTTCATATTAGCTGAAGTAAATATTAAACAGCGGATATTTTAGCATTTTCATTAAAGGTTAATAATTGTTGAAAAAAATTAGATTATGATGTGTGAATAGTTTTTGTGAGATTTAATACAATAATTAATTGCTATTAAATTGTTGAAAACCAGTAATGGAACAACACTTATTGTACTAGAACTCACAACAACTGTTTAGATATCATAATTTAATTTCTCAACAATGAGTAATCTGTAATGCAAATGCTAAAATATCAACGGTTTAATATTCACTTCATCGGCTGATATGAAATGCGTTTAACACCAGCAATTCAATGTCTAATCAAATAAATGAAACAGAGCATACATCGTATTGCCTAAATAGTTGTGTTACTCCTTTTTTTATTAACGGAATTTATTATTATTAGATTTGTTACTACATATTGCAATCTTTTTATATTTTGCGCATTTTTAATAAGATTACGTGTTTTTGCGCAATTTACAATTAAAAGATTTTAAGTACCGCCGTTTTGAAAATATTGAACATAGTAAAATAGTATTAGCATAACCTTTAAAAAAGCATAACATGTACCTTCATTCAAAATTTGAGCACTATATTATAAGGGGTCATGAAGTAACACATAATTTAGTGAAAATACGAAAATGGCTGCCATACTGAAAATGAAGCATAGGACCTATATGTATAGGAACATTTTTACCCAACGAATCATAACCTGAAGTTTTGGAACTTAGTTTGGTAAGACCCTGTATATATTGTGTCACTTGATCAAGTACATTGCTCCCAATGTGAGATTTCAAGATAAACGTAGAGCCCAAGCAACCTCTCACTCTACATGTTTTAATCGGGAAAGGTTCATGTGAAATTGTGAATGTCAGAGATAACTAGGGGAAATGGTTGGATGCCTTGGTAACCTTGCACGTTGTAATATCGAGTTAGCGTTGGCTATCATTAAACCAGCATACTATGCTGTCCATCCAGTATGCAATGTGCAATTTAAATCTTGCACGCAATCACTGTTAAATTGTCACTCTGGCTGTCTAAATCAAGTCAAGTCTGTTGAAGGATGGCAAGCGTGTTGTGGGGGGAGGGGGCTAATCATCTCCCGTTGATCTGCATTATGTTGAAGTATTCAACGATGTTTCACTACAGTGTTGGGGCTGACGTGTGTCGCTGTTGTGGTTAGACAATCACGCCAATCCGTTAATCCAACAAGCCTGAAAAAATGGGCTCATCATTCCATGTGGAAAAAACTTGGGTCGTAATATCATCCCCTCCCATCAATATCCATACGATTTTTATTTATAACTTTATTGTTGTTACCTCAACTTATTGTCTCCTTTCATAAACCAGGTAAATTGTTTAAACGTTTAGTGGAAGAAAATAATAACATTGCCATGTGTCGTTCATCTTCTTCCTGTATAAACAATCTTTTGCTTGTTACTATTTTGTAGCTACCTCATTGTCTCTATATCTAGTTGTAAAAAGTAAAATAATAACATTGCCATGTGTCGTTCATCTCCTTCCTGTATAAACAATCTTTTGCTTTTTACTATTTTTTGCTACCTCATTGTCTCTATATCTAGTTGTAAAAAGTAAAATAATAACATTGCCATGTGTCGTTCATCTACTTCCTGTATAAACAATCTTTTACTTTTTACTATTTTTTTGCTACCTCATTGTCTCTATATCTAGTTGTAAAAAGTAAAATAATAACATTGCCATGTGTCGTTCATCTACTTCCTGTATAAACAATAATAACATTGCCATATGTCGTTCATTTCCTTCCTGTATAAACAATCTTTTGCTTTTTACTATTTTGTTGCTACCTCATTGTCTCTATATCTAGTTGTAAAAAGTAAAATAATAACATTGCCATTAGTCATTCATCTCCTTCCTGTATAAACAATCTTATGCTTTTTACTATTTTGTTGCTACCTCATTGTCTCTATATCTAGTTGTAAAAAGTAAAATAATAACATTGCCATGTGTCGTTCATCTCCTTCCTGTATAAACAATCTTTTACTTTTTACTATTTTGTTGCTACCTCATTGTCTCTATATCTAGTTGTAAAAAGTAAAATAATAACATTGCCATGTGTCGTTCATCTCCTTCCTGTATAAACAATCTTTTACTTTTTACTATTTTGTTGCTACCTCATTGTCTCTATATCTAGTTGTAAAAAGTAAAATAATAACATTGCCATGTGTCGTTCATCTCCTTCCTGTATAAACAATCTTTTGCTTTTTACTATTTTGTTGCTACCTCATTGTCTCTATATCTAG
This sequence comes from Stictocephala bisonia, assembly GCA_035578905.1. Classification (NCBI taxonomy): domain Eukaryota; kingdom Metazoa; phylum Arthropoda; class Insecta; order Hemiptera; family Membracidae; genus Stictocephala; species Stictocephala bisonia. The sequence continues at coordinate 67,126 of JAQJVL010000042.1, read as the reverse complement.
TTGTAAAAAGTAAAATAATAACATTGCCATGTGTCGTTCATCTCCTTCCTGTATAAACAATCTTTTGCTTTTTACTATTTTGTTGCTACCTCATTGTCTCTATATCTAGTTGTAAAAAGTAAAATAATAACATTGCCATGTGTCGTTCATCTCCTTCCTGTATAAACAATCTTTTGCTTTTTACTATTTTGTTGCTACCTCATTGTCTCTATATCTAGTTGTAAAAAGTAAAATAATAACATTGCCATGTGTCGTTCATCTCCTTCCTGTATAAACAATCTTTTGCTTTTTACTATTTTGTTGCTACCTCATTGTCTCTATATCTAGTTGTAAAAAGTAAAATAATAACATTGCCATGTGTCTTTCATCGTCTTTCTTTTGATTTTTACTATTTTGTTGCTACCTCATTGTCTCTATATCTAGTTGTAAAAAGTAAAATCTATGAAACTGGAACCTTTCCCATGAAAGGAAAACATGTTTTGATAACGAACATGTTTATTTAAATCATGCTGTAAGCATTTCATTATGGTTCGCTTTAAGTGACTCTCTAAAACCGGTATATAAATATACCTTTCAGATAAGTAAAGAAATAAAACTACATGTATGCAAGGGTGAAGGAATGGTCAAATTACGTGAAGCTTTATGATATATCGTCATTTTAAAATATTTAATCTACTTGCACTTGAGTGTTGCTAGCTGAATCATTGATCTCTACGATAGTCGTATGAATGGGAAACTATGAGTTACAGAATCAAAGAAAGCCACTGTTGCTGTGCCATAATACTATTGGTGTTCATTTATCAAGTACATGAAATACTCGATACACATTACTTCAGTAATATGTATCGAGTCTCTAATCATTGACTTTGGCACAGAATGAAACCATGCTTCCTTTTTTTTATGAGTAGTTGTTTTTTAGCATTTAGCAAAACTTAAGGAGTACAATTTTTATGTACGTTTCTTCCACTAATCTTAAGGCCATAAAATGATATACAATTTGCCACTGAAGTTGCATCAGTAGCTTTGCTTCAGTAACTGGAAAGTAAATAGTTCTGCAGAGCTGTTTGGCTTTCCCTGAAATTACATTTCCCATTGATATTCCGAAAGTTGCATGCCCAAACAGTGGTCTGTACTTCACCGCTACTGTCTCAATAGCTTAATGGTAGTTTTATAGTTTATATTCTCACATAAATACAAGTAGCTTTAAAGAGGTTGGTGCTCTTAAAATAAGGTGCCCCATAAAGTGCTCTACACTTCACTGCTGCTTCTTCAATAACTGTAAAACCAAGAACTACATATGTGAAACTATAGCGTGTGAGTGGCAGGTGCTCCTGATATAAGTTGCTCTATCAATCTGCATCCAGTGTTATGCCCAAAATTTTCACTGCTACTACCTCAACAACTGTAGTAGCAATACCTATATGAAACTGTAGTGTACAAATGACATATGCTCCTGAGATTACCAGCCTAGTTGTTATTCCGCTAGCTCCCATATAGTGTTCCCCACTTCACTGATACTGCTCAATAACTGTAAGAGCAAGCAATACCTCTATGAAACTCTAGTGTACAGGTGGCATATGCTCCTGAGATTACCTGCCCAGTTGTTATTCCGCTAGCTACATGCCCATATAGTGTTCCCCACTTCACTGATACTACTCAATAACTGTAAGAGCAAGCAATACCTATATGAAACTGTAGTGTACAAATGACATATGCTCCTGAGATTACCTGCCCAGTTGTTATTCCGCTAGCCACATGCCCATATAGTGTTCCCCACTTCACTGATACTGCTTAATAACTGTAAGAGCAAGCAATACCTCTATGAAACTCTAGTGTACAGGTGGCATATGCTCCTGAGATTACCTGCCCAGTTGTTATTCCGCCAGCCACATGCCCATATAGTGTTCCCCTCTTCACTGATACCGCTCAATAACTGTAAGAGCAAGCAATACCTATATGAAATAGTACTGTGCAAATGACATATGCTCCTGAGATTACCTGCCCAGTTGTTATTCCGCCAGCTACATTCTCATATAGTGTTCCCCACTTCACTGATACCGCTCAATAACTGTAAGAGCGAGCAATACCTCTATGAAACTGTAGTGTGCAAGAGGCAGATGCTCCGGAGATTAGTTGCTCAGTTGTTATCCCGCCAGTTCCATGTTTCTCCTATAGAGGAGGGTGACCGTTAGTGCCGTCAAATAACTATAGATTGCTCCGTGATTCCTCGTGGTGCTGGCTGTTCTCATTCTTCTGATTCATTATCTCCGTGCTTAATTTCATTAACTTAATCTCAAATTCCTCCGTGAAGCGGAATGTTTATCGTTCATCCTTCAATATTAAATATCAATATAAATGACGTTTTTCCGGCGTTTCCTTCAATTTTCCAATATGTGGTTTAAAATCATACAAGCAAACCTTGGACTAATAACGGTTTTCTGTGGAGTGGTGAATACGTTATCAAAATACTTTATGTAAGCTGTGTTTCTGAGATTAAACCTATTTTATAATGCATTACTGAGTTTTTTTAATTTATTTGCCCAAATGACTGAATTGAACAAAGCCAAAGTTATTAACCAATTAACGGTATTTTGTTAAGCCCAGAACCAAGTAAATTCCTCAAAAAAATTGCAATCATAAAATTCCATTGTGGAGTGGTGTTCAAGCAATTAACATATAGGCCTGATATACATTTTTAATAAAGGTTTTTAGGAAAGTAACTTTAACTAGACTAGGAGGCGGTACAAATTATTGGGCCTAGGGGTGCCAAACGCTAAATCCGGCCCTGACTACCACTGTGAAACTGTAGTTGCATGCCTATATAGTGTTCTACACTTTACTGACACTGCCTCATTAACTGTAAGAGCAAGAACTACTTCTGTGAAACTGTAGTGTGCAAGTGGCAGGTGCTCCTGAGATTAGCTGCCTCATTGATCTGCATCAAGTCGCAAACGTTCAATGGTGCTTCATTCGTCTTCTTCTCATTTAATCTCATTTCACTAACCAATGGATCTCAGCACTTTATTGTTGAACAATATTCCTGGTCGAAACACACAGGGCGTGGACGAATATTTCTCCCTCTAAACGTGCAAATTTGAGGGTTGTCAAACAACGTTATATTTCTTGTTTTTTTTTGGGTTTTTTTTTACTTTTTTCTTATTGCACAATTGCGTATTTTTCAGCAAAAATTGTATACTGTAAAGTGATAATCTAGTGTTAATGCTTAATACTAGTCAAGGGACAGCCACGCTCGATGTTGCTTGACTTCGTTATCTTGTAATAATGTCGAACTCCTTCAGTCAAGGCCACTGGCAAATATGGAATGGTTTTGAAGGAGAATTTTGTTTTTGGTAGAATAAGCAACATGTTTCATTTGTCTTTAAAAAACACAATCAACAAGTCCACAGTCAACTAAGTGCAACTCAATGAAGACAACCGCACCCCTTCCATTTTAGAAAAGAGTTTACTCTACTGTTTTGGTTTGTAAACACTAGAAAACTACACGCCCTGTTTCTCGAATGATGCAGCTCTCTTCTACACTACTACCACCCACCACCTTAGATGTATAAGAATCGAAGTAAAAAATACCATGTAGTTAAAGGTTAGAGTTAAAAAAATTTAGTTAAAAAGCCTTTACAAGAAAAAATATAAATAAAACTAACTGTTCACAGTTGAAGTGGGGGTTTTAAAGTGTTATTTAATTGATAGCTACTTTGCGTAAAGGTTTAAACAAATAAACGTTGTGTATTCATAATGTACTTCATTTTATGAAGCCACTGCAGTTATTGACAGGAAATGTATGTAGTTCTAGATGGATAAGTGATAAATTTGTATTTACTTGGATCGTCTCGAACTTTGTTCTCAAGTAGAAACATTACGTACTTGTACTCATACGACGATGTGTTTACCACGTTCTATATACTTGATTCAAAAGTCCACAACTTAAGTCTAAAGTTAAAATAACTTTTTGGTAGGCAGGATACGATGTGTTCACCACATTCAAACGTACTTTATTCAAGTATCACCACTCGAGTCTCAAGTAGAAATACCTTATTGTTAGACAGGAGACGATGTATTTATCACACTCGAATGTACTTTATTCAAGTATCACCACTCGAGTCTCAAGTAGAAATACCTTATTGTTAGACAGGAGACGATGTATTTATCACACTCGAATGTACTTTATACAAGTATCACCACTCGAGTCTCAAGTAGAAATACCTTATTGTTAGACAGGAGACGATGTATTTATCACACTCGAATGTACTTTATTCAAGTATCACCACTCGAGTCTCAAGTAGAAATACCTTATTGTTAGACAGGAGACGATGTATTTATCACACTCGAATGTACTCTATTCAAGTATCACCACTCGAGTCTCAAGTAGAAATACCTTATTGTTAGACAGGAGACGATGTATTTATCACACTCGAATGTACTCTATTCAAGTATCACCACTCGAGTCTCAAGTAGAAATACCTTATTGTTAGACAGGAGACGATGTATTTATCACACTCGAATGTACTTTATTCAAGTATCACCACTCGAGTCTCAAGTAGAAATACCTTATTGTTAGACAGGAGACGATGTATTTATCACACTCGAATGTACTTTATTCAAGTATCACCACTCGAGTCTCAAGTAGAAATACCTTATTGTTAGACAGGAGACGATGTATTTATCACACTCGAATGTACTTTATTCAAGTATCACCACTCGAGTCTCAAGTAGAAATACCTTATTGTTAGACAGGAGACGATGTATTTATCACACTCGAATGTACTTTATTCAAGTATCACCACTCGAGTCTCAAGTAGAAATACCTTATTGTTAGACAGGAGACGATGTATTTATCACACTCGAATGTACTCTATTCAAGTATCACCACTCGAGTCTCAAGTAGAAATACCTTATTGTTAGACAGGAGACGATGTATTTATCACACTCGAATGTACTCTATTCAAGTATCACCACTCGAGTCTCAAGTAGAAATACCTTATTGTTAGACAGGAGACGATGTATTTATCACACTCGAATGTACTCTATTCAAGTATCACCACTCGAGTCTCAAGTAGAAATACCTTATTGTTAGACAGGAGACGATGTATTTATCACACTCGAATGTACTTTATTCAAGTATCGCCACTTGAGTCTCAAGTAGAAATACCTTATTGTTAGACAGGAGACGATGTATTTATCACACTCGAATGTACTTTATTCAAGTATCACCACTTAAGTCTCAAGTAGAAATACCTTATTGATAGACGGAAGACGATGTATCTATCAAATTCGAATATACTTTATTCAAGTATCACCACTTGCGTTTCAAGTGGAAATACATTATTGTAAGACAGGTGACGATGTATCTATCACATTCGAATGTACTTTATTCAAGTATCACTACTTGAGTCTCAAGTAGAATTACCTTATTGATAGACGGAAGACGATGTATCTATCACATTCAAATATACTTTATTCAAGTATCACCACTTGTGTCTCAAGTAGAAATACATTATTGTAAGACAGGTGACGATGTATATATCACATTCAAATGTACTTTATTCAAGTATCACCACTTGAGTCTCAAGTGGAAATACATTATTGTAAGACAGGTGGCTTACAATAATGTATTTCACATATAATTACACTACATAAATACACACGTATGTGTATTTATGTAGTGCATTATATGTAGTATTATGTAGTATTTATGGGGGGGGGGGGTTGTAGTGTATCAATGCCATTGTATGTGTATGGGCGGGCGGGTGGGTCAATGCCATTGTGGGCGGGCGGGTGGGTCAGTGTTACTGTATGTGTATGGGCTGGCGGGTGGGTCAGTGCCATTGTATGTGTATGGGTGGGCGTGTGAGTCAATGCCAATGTATGTGTATGGGCGGGCGGGTGGGTCAATGCCACTGTATGTGTATGGGCGGGTGGGTTGGTCAGTGTTACTGTATGTGTATGGGTGGGCGTGTGGGTCAATGCCAGTGTACGTGTATGGGCTGGCGGGTGGATCAGTGCCATTGTATGTGTATGGGCGGGCGTGTGGGTCAATGCCAATGTATGTGTATGGGTGGGTGTGTGGGTCAATGCCATTGTATGTGTATGGGTGGGCGGGTGGGAACACATTCACTACACATAAATTCACACTACACATGAATGGAACACATTCACTACATAAATACAATAATGAGTATTTATCACATTCAAATGTACTTTATTCAAGTATCACCACTTGGGTATCAAGTCGAAATACATTATTGTAAGACAGGTGACGATGTATTTATCACATTCAAATGTACTTTATTCAAGTATCACCATTTGAGTCTCACGTGGAAATACATTATTGTAAGACAGGTGACGATGTATTTATCACATTCAAATATACTTTATTCAAGTATCACCACTTGGGTTTCAAGTGGAAATACATTATTGCAAGACAGGTGATGATGTATTTATCACATTCTAAAGTACTTTATTCAAGTATCCCCACTTGAGTCACAAGTGGAAATACATTATTGTAAGACAGGTGACGATGTATTTATCACATTCAAATATACTTTATTCAAGTACCACCACTTGTGTCTCAAGTGGAAATACATTATTGTAAGACAGGTCACGATGTATTTATCAAATTCAAATGTACTTTATTCAAGTATCACCTCTTGGGTCTCAAGTGGAAATACTTTATTGTTAGACAGGATATAATACGCGTTCAAATGTTGTACTGACCTGATTCAAGGTACACCATTTTGGTCCTAATTGAGCATAAATTGTTGGTGGATAGGAGATGATGTGAGAACTATACATTGGGGCACACCTGCCCTCATATCCACTATGGGTTATGAAATATATTCCATTTATTGGATGTGCTGTGTATCATGCGATCATTCGACACAAAAATCAATGGGTTAGTATATATGATAATGATGAAAATAAAGCATTAATATTAATTAGATAGGGAATACAAAGAATGGACTCATGTAATTTCTCCGAACCAGTTTGTACAATTTGTTCAGTTCTTTTATGCTTAAGAATTTAGTAAAAATGTTCCTATTAAATATAGTAAACAATTCCATATTGTGTATCTTAGAACAGGTTTCCCTTATATAATTTCCTCATTTATGAATATCATACTGTAAAGAAAATAAACACTAAATGCTCAGTTTATACTATCCAAGTTTATTAAGAAAAAAGAAAAAATCCTGTCAATATTAACTTTAAGCGTAAAAAAACAATTGTATATTGTTTGATCTCTTTGATAAAGCAAATGATGATATCTAAATGCGCCGTTTCTATTAATGGCACCAGCTTTCTTTTTGCGCTCATATATTTATTTACGTTTTTCTTAATGGTTGGAAGATTGTTATTTTTCCCACTTGTAAATTACACGTTATTTCAAAGCACTCTTTTTCAGTCGATTAAAAGCTTCCGTCCTGAAAAAGTTAAATGCTGTTTTGTTTTATTCTTTAGCTTCTCTCATTTCACCACTGTAATTAAGTTTCTAAAAATGTATGTATGTTTGTCAAAATGGCTGTATTAGGTTACTTTTTAATTACTAGTTACTTATTACACAAAATATGTTCAAAGCACGTTTTTTATTTTGAACTTACTAATGTCATTTTATGAATATAAAGTGTATTTACTATCTGATAGTTATGAAGTATAGTGTTGAGAAGTTCTCTGACTTTCCATTTTTTAAAGCTGCCAACTGCAAAAAACGCCATAAATAATTTACACCAGCAATAATCAGAGCTCGCCTTAAAGCTCGGCCAATCAATCAACTGACGTGGTGTGTGTTACTGTTTTCAACACCGGCCGAGTGGTCTAAGTTGAACGTGTCTCAGTTAGGGATAGCGCAGGTTCGAATCCTTGCCTTACTGGAAGTTCTTATCAGTTATATCAAACTTGTACTGTGCTGGTTACTCTGTCTGACACACAGCTATGAGGAATAGCCAGAGTAAGGATCGGCCTCTCCTTAAAATAATATTAATAATAGGCTTAATTCATCAATACGTTTAAATTTTGAAATTGTTCGAAATGAATACATTAAATACGAAGTAAACCGAATTCAATTTAAATAAATATTATAAATATATTATTCAGTTGATATTAGGCTTAGTAAACAGGACACTAAAGCCTTGTAAATAGAAGTAAGGTTTCGAAGATCTGGCCACTAGGTTGACTTAGTTCTTGCATTGGTTAAAACACTTTGCGACACGTATTTCGAGATGTCGGTTTACGAGTCATACGTATGACAATATTATATCGCAATAACTTCAAGGATCTTATATTCAGGAATGCCACATAATTAGAGACAAAATAAATCAAATCAAAGTGTTTTTAAAAGTTAATTGGAAATTTCCATTTACAACTCAAATAGTTTATAGTGCTGTACATTATCAGTTACATTAAGACTAGATCCCGATTATATAAGCATATATTTACTTATTTTATACGTTTCAATTGTACAGACAAAGCCGTTAAGAATCCGTAAGTAGTATGTAAGTTGGAAGGGCAAACTTAAAGACTGATTCAATTTGATGGACAATACAGACTAAGTTTGACGGACCCACATTTTCCATGAATGGAATTATGTTTGATGGGCTATACAGAATGAGTTTGACAAACCCACATATTCCATGAATGGAATTATGTTTGATGGGCTATACAGACTAAGTTTGACGGACTCACATATTCCATGAATGGAATTATATTTGATGGACTATACAGATTAAGTTTAACGGACCCACATATTCCATGAATGGAATTATATTTGATGGACTATACAGATTAAGTTTGACGGACCCACATATTCCATGAATGGAATTATATTTGATGGACTATACAGATTAAGTTTGACGGACCCACGTATTCCATGAATGGAATTATATTTGATGGACTATACAGATTAAGTTTGACAGACCCACATATTACATGAATGGAATTATGTTTGATGGGCTATACAGACTGAGTTGACGGACCCACATATTACACGAATGGAATTATGTTTAATGGGCTATACAGACTAAGACCGACATATTCCATGAACGGGCCTACGCACTCTACGTGCTAACTGCTCTTCCGTTTCGAGCTCTTAAAAACTACGAATTTTATTCAGAATTCAGTCTGCCAACATTTTCGTGGAACTATCAAGGGAGTGTTAATGTTCCATAACAGTGGAGCTAAAAATATTAAAACTATCCTGTTACTTGTAACAAATATTTAAATCTGGTACAAAATAAATCCTTCGTAATTTGTCTCTAAAAAGATATATGATAGTAGAGCGCTTACTAATGGTTGAAACCTCAACCGTACATCATTCCGTCAAGAGGAGAGGTAGCATTCTGCAGCAAGTCTTGGGACTGACATGAGATGAATATTGTCCAAGGGGATTTGATACCGAGGGACCCTGGATTTACCTGTGCTTTCCCGGCGCTGTTTATCATGCGGGTGTCAGGGGAGCAACAAGTTCCCACACCCTGTAGCTGCTTAATGCTGGACTTAAGTCAAACACTGGACCAGTTATGTCTAGCGTCAGTCGGTTTTACCGCTCCCTGTTTACATTGACTATTCTGAAGAATTCGCCGTTATAGCTTACTAAATAAGATTATTCACAATACTGGAGTTGATAAACGATAGCGTAAGAATCAATAAGTTGCTATTACGTAAAGAAAACTAATGATAATTTTAACGTTTCGGTGTAATAAAAACCGTTAGATGTCATTATTATACTAAACTCCCCTATGTGACTTTTGAGACCCGTTTATTATACATGTATGTAAATATAATCCAATTTATATTCTATTTTATTTAACTAAATTAGTTTGGTTTTATTAGTAGAAAATGGAATATTTAATTCCTTTGTTAATCTTTCTAGTTTGAGTTTGTTAAACGTGGTTAGCCAAAATCGATCAACGCAGAATTTGTACATTTTTTCTTATATTACAATTAAGTTTGTGATGTTCAGTTTTATTTCTAATTGAATTATTAGTTTAAAGATACCATTTAATTCTTAGAACAAAAAAGTTGTTTTAAGTCACCAACGGATCATCCCCATTGAACAATTGGGTGTTTTTGAGATCACTCAATCTTCTTATACACCCATCCCTGTTTATATTCAGGGTGACACTGCCCAGTGAAGATTGTTCGCAGGATATTCAAATTGTTAGAGCCGACCATTGATTCCCCACCGGACATAGGAACGGTCTTCGACTTCCAAGTCCCAAGCCGTCGCCCAGTATAGGATTTGGTTTATAGAGGTGTGCCACACGTTGTCTTCAGATATCAGTGTCATTGGAGAGGGGTGAAAGCGCACACGGTGGAAAGAGAGTTCCAATTGAAGTTATAAGTAATAATAGTTAAGTTATAAGTATAGTTTTAAGCTTGGTAATGTGTTATGTCCACCCATGGGTGATATTCCGTAGGAAGGGTTGAGTGGCTCAGGATTGGCTCATACTGAATATAGATCATTGTATTTTCTGTGTTGCTATTGGAGCCATTTATTGTATGTGTTCAGTATTTACATTGATGAAAGATTTCAAGATTAACCTCCTACTCTTCACCCAGCATAAAAAACAAATGTAAAACTGTGTATCAACGAACTTAGAAAACTGTAAGTACAGTTGAAATGGTGTCATGAACTGTATTACTACAAGAACAAAGACCTGAAATTGAAACCGAGACTGGCTGTAGTTGTAAGACAGCTGAGCTCAACATGTACGAGGTGCTCCCCAGGTGGCACGTACACTGTTAGTCACGTACACTTCTGGGCCTACGTATCTTATATAGTGAATACACGCTACCTTCTTTATAAATGATACCTTATACGTCTATAAATAAAATACCATATGTGGGAATGTTTGATAAATACAGAAAGGCTGAGTCAAATTAAAACTCTTTGATAAATACAGAAAGGCTGAGTCAAATTAAAACTCTTTCTCGTGTTTCTATTCAGATCAACTGTTACTGTTTTCGACATCTTCATATTTAGTGTACTTTTTTACTCTCGTTTGAACTTCCTCATGTTTTCTGTTGAGTACGTTAACATACTTGTGACTGCGATCATTTTCATGTTCCAGGTGTTTAAAAGTTTTAATCAAAATTAACCTAAAGTTCTTTAAAATATACATAAGCCAATGTACACAAATTAAATTTTAATTTATTTATCGTATGGTTTTAAATTTAAAGTAAATAAATAACTTGAAAAATGGATGTATGTAGGTTGTGTATTGCTTTCAATGAGTCTCGTAATGTACAGTTATAATTAATCAAATACTAGTGGCTTGTAGGAGCAAAAGCCCCTAAATAAATTTAAAAAAAATCGCTGTTAAATATTTAATTGAATTAATTATCAATAGTTTTGTAAAACTCATCATCATAAATCAATAAAGTGTTATCGTTGTGTTAAAAGTTCTCTATACACCATATTTGTTGTGTGAGAAGTGTCTGTTTCGTCAATTTAGTCTTCTGGTTTTTCAATAAACTTTAATTCCGTAATGGGATTTTACTGTACCAAATGCAACATGAAGTTGCCATTTGTAAACACTGGTTTGTTAATAATTAGAGTTTAAAACATTAACAGCTGGAATAATGCATTTCTCTTATTAACAGCTGGACTATTTAATGCTTATTACCACAGTATAAAAAACACTATAGTTATATACCTTATTTCCATAAGATTAACATAGGAACTTGTAGGGCCAATGGGGCGGAGCCCTTAAGACGGATCGTGAAAGTTATTATTCCCGCTATCTACAATATCAGAGCTTTAGTCTGAGCCATTTCGAATTTTGACGGAACCGAATTGCCTTACAAAATTAAATATATAGTTATTGATGCAAAATCAATTGTCACCACTGAACTCTGATAGTGGACAAATTGATTTTTGTAATCACACTTTGTAATGTCACTAACGGAATAAAATGTATACTATATACTAGTACTCCAATGAATAGTTATAGCGTCACACACTGTCAGTGCGCCGTGACTCAATTAGATGCAATATTGTAGCATGACTGTGTTGCGGGTGTTACCTACGTCACACTCTGTCAGCGAGCCGTGACTCAATTAGATGCAATGTTGTACCATGTCTGTATTGCGGGTGGTACCTACGTCACACTGTGTCAGCGAGCCGTGACTCAATTAGATGCAATGTTGTACCATGTCTATATTGCGGGTGTTACCTACGTCACACTCTGTCAGTGCGCCGTGACTCAATTAGATGCAATGTTGTACCATGTCTATATTGCTAGTGTTACCTACGTCACACTCTGTCAGCGAGCCGTGACTCAATTAGATGCAATGTTGTACCCTGTCTGTATTGCGGGTGTTACCTACGTCACTCTGTCAGCGAGCCGTGACTCAATTAGATGCAATGTTGTACCATGTCTGTATTGCGGGTGGTACCTACGTCACACTGTGTCAGCGAGCCGTGACTCAATTAGATGCAATGTTGTACCATGTCTGTATTGCGGGTGTTACCTACGTCACACTCTGTCAGTGCGCCGTGACTCAATTAGATGCAATGTTGTACCATGTCTATATTGCTAGTGTTACCTACGTCACACTCTGTCAGCGAGCCGTGACTCAATTAGATGCAATGTTGTACCCTGTCTGTATTGTGGGTAATGCCTACGTCACACTATGTCAGTGTGACATGTCTCAAGTAGATGCAATATTGTAGCATGACTGTGTTGCGGGTGTTACCTACGTCACACTCTCAGCGCGCCATGACTCAAGGACATGCAATGGTGTAGCATGACTGTGTTGCGGGTGTTGCCTACGTCACATTCTGTCAGCGAGCCGTGACTCAATTAGATGCAATGTTGTACCATGTCTGTATTGCGGGTGTTACCTACGTCACACTCTGTCAGTGCGCCGTGACTCAATTAGATGCAATGTTGTACCATGTCTATATTGCTGGTGTTATCTACGTCACACTCTGTCAGCGAGCCGTGACTCAATTAGATGCAATGTTGTACCATGTCTGTGTTGCGGGTGTTACCTACGTCACACTCTGTCAGCGAGCCGTGACTCAATTAGATGCAATGTTGTACCATGTCTGTATTGCGGGTGTTACCTACGTCACACTCTGTCAGTGCGCCGTGACTCAATTAGATGCAATGTTGTACCATGTGTATATTGCTGGTGTTACCTACGTCACACTGTCAGCGAGCCGTGACTCAATTAGATGCAATGTTGTACCATGTCTGTGTTGCGGGTGTTACCTACGTCACACTCTGTCAGCGAGCCGTGACTCAATTAGATGCAATGTTGTACCATGTCTGTATTGCGGGTGTTACCTACGTTACACTCTGTCAGCGAGCCGTGACTCAATTAGATGCAATGTTGTACCATGTCTGTATTGCGGTTGTTACCTACGTCACACTCTGTCAGTGCGCCGTGACTCAATTAGATGCAATGTTGTACCATGTCTATATTGCTGGTGTTACCTACGTCACACTCTGTCAGCGAGCCGTGACTCAATTAGATGCAATGTTGTACCATGTCTGTGTTGCGGGTGTTACCTACGTCACACTCTGTCAGTGCGCCGTGACTCAATTACATGCAATGTTGTACCATGTCTATATTGCTGGTGTTACCTACGTCACACTCTGTCAGCGAGCCGTGACTCAATTAGATGCAATGTTGTACCATGTCTGTGTTGCGGGTGTTACCTACGTCACACTCTGTCAGCGAGCCGTGACTCAATTAGATGCAATGTTGTACCATGTCTATATTGCTGGTGTTACCTACGTCACACTCTGTCAGCGAGCCGTGACTCAGTTAGATGCAATGTTGTACCCTGTCTGTATTGCGGGTGTTCCCTACGTCACACTGTCAGCGAGCCGTGACTCAATTAGATGCAATGTTGTACCATGTCTGTATTGCGGGTGTTTTCTACGTCACACTCTGTCAGCGAGCCGTGACTCAATTATATGCAATGTTGTGCCATGTCTGTATTGCGGGTGTTATCTACGTCACACTGTCAGCGAGCCGTGACTCAATTAGATGCAATGTTGTACCATGTCTATATTGCGGGTGTTATCTACGTCACACTCTGTCAGCGAGCCGTGACTCAGTTAGATGCAATGTTGTACCATGTCTGTATTGCGGGTGTTTTCTACGTCACACTCTGTCAGCGAGCCGTGACTCAATTATATGCAATGTTGTGCCATGTCTGTATTGCGGGTGTTATCTACGTCACACTGTCAGCGAGCCGTGACTCAATTAGATGCAATGTTGTACCATGTCTGTATTGCGGGTGTTTTCTACGTCACACTCTGTCAGCGAGCCGTGACTCAATTAGATGCAATGTTGTACCATGTCTATATTGCGGGTGTTATCTACGTCACACTCTGTCAGCGAGCCGTGACTCAATTAGATGCAATGTTGTACCATGTCTGTATTGCGGGTGTTATCTACGTCACACTCTGTCAGCGAGCCGTGACTCAATTATATGCAATGTTGTGCCATGTCTGTATTGCGGGTGTTTTCTACGTCACACTCTGTCAGCGAGCCGTGACTCAATTATATGCAATGTTGTGCCATGTCTGTATTGCGGGTGTTATCTACGTCACACTGTCAGCGAGCCGTGACTCAATTATATGCAATGTTGTGCCATGTCTGTATTGCGGGTGTTATCTACGTCACACTGTCAGCGAGCCGTGACTCAATTAGATGCAATGTTGTGCCATGTCTGTATTGCGGGTGTTACCTACGTCACACTGTCAGCGAGCCGTGACTCAATTAGATGCAATGTTGTACCATGTCTATATTGCGGGTGTTATCTACGTCACACTCTGTCAGCGAGCCGTGACTCAGTTAGATGCAATGTTGTACCATGTCTGTATTGCGGGTGTTTTCTACGTCACACTCTGTCAGCGAGCCGTGACTCAGTTAGATGCAATGTTGTACCATGTCTAGTTACTTATTACACAAAATATGTTCAAAGCACGTTTTTTATTTTGAACTTACTAATGTCATTTTATGAATATAAAGTGTTTTTACTATCTGATAGTTATGAAGTATAGTGTTAAGAAGTTCTCTGACTTTCCATTTTTTACAGCTGCCAACTGCAAAAAACGCCATAAATAATTTACACCAGCAATAATCAGAGCTCGCCTTAAAGCTCGGCCAATCAATCAACTGACGTGGTGTGTGTTACTGTTTTCAACACCGGCCGAGTGGTCTAAGGCGGTGTTGAACGTGTCTCAGTTAGGGATAGCGCAGGTTCGAATCCTTGCCTTACTGGAAGTTCTTATCAGTTATATCAAACTTGTACTGTGCTGGTTACTCTGTCTGACACACAGCTATGAGGAATAGCCAGAGTAAGGATCGGCCTCTCCTTAAAATAATATTAATAATAGGCTTAATTCATCAATACGTTTAAATTTTGAAATTGTTCGAAATGAATACATTAAATACGAAGTAAACCGAATTCAATTTAAATAAATATTATAAATATATTATTCAGTTGATATTAGGCTTAGTAAACAGGACACTAAAGCCTTGTAAATAGAAGTAAGGTTTCGAAGATCTGGCCACTAGGTTGACTTAGTTCTTGCATTGGTTAAAACACTTTGCGACACGTATTTCGAGATGTCGGTTTACGAGTCATACGTATGACAATATTATATCGCAATAACTTCAAGGATCTTATATTCAGGAATGCCACATAATTAGAGACAAAATAAATCAAATCAAAGTGTTTTTAAAAGTTAATTGGAAATTTCCATTTACAACTCAAATAGTTTATAGTGCTGTACATTATCAGTTACATTAAGACTAGATCCCGATTATATAAGCATATATTTACTTATTTTATACGTTTCAATTGTACAGACAAAGCCGTTAAGAATCCGTAAGTAGTATGTAAGTTGGAAGGGCAAACTTAAAGACTGATTCAATTTGATGGACAATACAGACTAAGTTTGACGGACCCACATTTTCCATGAATGGAATTATGTTTGATGGGCTATACAGAATGAGTTTGACAAACCCACATATTCCATGAATGGAATTATGTTTGATGGGCTATACAGACTAAGTTTGACGGACTCACATATTCCATGAATGGAATTATATTTGATGGACTATACAGATTAAGTTTAACGGACCCACATATTCCATGAATGGAATTATATTTGATGGACTATACAGATTAAGTTTGACGGACCCACATATTCCATGAATGGAATTATATTTGATGGACTATACAGATTAAGTTTGACGGACCCACGTATTCCATGAATGGAATTATATTTGATGGACTATACAGATTAAGTTTGACAGACCCACATATTACATGAATGGAATTATGTTTGATGGGCTATACAGACTGAGTTTGACGGACCCACATATTACACGAATGGAATTATGTTTGATGGGCTATACAGACTAAGTTTGACAGACCCACATATTCCATGAACGGGCCTACGCACTCTACGTGCTAACTGCTCTTCCGTTTCGAGCTCTTAAAAACTACAAATTTTATTCAGAATTCAGTCTGCCAACATTTTCGTGGAACTATCAAGGGAGTGTTAATGTTCCATAACAGTGGAGCTAAAAATATTAAAACTATCCTGTTATTTGTAACAAATATTTAAATCTGGTACAAAATAAATCCTTCGTAATTTGTCTCTAAAAAGATATATGATAGTAGAGCGCTTACTAATGGTTGAAACCTCAACCGTACATCATTCCGTCAAGAGGAGAGGTAGCATTCTGCAGCAAGTCTTGGGACTGATATGAGATGAATATTGTCCAAGGGGATTTGATACCGAGGGACCCTGGATTTACCTGTGCTTTCCCGGCGTTGTTTATCATGCGGGTGTCAGGGGAGCAACAAGTTCCCACACCCTGTAGCTGCTTAATGCTGGACTTAAGTCAAACACTGGACCAGTTATGTCTAGCGTCAGTCGGTTTTACCGCTCCCTGTTTACATTGACTATTCTGAAGAATTCGCCGTTATAGCTTACTAAATAAGATTATTCACAATACTGGAGTTGATAAACGATAGCGTAAGAATCAATAAGTTGCTATTACGTAAAGAAAACTAATGATAATTTTAACGTTTCGGTGTAATAAAAACCGTTAGATGTCATTATTATACTAAACTCCCCTATGTGACTTTTGAGACCCGTTTATTATACATGTATGTAAATATAATCCAATTTATATTTTATTTTATTTAACTAAATTAGTTTGGTTTTATTAGTAGAAAATGGAATATTTAATTCCTTTGTTAATCTTTCTAGTTTGAGGTTGTTAAACGTGGTTAGCCAAAATCGATCAACGCAGAATTTGTACATTTTTTCTTATATTACAATTAAGTTTGTGACGTTCAGTTTTATTTCTAATTGAATTATTAGTTTAAAGATACCATTTAATTCTTAGAACAAAAAAGTTGTTTTAAGTCACCAACGGATCATCCCCATTGAACAATTGGGTGTTTTTGAGATCACTCAATCTTCTTATACACCCATCCCTGTTTATATTCAGGGTGACACTGCCCAGTGAAGATTGTTCGCAGGATATTCAAATTGTTAGAGCCGACCATTGATTCCCCACCGGACATAGGAACGGTCTTCGACTTCCAAGTCCCAAGCCGTCGCCCAGTATAGGATTTGGTTTATAGAGGTGTGCCACACGTTGTCTTCAGATATCAGTGTCATTGGAGAGGGGTGAAAGCGCACACGGTGGAAAGAGAGTTCCAATTGAAGTTATAAGTAATAATAGTTAAGTTATAAGTATAGTTTTAAGCTTGGTAATATGTGATGTCCACCCATGGGTCATATTCCGTAGAAAGGGTTGAGTGGCTAAGGATTGGCTCATACTGAATATAGATCATTGTATTTTCTGTGTTGCTATTGGAGCCATTTATTGAATGTGTTCAGTATTTACATTGATGAAAGATTTCAAGATTAACCTCCAACTCTTCACCCAGCATAAAAAACAAATGTAAGTACAGTTGAAATGGTGTCATGAACTGTATTAATACAAGAACAAAGACCTGAAATTGAAACCGAGACTGGCTGTAGTTGTAAGACAGCTGAGCTCAACATGTACGAGGTGCTCCCCAGGCGGCACGTACACTGTTAGTCACGTACACTTCTGGGCCTACGTATCTTATATAGTGAATACACGCTACCTTCTTTATAAATGATACCTTATACGTCTATAAATAAAATATCATATGTGGGAATGTTAGATAAATACAGAAATGCTGAGTCAAATTAAAACTTTTTCTCGTGTTTCTATTCAGATCAACTGCTGCTGTTTTCGACATCTTCATATTTGGTGTACTTCTTTACTCTCGTTTGAAATTCCTCATGTTTTCTGTTGAGTACGTTAACATACTCGTGACTGCGATCATTTTCATGTTCCAGGTGTTTAAAAGTTTTAATCAAAATTAACCTAAAGTTCTTTAAAATATATATAAGCCAATGTACACAAATTAAATTATAATTTATTTATCGTATGGTTTTAAATTTAAAGTAAATAAATAACTTGAAAAATGGATGTATGTAGGTTGTGTATTGCTTTCAATGAGTCTCGTAATGTACAGTTATAATTAATCAAATACTAGTGGCTTGTAGGAGCAAAAGCCCCTAAATAAATTTAAAAAAAATCGCTGTTAAATATTTAATTGAATTAATTATCAATAGTTTTGTAAAACTCATCATCATAAATCAATAAAGTGTTATCGTTGTGTTAAAAGTTCTCTATACACCATATTTGTTGTGTGAGAAGTGTCCGTTTCGTCAATTTAGTCTTCTGGTTTTTCAATAAACTATTTAATTCCGTAATGGGATTTTACTGTACCAAATGCAACATGAAGTTGCCATTTGTAAACACTGGTTTGTTAATAATTAGAGTTTAAAACATTAACAGCTGGAATAATGCATTTCTCTTATTAACAGCTGGACTATTTAATGCTTATTACCACAGTATAAAAAACACTATAGTTATATACCTTATTTCCATAAGATTAACATAGGAACTTGTAGGGCCAATGGGGCGGAGCCCTTAAGACGGATCGCGAAAGTTATTATTCCCGCTATCTACAATATCAGAGCTTTAGTCTGAGCCATTTCGAATTTTGACGGAACCGAATTGCCTTACAAAATTAAATATATAGTTATTGATGCAAAATCAATTGTCACCACTGAACTCTGGTAATGGACAAATTGATTTTTGTAATCACACTTTGTAATGTCACTAACGGAATAAAATGTATACTATATACTAGTACTCCAATGAATAGTTATAGCGTCACACTCTGTCAGTGCGCCGTGACTCAATTAGATGCAATATTGTAGCATGACTGTGTTGCGGGTGTTACCTACGTCACACTCTGACAGCGAGCCGTGACTCAATTAGATGCAATGTTGTACCATGACTGTGTTGCGGGTGTTACCTACGTCACACTCTGTCAGCGAGCCGTGACTCAATTAGATGCAATGTTGTACAATGACTGTGTTGCGGGTGTTACCTACGTCACACTCTGTCAGCGAGCCGTGACTCAATTAGATGCAATGCTGTACCATGTCTGTATTGCGGGTGTTTTCTACGTCACACTCTGTCAGCGAGCCGTGACTCAATTAGTGATGCAATGTTGTACCATGTCTGTATTGCGGGTGTTCCCTACGTCACACTGTCAGCGAGCCGTGACTCAATTAGATGCAATGTTGTACCATGTCTGTATTGCGGGTGTTTTCTACATCACACTCTGTCAGTGAGCCGTAACTCAATTAGATGCAATGTTGTCCCATGTCTGTATTGCTGGTGTTACCTACGTCACACTCTGTCAGCGAGCCGTGACTCAATTAGATGCAATGTTGTACCATGTCTGTATTGCGGGTGTTTTCTACGTCACACTCTGTCAGCGAGCCGTGACTCATTTAGTGATGCAATGTTGTACCACGTCTGTATTGCGGGTGTTCCCTACGTCACACTGTCAGTGAGCCGTGACTCAATTAGATGCAATGTTGTACCATGTCTGTATTGCGGGTGTTTTCTACATCACACTCTGTCAGCGAGCCGTGACTCAATTAGATACAATGTTGTCCCATGTCTGTATTGCTGGTGTTACCTATGTCACACTGTCAGCGAGCCGTGACTCAATTAGATGCAATGTTGTACCATGTCTGTATTGCGGGTATTACCTACGTCACACTGTCAGCGAGCCGTGACTCAATTAGATGCAATGTTGTACCATGTCTATATTGCGGGTGTTATCTACGTCACACTCTGTCAGCGAGCCGTGACTCAATTAGATGCAATGTTGTACCATGTCTGTATTGCGGGTGTTTTCTACATCACACTCTGTCAGCGAGCCGTGACTCAATTAGATACAATGTTGTCCCATGTCTGTATTGCTGGTGTTACCTATGTCACACTGTCAGCGAGCCGTGACTCAATTAGATGCAATGTTGTACCATGTCTGTATTGCGGGTATTACCTACGTCACACTGTCAGCGAGCCGTGACTCAATTAGATGCAATGTTGTACCATGTATATATTGCGGGTGTTACCTACTTCACACTCTGTCAGCGAGCCGTGACTCAATTAGATGCAATGTTGTACCATGTCTGTATTGCGGGTGTTACCTACGTTACACTCTGTCAGCGAGCCGTGACTCAATTAGATGCAATGTTGTACCATGTCTGTATTGCGGTTGTTACCTACGTCACACTCTGTCAGTGCGCCGTGACTCAATTAGATGCAATGTTGTACCATGTCTATATTGCTGGTGTTACCTACGTCACACTCTGTCAGCGAGCCGTGACTCAATTAGATGCAATGTTGTACCATGTCTGTGTTGCGGGTGTTACCTACGTCACACTCTGTCAGTGCGCCGTGACTCAATTACATGCAATGTTGTACCATGTCTATATTGCTGGTGTTACCTACGTCACACTCTGTCAGCGAGCCGTGACTCAATTAGATGCAATGTTGTACCATGTCTGTGTTGCGGGTGTTACCTACGTCACACTCTGTCAGCGAGCCGTGACTCAATTAGATGCAATGTTGTACCATGTCTGTATTGCTGGTGTTACCTACGTCACACTCTGTCAGCGAGCCGTGACTCAATTAGATGCAATGTTGTACCCTGTCTGTATTGCGGGTGTTCCCTACGTCACACTGTCAGCGAGCCGTGACTCAATTAGATGCAATGTTGTACCATGTCTGTATTGCGGGTGTTTTCTACGTCACACTCTGTCAGCGAGCCGTGACTCAATTATATGCAATGTTGTGCCATGTCTGTATTGCGGGTGTTATCTACGTCACACTGTCAGCGAGCCGTGACTCAATTAGATGCAATGTTGTACCATGTCTGTATTGCGGGTGTTATCTACGTCACACTCTGTCAGCGAGCCGTGACTCAGTTAGATGCAATGTTGTACCATGTCTGTATTGCGGGTGTTTCTACGTCACACTCTGTCAGCGAGCCGTGACTCAATTATATGCAATGTTGTGCCATGTCTGTATTGCGGGTGTTATCTACGTCACACTGTCAGCGAGCCGTGACTCAATTAGATGCAATGTTGTACCATGTCTGTATTGCGGGTGTTTTCTACGTCACACTCTGTCAGCGAGCCGTGACTCAATTAGATGCAATGTTGTACCATGTCTATATTGCGGGTGTTATCTACGTCACACTCTGTCAGCGAGCCGTGACTCAATTAGATGCAATGTTGTACCATGTCTGTATTGCGGGTGTTATCTACGTCACACTCTGTCAGCGAGCCGTGACTCAATTATATGCAATGTTGTGCCATGTCTGTATTGCGGGTGTTTTCTACGTCACACTCTGTCAGCGAGCCGTGACTCAATTATATGCAATGTTGTGCCATGTCTGTATTGCGGGTGTTATCTACGTCACACTGTCAGCGAGCCGTGACTCAATTAGATGCAATGTTGTACCATGTCTGTATTGCGGGTGTTATCTACGTCACACTCTGTCAGCGAGCCGTGACTCAATTAGATGCAATGTTGTACCATGTCTGTATTGCGGGTGTTACCTACGTCACACTGTCAGCGAGCCGTGACTCAATTAGATGCAATGTTGTACCATGTCTGTATTGCGGGTGTTATCTACGTCACACTCTGTCAGCGAGCCGTGACTCAATTAGATGCAATGTTGTACCATGTCTGTATTGTGGGTGTTATCTACGTGACACTCTGTCAGCGAGCCGTGACTCAATTAGATGCAATGTTGTACCATGTCTGTATTGCGGGTGTTTTCTACGTCACACTCTGTCAGCGAGCCGTGACTCAGTTAGATGCAATGTTGTACCATGTCTGTATTGCGGGTGTTTTCTACGTCACACTCTGTCAGCGAGCCGTGACTCAGTTAGATGCAATGTTGTACCATGTCTGTATTGCGGGTGTTATCTACGTCACACTCTGTCAGCGAGCCGTGACTCAATTAGATGCAATGTTGTACCATGTCTTTATTGCGGGTGTTTTCTACGTCACACTCTGTCAGCGAGCCGTGACTCAATTAGATGCAATGTTGTACCATGTCTGTATTGCGGGTGTTATCTACGTCACACTCTGTCAGCGAGCCGTGACTCAATTAGATGCAATGTTGTACCATGTCTGTATTGCGGGTGTTGCCTACGTCACACTATGTCAGTGTGACATGTCTCAAGTAGATGCAATATTGTAGCATGACTGTGTTGCGGGTGTTACCTACGTCACACTCTCAGCGCGCCATGACTCAAGGACATGCAATGGTGTAGCATGACTGTGTTGCAGGTGTTGCCTACGTCGAAGTCTGTCAGCACGCCATGACTCAAGGACATGCAATGGTGTAGCATGACTATGTTGCAGGTGTTGCCTACGTCGCAGTCTGTCAGCACGCCATGACTCAAGAAGATGCAATGGTGTAGCATGACTGTGTTGCGGGTGTTGCCTACGTCACACTCTGTCAGTGCGTCGTGATTCAAGGACATGCAATGGTGTAGCATACCTGTGTTGCCGGTGTTACCTACGTCACACTCTGTCAGCGCGCTGTGACTCAAGGACATGTAATGGTGTAGCATGACTGTGTTGCAGGTGTTGCCTACGTCACACTCTGTCAGTGCGGCGTGGCTCAAGGACATGCAATGGTGTAGCATGACTGTGTTGCAGGTGTTACCTACGTCGCACTTTGTCAGCGCGCCGTGACTCAAGCTGATACAATGTTGCGGGTGTTGCTTACACACAAAGTAGTGCGGTGATCACTTTTTCTTGGCTCCTATTTTGAATTCGAAGTAAAATTTGAGAAACTTTAGTCATAGGTAGTTTCACCTTTATAAAAATCACATACCGAATTTCGTGACGCGTTTGTTTGTGATCATTTAGAAACAAAGAATGACACAGGTGGAACGTTCCAGCGAGAGGCAGTTTTTCTTTGCCAATAATTCCAGTAACAGAACTATTATTTAAAATTTGAACGTACCCAGTTTATGTAGTAGCTGAAAGGAAATAGTATAAGCTTTCCTGTAATAGTGTAATAATAGTTCATCATACGTATACTGTAATTTGATTAGAATTCATTTCGGTTAAGCATTTACTGATTTGTATGTTCTCTTTAAACGAATAAAGGGATCATAATCCAAATAATTATAAATTAAATCCAATTAAGTATTTAAAGACTTTAAAATACGTATTTTGACAACTTTGCAAAGATTAAATATCCTTCCCGTCGCGGCAAAGATTCCAAAACATGCAATTCCAGGTTGCCTGAGGGATTCCTGGCGGTACTTGAGTCTCGCTCTTCTGGGCATAACTCATTACCATACGTCGTCACCTTTTGTCTCTCAGCTGTAGATAACTAAAATTGTGATGGAATGTTAAATTTTCGTTGCTGAATTGTTCAAATGTATCATATGTGTTAGTTAGGAGGTCAGTATACTGTCACATATATATATATATAAAAAAAAATAAAAAAAACAATTTATAGGAAACTATCTAGTTCACGGCCCAGGACATTCCTGAAATTAAGAGAACGGATAGCAACTTTAATAGGGGTGAAATTAGGACTGTAAGGTTCCCTCTTCCACTAAACCCCTCAAAATAAAAATTATTCTTGAGTATTCAACTAGAAATTCTTATTGTAATAATATTCAAATCTTCAAAAAAATAATTACAGCCATATTATGTAACAATAAATAACATAAAAATAGAGTTGTAGTAGTTCCTTTAGAGTGTTTCATGACATATGTTGGAGTTTACACTGAATATTCCAGCAACCGTGGCCTATTGGATTACGTTATGCCTAACATATTTGCTTGTATGTTTATATTTTAATATTATCCCTCTGAGTCAATGTTATGTACTCTCATAGTACATGGGTCCAAGGATAAACTAGCGTCATGTTTGCAGATGTATGTGTACTTCCCAGAAAATGAAGTTAGTCTAATGTTTACGGTTTACAGACACCCATTGTACGACTGGTTTGTCGATGTTAGTGGAGAATTGTAAATATTGAATCGTTATTTTTCGATCGTTGGTGTGAATACGTCATACGTTTTAAACTTTGAAATCTGAGACACCAATCAGGTGAAGACAAAATAAACATAAAAAGTTGCTTAACTAAACATACGATAATCTGAGCATACAAAAATGTACACACCTTACTTAAGTGTAAATATAGTTAATAATAATAGTTAATGCCTCAGAACAATCGTTCGATGTCAAATAAACTCTGTGAACATTAAATTTAGGCATACTTATAATTTACTATCAAATACTGTATATTTGACCCATCAATAAGTCTGTTTCAATATTAACCATACCACCATGTTCAGCTCGTTCCTGTCGTTTGGAGGGGGGGGGGGGGTGTTGAGATTACATTACTGAAGGCATGTGACGTCACTCGGGTGGGTTTCTGTGGCAAAGACAATGATGGATGAGTCACTGTGCTTCCTTTCTCTCACATTGTCTTAATTCAGACATCTTAGTTGTGTGAAATGACATATCTTCTACTTACTCTTGTAATTTTGTTACAAAATCAAAGCTTATAAATCGATACATATTTATAACGATGTACTCGTAGTTCGTAACAAATAATACATTCACTCATCTACTCATTTCCGCCCATATCTTGATTGGCGTCTTAAGATATATAACATTTTTTTTAAAAGAAAGAAATTAAGTAACATTAACAAGTTTTAATATTGTGGTGTGTAAATTTGTTTATATGTTTGTTATGTATTGTTCTACGCAATGTAGCTATAAATTATGGTCTGGACCATCAAGTAGGGTAATTGAACACCAGTTTCATCCCTTGTAACGTATTCTCCAAAATAAAAGAATAGCTACAAATTTATTTTTGTTTATCTTTAATTTCTCAAACACAAGAGCACATAATAAATCTTCCAAGTGTTCTTCGTTAGTAAAATTTAATTTAAAATGAAATAAAATAAAACGTCTTCAACAAAATTAAAAATTAACTTCTTCTCAGATTACTTATTTTAAAATTAAAAACCAAACTTAAAAACTGTTCTCAAATAATGGAATAAAATAAAATTAACTTTTAATATCAAATAATAATAATTCTGACATAATTTAAGTAAAATAATTATTTTCTTTTCTTTAAATATGATTATTCTTTGCTAAAAATCCTTTTCTATCATTCTGAAATTCAGATTCTTATTCTGTAATATTGCCTCAGTAATGTTGTACAATTAAACAGGCACTTACACTGCGTGGCACTGCACAACTTCTCAAAAGCTTCACGTAGGAAAAATGCCGAACTTCAAAAGGAGACGAAGGACGGTTTTTAAAGAAGCGGCGAACTCAACTTAGCTAAAGGCGGTGGCGAAACAGAGCGAGAAACCCGTTGCACAAACTATTTACGTAGACTTCCCTCAACACACATT
This sequence comes from Stictocephala bisonia, assembly GCA_035578905.1. Classification (NCBI taxonomy): domain Eukaryota; kingdom Metazoa; phylum Arthropoda; class Insecta; order Hemiptera; family Membracidae; genus Stictocephala; species Stictocephala bisonia. The sequence continues at coordinate 41,246 of JAQJVL010000042.1, read as the reverse complement.
TTGCCTCGAAACAAAAGGTATGGGAACCAATCAGGAAGCTTCGAAGGAGGAAGCAAACGTAACTACGTCACTAAAACCTGTAAATTGCAGAAAACATGTTGATCCGACTCGACAGGAAAATATCTTGTTGTAACTAATATTGGTTATTTTATATATGATGGGAAAAATCTACTTTTTTATTTGAGGGGGTAAAATTCTCTCAATTTTTATGAGAAACTGCAAAATTTTGTTTTAAACTTTATAGACTTTGGACCTATTTTATATTGCAAGTACTCGTTCTAAAATTTTATTTTTCCTAAAATTAGTGTAACAAAACATTGTTACACTCTTTGGTCTGAGGAAGGTAAACTTGGTTTATGGAAATCGATCACCTTACATATTTGTACATGTTATACTTATATTGTAATAATTTACTTTGTGAGACGTTCACTGGTATTGAATTACAAGTGCACAATCATAATCAGTATACTTTGATAATCTACTGACCAAACTATTACGAGGATTTTTCATTTAGCCTCATATATTGTATCAACAAATGTTTGTCCTAACAGCCATAAAATAATGCCTTGCTTTACTAGCAGATGTTATTAAGATTTGAGCAAAACAATTAAACCTTTACTAGAAAGTAATATGATAACTAGTTGCCTTTTCTATCTAAATTAGTTTAATAAACTGAAAATAATTCTCTCAAATTTGCCAAATAAACGTTCTATTTGCAGTTTTATCAGTGAGATTCCTTTTTATAGATTACGTTTCCATCAAAAGTATTATTATGTTTAAAGACGGCGATAGATGGATGTGTAAAGTAATTACGTCGAAGGGATGTTGGCGGCATGTCTGATGGGAACGGCGGAGGAATATCGATGGGTGGTGGCAAAGAAAACAGGTCACGTGATCTGACTTCAGTACACAACACTCGGTACATCAACACCATGTCTTGTTATTTGTCTTACTTCTTGTGTACCCAAGTAGGGCACAGGGTAGAATTAGATAAAAACGATCAGATATCGTTAAATCCAGTTATGTATAGGTCTTCAGAACACTCGGTACTTCAAAACCACATCGTGTTGTATTTTTACTTCTTAAATAGGGAACAGGGTAGGATTAGATAAACACGATCAGACATCGTTATAGCTAGTGACATATTGGCATTCTAAACACTCGGTACTTCAAAACCACATCGTGTTGTTTTCTTACTTCTTAAATAGGGAACAGGGTAGGATTAGATAAACACGATCAGATATCGTTATAGCTAGTGACATATAGGCATTCTAAACACTCGGTACTTCAAAACCACATCGTGTTGTTTTTTTACTTCTTAAGTAGGGAACAGGGTAGGATTAGATAAACACGATCAGATATCGTTATAACTAGTGACATATAGGCATTCTAAACACTCGGTACTTCAAAACCGCATCTTGTTGTATTTTTACTTCTTAAATAGGGAACAGGGTAGGATTAGATAAACACGATCAGACATCGTTATAACTAGTGACATATAGGCATTCTAAACACTCGGTACTTCAAAACCACATCGTGTTGTATTTTTACTTCTTAAATAGGAAACAGGGTAGGATTAGATAAACACGATCAGACATCGTTATAACTAGTGACATATAGGCATTCTAAACATTCGGTACTTCAAAACCACATCGTGTTGTTTTTTTTTTTGTTTTTTCAGACATCGTTATAACTAGTGACATATAGGCATTCTAAACACTCGGTACTTCAAAACCATATCGTGTTGTTTTCTTACTTCTTAAATAGGGAACAGGGTAGGATTAGATAAACACGATCAGATATCGTTATAACTAGTGACATATAGGCATTCTAAACACTCGGTACTTCAAAACCGCATCTTGTTGGTTTTTTACTTCTTAAGTAGGGAACAGGGTAGGATTAGATAAACACGATCAGACATCGTTATAACTAGTGACATATAGGCATTCTAAACATTCGGTACTTCAAAACCACATCGTGTTGTATTTTTACTTCTTAAATAGGGAACAGGGTAGGATTAGATAAACACGATCAGACATCGTTATAACTAGTGACATATAGGCATTCTAAACACTCGGTACTTCAAAACCACATCGTGTTGTTTTTTTACTTCTTAAGTAGGGAACAGGGTAGGATTAGATAAACACGATCAGATATCGTTATAACTAGTGACATATTTTATATTTTTATTTCTTAAGTAGGGAACAGGGTAGGATTAGATAAATACGATCAGACATCGTTATAGCTAGTGACATATAGGAATTATAAACACTCGGTAATTCAACACAATTTCGTGTTGTTTGTGTTTCTTCTTGTGTACCCAAGTAGGGCACAGAATAGGATTAGATAAAGCCGATGAGACATCGTTATAACTAATGATGTAGAGGTCTTCAAAACACACGGTACTTCAACACCATGTCGAGTTGTTTTTCTTACTTCTTTTGTCCCCAAGGAGGGCAGAAGATATGATTAGATAAACACGATCGTTATAACTATTGATGTATTGGTCTTCCAAACATTCGATGTTTCAACACCATATCGTGATGTTTTTCTTACTTCTTAAGTACCCAATTAGCGAACTGGATAGGATTAGATAAACGCAATCAGACATTGTTATAACCAGTGAAGTATTTGTCTTCAAAACACTCGGTACTTCAATACCATGTCGTGTTGTTTTTTTTTACTTTTTATGTAACCAAGTAGGTTACTGGGTATATCAAACTCCTTAAGTTCTTGGTGTTGATTGCCCAAATGCGTAAATGAACACGTGGGTAAATATTGATAACGCATGTTCACTTATTTACCCACCGTTCGATAACTAACATGAAATGCCACATATATCTAGTGGGAAAGCGTGTCTAGTTTTAAATACAATTCCTTTTCTAAATTATATAACACACGGAACTAGCGGATCAGCGTTATAAAGTATTTACTCACTTTTCCTTAACTAATGTAAAATACCTCAGAGGACTATTGGAGAAGCATGTTTAGTTATTTAGCCACTTTCCCTTTGTGTTGTTGCCAGTGGCATTGACGGGAGGGATCTGAGTTTTCGCAAAATAACGGAGTCAAGCAACATCAAGCGTGGCTGTCCCTTGGATGGGTGGCCGGCTGAGCGATCCCATCCTTGCACGTAGCCCGCTGTCCGGTCACTGGTGATGGTTCGGAAATCACCCTTAAGCCACTTGTCCCCAGGTTAAGTGTTAGAGAGGACTTTTTAGTCCGAACTTTGCCTAGTAAAATAAGACGATCTTTAAATTTTTTACTTTTAACTAATTTAAAATTGTGCAAGAAACCAGTCGAAAGACGAGCTCAGTAATTTATCCATCCTTCATTAACTAATGTAAAATACCTCAGGAGACTAGTAGAGAGGCGTGTTCAGTTATTTACCCGCCATTCCTTAACTAATGCATAATATCGCAGGAAACCATTCGTTAGACGTGCGCAGTAATTTATCCACCATTCCTTATCTAAAGTAAAATACCTCATGAGACTAGTAGAGAGGCGTGTTCAGTTATTTACCCGCCATTCCTTAACTAATGCATAATATCGCAGGAAACCAGTCGAAAGACGTGCTCAGTAATTTATCCACCATTCCTTATCTAAAGTAAAATTCCTCATGAGACTAGTAGAGAAGCGTGTTCAGTTATTTACCCGCCATTCCTTAACTAATGCATAATATCGCAGGAAACCAGTCGGAAGACGTGCTCAGTAATTTATCCACCATTCCTTATCTAAAGTAAAATACCTCATGAGACTAATAGAGAGGCGTGTTCAGTTATTTACCCGCCATTCCTTAACTAATGCATAATATCGCAGGAAACCAGTCGAAAGACGTGCTCAGTAATTTATCCACCATTCCTTATCTAAAGTAAAATTCCTCAGGAGACTAGTAGAGAAGCGTGTTCAGTTATTTACCCGCCATTCCTTAACTAATGCATAATATCGCAGGAAACCAGTCGAAAGACGTGCTCAGTAATTTATCCACCATCCCTTATCTAAAGTAAAATTCCTCAGGAGACTAGTAAAGAAGCGTGTTCAGTTATTTACCCACTATTCTTTAACTAATGCATAATATCGCAGGAAACCATTCGTTAGACGTGCGCAGTAATTTATCCACCATTCCTTATCTAAAGTAAAATACCTCATGAGACTAGTAGAGAGGCGTGTTCAGTTATTTACCCGCCATTCCTTAACTAATGCATAATATCGCAGGAAACCAGTCGAAAGACGTGCTCAGTAATTTATCCACCATCCCTTATCTGAAATAAAATTCCTCAGGAGACTAGTAGAGAGGCGTGCTCAGTTATTTACCCGCCATTCCTTAACTAATGCATAATATCGCAGGAAACCAGTCGAAAGACGTGCTCAGTAATTTATCCACCATCCCTTATCTGAAGTAAAATTCCTCAGGAGACTAGTAGAGAGGCGTATTCAGTTATTTACCCACCATTCCTTAACTAATGCATAATATCGCAGGAAACCAGTCGAAAGACGTGCTCAGTAATTTATCCACTATCCCTTATCTGAAATAAAATTCCTCAGGAGACTAGTAGAGAGGCGTGCTCAGTTATTTACCCGCCATTCCTTAACTAATGCATAATATCGCAGGAAACCAGTCGAAAGACGTGCTCAGTAATTTATCCACCATTCCTTATCTAAAGTAAAATTCCTCAGGAGACTAGTAGAGAGGCGTGTTCAGTTATTTACCCGCCATTCCTTAACTAATGCATAATATCGCAGGAAACTAGTCGAAAGACGTGCTCAGTAATTTATCCACCATCCCTTATCTGAAGTAAAATTCCTCAGGAGACTAGTAGAGAAGCGTGTTCAGTTATTTACCCGCCATTCCTTAACTAATGCATAATATCGCAGGAAACCAGTCGAAAGACGTGCTCAGTAATTTATCCACCATTCCTTATCTAAAGTAAAATTTCTCAGGAGATTAGTAGAGAAGCGTGTTCAGTTATTTACCCGCCATTCCTTAACTAATGCATAATATCGCAGGAAACCAGTCGAAAGACGTGCTCAGTAATTTATCCACCATCCCTTATCTTAAGTAAAATTCCTCAGGAGACTAGTAGAGAGGCGTGTTCAGTTATTTACCCGCCATTCCTTAACTAATGCATAATATCGCAGGAAACCAGTCGAAAGACGTGCTCAGTAATTTATCCACCGTTCCCTATCTAAAGTAAAATTCCTCACGAGACTAGTAGAGAAGCGTGTTCAGTTATTTACCCGCCATTCCTTAACTAATGCATAATATCGCAGGAAACCAGTCGAAAGACGTGCTCAGTAATTTATCCACCATTCCTTATGTAAAGTAAAATTCCTCAGGAGACTAGTAGAGAAGCGTGTTCAGTTATTTACCCGCCATTCCTTAACTAATGCATAATATCGCAGGAAACCAGTCGAAAGACGTGCTCAGTAATTTATCCACCATCCTTTATCTAAATTCTAAAGTAAAATTCTTCAGGAGACTAGTAGAGAGGCGTGTTCAGTTATTTACCCGCCATTCCTTAACTAATGCATAATATCGCAGGAAACCAGTCGAAAGACGTGCTCAGTAATTTATCCACCATTCCTTATCTAAAGTAAAATTCCTGAAGAGACTAGTAGAGAAGCGTGTTCAGTTATTTACCCGCCATTCCTTAACTAATGCATAATATCGCAGGAAACCAGTCGAAAGACGTGCTCAGTAATTTATCCACCATTCCTTATCTAAAGTAAAATTCCTCAGGAGACTAGTAGAGAAGCGTGTTCAGTTATTTGCCCGCCATTCCTTAACTAATGCATAATATCGCAGGAAACCAGTCGAAAGACGTGCTCAGTAATTTATCCACCATTCCTTATCTAAAGTAAAATTCCTCAGAAGACTAGTAGAGAAGCGTATTCAGTTATTTACCCGCCATTCCTTAACTAATGCATAATATCGCAGAAAACCAGTCGGAAGACGTGCTCAGTAATTTATCCACCATCCCTTATCTAAAGTAAAATTCCTCAGGAGACTAGTAGAGAAGCGTGTTCAGTTATTTACCCGCTATTCTTTAACTAATGCATAATATCGCAGGAAACCAGTCAAATGACGTGCTCAGTTATTCATCCACCATTCCTTTTCTAAAGTAAAATACCTCAGGAGACTAGTAGAGAAGCGTGGTCAGTTATTTACCCGCCATTCCTTAACTAATGCATAATATCGCAGGAAACCAGTCAAATGACGTGCTCAGTAATTTATCCACCATCCCTTATCTAAAGTAGAATACCTCAGGAGACTAGTAGAGAGGCGTGTTCAGTTATTTACCCGCCATTCCTTAACTAATGCATAATATCGCAGGAAACCATTCAAATGACGTGCTCAGTAATTTATCCACCATCCCTTATCTAAAGTAGAATACCTCAGGAGACTAGTAGAGAGGCGTGTTCAGTTATTTACCCGCCATTCCTTAACTAATGCATAATATCGCAGGGAACCAGTCAAAAGACGTGCTCAGTAATTTATCCACCATCCCTTATCTAAAGTAGAATACCTCAGGAGACTAGTAGAGAGGCGTGTTCAGTTATTTACCCGCTATTCTTTAACTAATGCATAATATCGCAGGAAACCAGTCAAATGACGTGCTCAGTAATTTATCCACCATCCCTTATCCAAAGTAAAATACCTCAGGAGACTAGTAGAGAAGCGTGGTCAGTTATTTACCCGCCATTCCTTAACTTATGCATAATATCGCAGGAAACCAGTCAAATGACGTGCTCAGTTATTCATCCACCATTCCTTTTCTAAAGTAAAATTCCTCATGAGACTAGTAGAGAAGCGTGTTCAGTTATTTACCCGCTATTCTTTAACTAATGCATAATATCGCAGGAAACCAGTCAAATGACGTGCTCAGTAATGTATCCACCATCCCTTATCTAAAGTAAAATTCCTCAGGAGACTAGTAGAGAAGCGTGTTCAGTTATTTACCCGCTATTCTTTAACTAATGCATAATATCGCAGGAAACCAGTCAAATGACGTGCTCAGTAATTTATCCACCATTCCTTTTCTAAAGTAAAATACCTCAGGAGACTAGTAGAGAAGCGTGTTCAGTTATTTACCTGCCATTCCTTAACTAATGCATAATATCGCAGGAAACTAGTCAAATGACGTGCTCAGTAATTGATCCACCATCCCTTATCTAAAGTAGAATACCTCAGGAGACTAGTAGAGAAGCGTGTTCAGTTATTTACCCGCTATTCTTTAACTAATGCATAATATCGCAGGAAACCAGTCAAATGACGTGCTCAGTAATTTATCCACCATCCCTTATCCAAAGTAAAATACCTCAGGAGACTAGTAGAGAAGCGTGGTCAGTTATTTACCCGCCATTCCTTAACTTATGCATAATATCGCAGGAAACCAGTCAAATGACGTGCTCAGTTATTCATCCACCATTCCTTTTCTAAAGTAAAATTCCTCATGAGACTAGTAGAGAAGCGTGTTCAGTTATTTACCCGCTATTCTTTAACTAATGCATAATATCGCAGGAAACCAGTCAAATGACGTGCTCAGTAATGTATCCACCATCCCTTATCTAAAGTAAAATTCCTCAGGAGACTAGTAGAGAAGCGTGTTCAGTTATTTACCCGCTATTCTTTAACTAATGCATAATATCGCAGGAAACCAGTCAAATGACGTGCTCAGTAATTTATCCACCATTCCTTTTCTAAAGTAAAATACCTCAGGAGACTAGTAGAGAAGCGTGTTCAGTTATTTACCTGCCATTCCTTAACTAATGCATAATATCGCAGGAAACTAGTCGAAAGACGTGCTCAGTAATTTATCCACCATCCCTTATCTGAAGTAAAATTCCTCAGGAGACTAGTAGAGAGGCGTGTTCAGTTATTTACCCGCCATTCCTTAACTAATGCATAATATCGCAGGAAACCAGTCGAAAGACGTGCTCAGTAATTTATCCACCATTCCTTATCTAAAGTAAAATTTCTCAGGAGATTAGTAGAGAAGCGTGTTCAGTTATTTACCCGCTATTCTTTAACTAATGCATAATATCGCAGGAAACCAGTCGAAAGACGTGCTCAGTAATTTATCCACCATCCCTTATCTAAAGTAAAATTCCTCAGGAGACTAGTAGAGAGGCGTGTTCAGTTATTTACCCGCTATTCCTTAACTAATGCATAATATCGCAGGAAACCAGTCGAAAGACGTGCTCAGTAATTTATCCACCGTTCCCTATCTAAAGTAAAATTCCTCACGAGACTAGTAGAGAAGCGTGTTCAGTTATTTACCCGCGATTCCTTAACTAATGCATAATATCGCAGGAAACCAGTCGAAAGACGTGCTCAGTAATTTATCCACCATTCCTTATGTAAAGTAAAATTCCTCAGGAGACTAGTAGAGAAGCGTGTTCAGTTATTTACCCGCCATTCCTTAACTAATGCATAATATCGCAGGAAACCAGTCGAAAGACGTGCTCAGTAATTTATCCACCATTCCTTATCTAAAGTAAAATTCCTCAGGAGACTAGTAGAGAAGCGTGTTCAGTTATTTACCAGCCATTCCTTAACTAATGCATAATATCGCAGGAAACCAGTCGGAAGACGTGCTCAGTAATTTATCCACCATCCCTTATCTAAAGTAAAATTCCTCAGGAGACTAGTAGAGAAGCGTGTTCAGTTATTTACCCGCTATTCCTTAACTAATGCATAATATCGCAGGAAACCAGTCGAAAGACGTGCTCAGTAATTTATCCACCGTTCCCTATCTAAAGTAAAATTCCTCACGAGACTAGTAGAGAAGCGTGTTCAGTTATTTACCCGCCATTCCTTAACTAATGCATAATATCGCAGGAAACCAGTCGAAAGACGTGCTCAGTAATTTATCCACCATTCCTTATGTAAAGTAAAATTCCTCAGGAGACTAGTAGAGAAGCGTGTTCAGTTATTTACCCGCCATTCCTTAACTAATGCATAATATCGCAGGAAACCAGTCGAAAGACGTGCTCAGTAATTTATCCACCATTCCTTATCTAAAGTAAAATTCCTCAGAAGACTAGTAGAGAAGCGTGTTCAGTTATTTACCAGCCATTCCTTAACTAATGCATAATATCGCAGGAAACCAGTCGGAAGACGTGCTCAGTAATTTATCCACCATCCCTTATCTAAAGTAAAATTCCTCAGGAGACTAGTAGAGAAGCGTGTTCAGTTATTTACCCGCTATTCTTTAACTAATGCATAATATCGCAGGAAACCAGTCAAATGACGTGCTCAGTAATTTATCCACCATCCCTTATCTAAAGTAGAATACCTCAGGAGACTAGTAGAGAGGCGTGTTCAGTTATTTACCCGCCATTCCTTAACTAATGCATAATATCGCAGGAAACCATTCAAATGACGTGCTCAGTAATTTATCCACCATCCCTTATCCAAAGTAAAATACCTCAGGAGACTAGTAGAGAAGCGTGGTCAGTTATTTACCCGCCATTCCTTAACTTATGCATAATATCGCAGGAAACCAGTCAAATGACGTGCTCAGTTATTCATCCACCATTCCTTTTCTAAAGTAAAATTCCTCATGAGACTAGTAGAGAAGCGTGTTCAGTTATTTACCCGCTATTCTTTAACTAATGCATAATATCGCAGGAAACCAGTCAAATGACGTGCTCAGTAATGTATCCACCATCCCTTATCTAAAGTAAAATACCTCAGGAGACTAGTAGAGAGGCGTGTTCAGTTATTTACCCGCTATTCTTTAACTAATGCATAATAATCGCAGGAAATCAGTCAAATGACGTGCTCAGTAATTTATCCACCATTCCTTATCCAAAGTAAAATACCTCAAGAGACTAGTAGAGAAGCGTGTTCAGTTATTTACACATATTTTATTGTAAACTGCCACATGGAATGATTAGCTCTGTTGCTAAATGATTCTCCGGATACTTTCTTCCAAAATGGATCAGTGATTTGGAAATATTCAGTTTCGAGATGTAATAAACAGTACAAGTAAACGTCACACAACACAAATATACTAGAATACAAGCACAAAATGCACATTCTGGTCTGAGGAAGGTGAGAGTCGTTCACTGAAATCGATCACCATAATATATGTGCATTTTGTACTTGTTTTGTAATATATTTGTGAATTTTGTGCTTATATTCTAGTAAATTTGTGTTGTGTGACGTTTATTTTTACTGTATATGTACCAACACGTATTATGCTAAATATAAAGCTATTTAATAAACATATTGCTTTTAGCATAAAAAGAAACGTTGTATTATATTCTAGTTATATGACAAACCTTAAATAATTGTTGTACATTTTTATTTACATCTGAACATTAAGCGTTTGAAATCATTTACACGTTCTCTTCTTGAAAGAGGCCCTCCTGCCCAATCTACGGGTTCTGAATTAAATAATTTTAATTTTAAATAGCCTTTTACATTTAATTGTTTTTATTTATATAGATGATGCCTTATACATTTTTATTAAATAAAATAAAGTGCCAAAAGCCTAGTCAATAACTTGCATAAACATGCAAAAATGTAGTGAATTTTGGCTATCAGAAATATATAGTAACATGTTTCACCTACACACTTTGTAGAGAAATGTTGCATACGGTATTTAATATTTTCTAAGGTAGCCCAATATTCTTCTACACAGCTGTATGGAACTATGTATTGGCGTTTCTATGAAGCTATACGATGGCTATATAGAACACAGCCTAAAGGTAATACTGTACCAGAGTGTCATAGCTTCTACTGATGCTTTCCATTTATCGCTTATGCCTAAGCTGTATTTAGTAAAATTCTACTTTTGGTTTTATTTTTATTATTTTTCTATATCATCAGCTACATCAGTCGAGTTATTTGACAAATAAAACTTTCACTAATATGATTTGTTCAGATCACATCCTTAGGTAAGGTATTCTTAAACATTTGACAAAGTTTAATTTCCATCAAAAATTTTAACTTAAATCAAATATAATGTCAATATAATCCGGAAAAAAACAAGTTCTACAACTAATTTTGTCTAAGGTATATCACAACAAATCTTTTTAAGTAAGAATCAATTGGCATATTTTCTTTAATAAATAGTCTAAATAGCTTCATTAATAAGTGTAATACTGAAAACATGGCAAAGGCTTTATTTGCTTAATAAGCAGGTGTCCATGTCCAAATGTAAGACTGTGGGCCGGCAGTATAATACCAGAGCTGCGTGTGTTGTGCTAGTATGATATCAGAGTTGCGTGTGTTGTGCTAGTATAATACCAGAGTTGAGTGTGTTGTGCTAGTATGATACCACAGTTGAGTGTTTTGTGCTAGTATGATACCACAGTTGAGTGTTTTGTGCTAGTATGATATCAGAGTTGCGTGTGTTGTGCTAGTATGATATCAGAGTTGCGTGTGTTGTGCTAGTATGATATCAGAGTTGCGTGTGTTGTGCTAGTGAGAAACCAGAGTTGAGTGTGTTGTGCTGGTGTGATACCAGAGTTGCGTGTGTTGTGCTAGTATAATACCAGAGCTGCGTGTGTTGTGCTAGTATGATACCACAATTGCGTGTTTTGTGCTAGTATGATATCAGAGTTGCGTGTGTTGTGCTAGTATGATATCAGAGTTGCGTGTGTTGTGCTAGTGAGAAACCAGAGTTGAGTGTGTTGTGCTGGTGTGATACCAGAGCTGCGTGTGTTGTGCTAGTATGATATCAGAGTTGCGTGTGTTGTGCTAGTATGATATCAGAGTTGCGTGTGTTGTGCTAGTATGATACCAGAGCTGCGTGTGTTGTGCTAGTATGATATCAGAGTTGCGTGTGTTGTGCTAGTATGATATCAGAGTTGCGTGTGTTGTGCTAGTATGATATCAGAGTTGCGTGTGTTGTGCTAGTATGATATCAGAGTTGCGTGTGTTGTGCTAGTATGATATCAGAGTTGCGTGTGTTGTGCTAGTATGATACCAGAGCTGCGTGTGTTGTGCTAGTATGATATCAGAGTTGCGTGTGTTGTGCTAGTATGATATCAGAGTTGCGTGTGTTGTGCTGGTGTGATACCAGAGCTGCGTGTGTTGTGCTAGTATGATATCAGAGTTGCGTGTGTTGTGCTAGTATGATATCAACGTTGCGTGTGTTGTGCTGGTGTGATACCAGAGCTGCGTGTGTTGTGCTAGTATGATATCAGAGCTGCGTGTGTTGTGCTAGTATGATATCAGAGTTGCGTGTGTTGTGCTGGTGTGATACCAGAGCTGCGTGTGTTGTGCTAGTATGATACCAGAGCTGCGTGTGTTGTGCTAGTATGATATCAGAGCTGCGTGTGTTGTGCTGGTGTGATACCAGAGCTGCGTGTGTTGTGCTAGTATGATATCAGAGTTGCGTGTGTTGTGCTAGTATGATATCAGAGTTGCGTGTGTTGTGCTGGTGTGATACCAGAGCTGCGTGTGTTGTGCTAGTATGATATCAGAGTTGCGTGTGTTGTGCTAGTATAATACCAGAGCTGCGTGTGTTGTGCTAGTATGATATCAGAGTTGCGTGTGTTGTGCTAGTATGATATCAGAGTTGCGTGTGTTGTGCTGGTGTGATACCAGAGCTGCGTGTGTTGTGCTAGTATGATATCAGAGTTGCGTGTGTTGTGCTAGTATGATATCAACGTTGCGTGTGTTGTGCTGGTGTGATACCAGAGCTGCGTGTGTTGTGCTAGTATGATATCAGAGCTGCGTGTGTTGTGCTAGTATGATATCAGAGTTGCGTGTGTTGTGCTGGTGTGATACCAGAGCTGCGTGTGTTGTGCTAGTATGATACCAGAGCTGCGTGTGTTGTGCTAGTATGATATCAGAGCTGCGTGTGTTGTGCTGGTGTGATACCAGAGCTGCGTGTGTTGTGCTAGTATGATATCAGAGTTGCGTGTGTTGTGCTAGTATGATATCAGAGTTGCGTGTGTTGTGCTAGTATGATACCAGAGTTGCGTGTGTTGTGCTAGTATGATACCAGAGTTGCGTGTGTTGTGCTAGTATAATACCAGAGCTGCGTGTGTTGTGCTAGTATGATACCAGAGTTGCGTGTGTTGTGCTAGTGAGAAACCAGAGTTGAGTGTGTTGTGCTGGTGTGATACCAGAGTTGAGTGTGTTGTGCTGGTGTGATACCAGAGTTGAGTGTGTTATGCTAGTATAATACGAGAGCTGCGTGTGTTGTGCTAGTATGATACCAGAGTTGCGTGTGTTGTGCTAGTATGATATCAGAGTTGCGTGTGTTGTGCTAGTATGATATCAGAGTTGCGTGTGTTGTGCTAGTGAGAAACCAGAGTTGAGTGTGTTGTGCTGGTGTGATACCAGAGCTGCGTGTGTTGTGCTAGTGAGAAACCAGAGTTGAGTGTGTTGTGCTGGTGTGATACCAGAGTTGAGTGTGTTATGCTAGTATAATACGAGAGCTGCGTGTGTTGTGCTAGTATGATACCAGAGTTGCGTGTGTTGTGCTAGTATGATATCAGAGTTGCGTGTGTTGTGCTAGTATGATATCAGAGTTGCGTGTGTTGTGCTAGTATGATATCAGAGTTGCGTGTGTTGTGCTAGTATGATATCAGAGTTGCGTGTGTTGTGCTAGTATGATATCAGAGTTGCGTGTGTTGTGCTAGTATGATACCAGAGCTGCGTGTGTTGTGCTAGTATGATATCAGAGTTGCGTGTGTTGTGCTGGTGTGATACCAGAGCTGCGTGTGTTGTGCTAGTATGATATCAGAGTTGCGTGTGTTGTGCTAGTATGATATCAGAGTTGCGTGTGTTGTGCTGGTGTGATACCAGAGCTGCGTGTGTTGTGCTAGTATGATATCAGAGTTGCGTGTGTTGTGCTAGTATAATACCAGAGCTGCGTGTGTTGTGCTAGTATGATATCAGAGTTGCGTGTGTTGTGCTAGTATGATATCAGAGTTGCGTGTGTTGTGCTGGTGTGATACCAGAGCTGCGTGTGTTGTGCTAGTATGATATCAGAGTTGCGTGTGTTGTGCTAGTATGATATCAGAGTTGCGTGTGTTGTGCTGGTGTGATACCAGAGCTGCGTGTGTTGTGCTAGTATGATATCAGAGCTGCGTGTGTTGTGCTAGTATGATATCAGAGTTGCGTGTGTTGTGCTGGTGTGATACCAGAGCTGCGTGTGTTGTGCTAGTATGATACCAGAGCTGCGTGTGTTGTGCTAGTATGATATCAGAGCTGCGTGTGTTGTGCTGGTGTGATACCAGAGCTGCGTGTGTTGTGCTAGTATGATATCAGAGTTGCGTGTGTTGTGCTAGTATGATATCAGAGTTGCGTGTGTTGTGCTAGTATGATACCAGAGCTGCGTGTGTTGTGCTAGTATGATATCAGAGTTGCGTGTGTTGTGCTAGTGAGAAACCAGAGTTGAGTGTGTTGTGCTGGTGTGATACCAGAGTTGCGTGTGTTGTGCTAGTATAATACCAGAGCTGCGTGTGTTGTGCTAGTATGATATCAGAGTTGCGTGTGTTGTGCTAGTGAGAAACCAGAGTTGAGTGTGTTGTGCTGGTGTGATACCAGAGTTGCGTGTGTTGTGCTAGTATAATACCAGAGCTGCGTGTGTTGTGCTAGTATGATACCACAGTTGCGTGTGTTGTGCTAGTATAATACCAGAGCTGCGTGTGTTGTGCTAGTATGATACCAGAGTTAAGTGTGTTGTGCTAGTGTGATACGAGAGTTGCGTGTGTTGTGCTAGTATGATACCAGAGTTGCGTGTGTTATGCTAGTGTGATACCAGAGCTGTGTGTGTTGTGCTAGTGTGATACCAGAGTTGAGTGTGTTGTGCTAATGTGATATCAGAGTTGCGTGTGTTATGCTAGTGTGATACCAGAGCTGCGTGTATTGTGCTAGTGTGACACCAGAGTTGAGTGTTTTGTGCTAGTGTGATACCAGAGTTGCGTGTATTGTGCTAGTGTGACACCAGAGTTGAGTGTGTTGTGCTAGTGTGATACCAGAGTTGCGTGTATTGTGCTTTCTTCCGTTGTTTTCCCTCAGGCTTTCTGGAGATTGCCTTCCTTTCTACTTGAACTTCCCGTGTATGGCCCACTATTCGGATCCTAAAATTGAAATGTTGGTATTGTAACTAAGTTTATAATTTATTTATTAATTTTTTTTATTTAGGATTTCTGAAATATTTAGTGGCTATTCATCACATATAAAAATAATCGATTGACAAATTATGTACACAATTAAATAATATTTTGAAAGTAGCCATTTAACCCAAATTTAAACGTGTTATGTGCAATCCATTTATTGCTGCTCATTGTTGTATGCACTTCTTTGTTATCCGTTCAATACTGTGGCGCTTGAATTACAATGATTATGTTACCACGATTGTAATGACTTGAGAATAACGCGTTAGTTGTATATAAATCTTAGCTTAATATATTTGTATTGTAATCTATTTTTAACTTCTATTAAGGTTAAATGTAAAAATAACCATTTTATTTTGTTCATATAACGTGACAAACATGGGTTTTTTACTCCAATTTGTTTCATTGCTGATTTCGTTTCCTAAATGAGATTCGTTGTGCGTTCGACTGTCTGTTAGGGGGGGGGGGGACGAGTGTGTTTTGTAACCCCTCTATCCCAGTGAGGTTAATTGAGATTTTCCGAATGATGATAATGTGGCCACCTAGTATTCCTATTTGTAATTCAAACCTGTAATGTGTTTTTTTATAAAGGAATAAATTTCATTATTTCATTATTTCAGTCAGCAGATCAAACTTGTGCCAATCTAGACATCGTTCGTCTGTCTGTTGGGGGGGGGGACGAGTGTGTTTCGTAACCCCTCTATCCCAGTGAGGTCAATGGAGATTTTCTGAGTGATGATAGCCAGCAGATCAAACTCGTGCCAAT
This sequence comes from Stictocephala bisonia, assembly GCA_035578905.1. NCBI lineage: Eukaryota > Metazoa > Arthropoda > Insecta > Hemiptera > Membracidae > Stictocephala > Stictocephala bisonia. Next base: position 25,390 of record JAQJVL010000042.1, on the reverse strand, counting down.
CTAGACATCGTTCGTCTGTCCGTTGAGGGGGGGGGGAACGAGTGTGTTTCGTAACCCCTCTATCCCAGTGAGGCTAATGGAGATTTTCTGAGTGATGATAGCCAGCAGATCAAACTCGTGCCAATCTAGGCATTGTTCGTCTGTCTGTTGGGGGAGGGGGGGGACGAGTGTGTTTCGTAACCCCTCTATCCCAGTGAGGCTAATGGAGATTTTCTGAGTGATGATAGCCAGCAGATCAAACTCGTGCCAATCTAGATATCGTTCGTCTGTCTGTTGGGGGGGGGGGGGACGAGTGTGTTTCGTAACCCCTCTATCCCAGTGAGGTTAATGGAGATTTTCTGAGTGATGATAGCCAGCAGATCAAACTTGGGCCAATCTAGACATCGTTCGTCAGTATGTTGGGGGGGGGGGGGAACGAGTGTGTTTCGTAACCCCTCTATCCCAGTGAGGTTAATGGAGATTTTCTGAGTGATGATAGCCAGCAGATCAAACTCGTACTAATCTAGACATCGTTCGTCTGTCTGTTGGGGGGGGGGACGAGTGTGTTTCGTAACCCCTCTATCCCAGTGAGGTTAATGGAGATTTTCTGAGTGATGATAGCCAGCAGATCAAACTTGTGCCAATCTAGACATCGTTCGTCAGTCTGTTGGGGGGGGGGGGGGACGAGTGTGTTTCGTAACCCCTCTATCCCAGTGAGGTTAATGGAGATTTTCTGAGTGATGATAGCCAGCAGATCAAACTCGTGCCAATCTAGACATAGTTTTAAAGTAGGCTACATTTAATCCTCGCTTTACGTTGTGTCTTGTAATCCTCAAAGAAAGCGTCCTTGTGGCTTGTGTATACTTTTTATGGAAGGATTTCGCCGTTATTGCCTATTTTATAATAATAGCAATTGAATCAGAAAATATACCTTCATATTTCTGATTTTGTGGTCTGTGATCAATCATTTCGTTCGTTCAACCTCATTTTTGATGTTTCGATACTAATAAATTGAAGTAAAAACAGTTGTGTTTAATAACAAGTCCCTATTAACAGTGGGCGTTTCTATGGCCGTCGAACTTTAAGGTCCTACATTAAGTTTTTATGAACAAGAATTTTTTTAGTTCACAAATCTGTGATCTTCTGGAAGGCAGTCTACATCTGTACACTACAACGTAAACGAACGAGTACATTAAGTTTATTGTTTGTGGTAGATGTCATAGTTGGGAGATCACAAATTTGTGATAGTCCAGCTACCAGGTTTGTTGCTCGTTTACTTACCAGGGAGTAAGTACAGTTTTAAACATTTGATGTGGTCGCGAACAACATCACCTCCCTGTAGGTGGAATAAACCTCTCTCGTAGGGAATGGATACTGTTGAATCGGTTCAGAAATGGCGTGGGCATATGTGATGAAACTACTGGAAATATAAATGGAAAATTTACACTAGATCAATTATGTGATTGCGGGAAGTCTCCAAACAATGGATCACATAGTTTAAGATTGCCCCCTGCGCTCTCTTACGAGGTGATAGCTAGGATAAATAGAATCAGTGAGGTAGATCCAATAGGCTTCATGGATTGGATTTAGTTTTGTTACAGGTGATCATTTTATACTTGTATTAATATAACATGACTTTTGGACCGTTATCCAAATATATATATTTATTACATATTTTATATATTTTTTTATTAATAATAATTAATGTTATTAGTTTAACCAGTTCTCTGAAGAATTGTATTGGTGGACATCCAGAAATAAATGTAGATAAGCTTCCCTTCTTTATGTATATAAGATAGTCTCAATTGCTCTTTTTACTAATCTCAAATATAATCATTCCAAATAAAATATATAAATGTTGTCTCATCACTTTCTCAAGGTCTTCCGTTGTTATTAGATGTTCATTATTTAAAAGAAAACTAATACAGTAATTTGAAATTATATTCAGTTCAGTGAATATGTTTTTTAAACAATTGTGCTGATTTCCTAAAATGAATGACATATACTTAAATTCATTTGATAATTAAAAAAAATTAATTACAAGAGTCAAACAAGCCTGCAAGTATTAGCACAGGGAAGCAAGATGACACATGACACAAAGACAGTTAATTTCTCTCTGGTTCAACTTACTTTAAAAAGCAGTAGTAACAATAATAATGATAATGCATCAAAATTACCTTCTGTAAAATGGATTTTATCAATTAAATGAATTCATGTTGGAGCTACTCATTGCTTACAGTTGTTTTTTTGGGAGTGAGACAGATTGTCGGTGGGTCACTTTGTCATCAGCGTGCAACATTCCAAGGGGACTTAGGACTCAGCCAAAGCCCAGAGTGGTACAGTTTGTCGATGGGTCACTTTGTTCACAGCGTGCAACATTCCAAGGGGGCTTAGGATGTATTTTCGTCGATGGACCCACTCAACCAAAGCCCGGAGTAGTGCAGTTTGTTGTTAGTGGGTCACTTTGTCCGCAGCGTGCAACATTCCAAAGAGGCTTAGGATGTATTTTCGTCGATGGACGAACTCAGCCAAGCCCGCAATGGGACAGTTTGTTGGTGGGTCAATTTGTCCTAAATGTGCTTAAATCATAAATGGTTCATTTGGTTCTTAAGTTGTTGAGTTTCTCACGTGAAGTGTTTTTCTATGACCCTGCTGTACGATAGAGTCGAGTTTTCAAATGAACTGAGCACATCCTTTCGACCATCTCTACCTCTGGTCATTGGTGGAATTTCGCTACCAACAAAGAAATTGTAAATCTTAAAAATAAATATCATGAAAGACATTTGCTTAGTATTTAGTTTCCTATTTAAGAAGAGGTGTAGCAAATCATGTTTAAAGATAGCTCGAAAGTACAACTTTAATATACTTAGGGCTAAGGTGAAAACTTTAATAAGCACGTAAGTCTAAACCTTGTATTTGTTGGTTATTAAATTTTTATTATGTAATATAAAACACTTGTCCGTATTTTGTTTACTCTCTTATCAGAGAAAAACAACTTTAGAGGTACTAACAACTTTTATAAATTCATTATTAAATGCGTTAGGTGTCACAGTTTCTAGAAAATTTATAGTAACAATAACAATTTTGACCAGTTCTAAAACCAGTTTGCACAACAGAGATGCTGTCAATGACAATATGTGATATTCTGTTGTAAATCAGCATCTCCAGCAACATATAGCATACACTTAAAAGAGCTGTAAGGCGGTAGCTTTCGGCACGTTCTGTTTCTTTACCTGGCTTCAAAACGGCTGTTATTTTAGATCTCTTTTAAAAGCTTTGGGCATATCGCCACTTACCAATATGGCATTGGAGACTGTTAGAAGCCAATGTTTTACTTTTGTACTAGCTTGTTAAAATCCCAACTGGCAGAGCCGTGACCTCATTAAACTCGTGGAGAGTGAAAGACCTAGAAACTGCTAACGGTACCTTTGCGCTTATCTTATTCAATTTGTATGCAACCTTTCTTTCAGAAGGTTGATTGGTTGTATTATATAAGCGGACAATGCGTTTTGCTATATCCATAGGTTGAATGGCTAGGAAACCTGGATTACCCCTGTGACGGGAGATCAATATTTAAAAACGAAGCTACAATTACTTTGCACTGTAATTTATTTAGATATTTTTTTCTATGAAAGCCATGTGATGTGTATATTTTGGTTAGAATATATTTTGTAGTTATTTTATAAATTTAAATTTGCTTTTTTATTAGAATTCTGTGTATATTCAATTTATTTTACAAGCTTTAGAAACACACAACTTAATTTAGCTATGGGTTTTATATAATACCCTAAATATTGTGTGAATTGAAATACATAAAAGGGAATATTGATGTTTTAAGACCAGGCTTGTGAGGCAAGCTTCGTTCATAATTATAAGGGAGTACCCAAAGGGGATGCTGACTTAAATTGTATGCCTAAATAATGATGAAGACACGTTCCACACGTCCCTGTTCCTCGAGTCCTTGACAGTCCCTTTGTGTACAATGACGAGGACACGTACCACACGTCCCTGTTCCTCGATTCCTTGACAGTCACCTTGTGTACAATGACGAGGACACGTATCACACGTCACTGTTCCTCGAATCATTGACAGTCCCTTTGTGTACAATGACGAGGACACGTACCACACGTCGCTGTTCCTCGAGTCATTGACAGTCCCTTTGTGTACAATGACTAGGACACGTACCACACGTCGCTGTTCCTCGAGTCATTGACAGTTCCCTTGTGTATAATGGCGAGGACACGTACTACACGTCGCTGTTCCTCGAGTCCTTGATAGTCACCTTGTGTACAATGACGAGGACACTACCACACGTCCATGTTCATCGAGTCATTGACAGTTCCCTTGTGTACAATGGCGAGGACACCTACCACACGTCGCTGTTCCTCGAGGCATTGACAGTTCCCTTGTGTACAATGGCGAGGACACGTACCACACGTCGCTGTTCCTCGAGCCCTTGACAATCTCCTTGTTTACGCTTTATGTTGTTTGTATTCCACCTACCACTGGAGTAAAAGTAAATGTACTTATAGAAAGGGTTACATTCTGAAGTAGTATTATCCTTTATAATGTTAAAAATTTAATTCTTCCCTACTTAAACATCATATAGTGAGCATTACTCTGATATAGTCTTGAATAGCATAATAAATTATTACTCAAACACTCGCGCGTTATTTTAAATGAATCACTAATCCAAGCTCTCGCTAAAACTAGCATTTAATTATGAACTAGCCCTTGAAATGGATGAAAAAGTTAAATAACAATATAAATTGCTAATTAATTTGAACAAATATATAAAATTAAAATAGAGTTAATATAAGAAATGTTAAAGTTTGAAAACGATTTATTGTACTGTTATGTTTGATTGGTCTAATTGTCTATTAATATAATTTAAAATTTAACACAACATATTTTTTTGTAGCTAAACAGTTCGTGAACTCTAACTAATTTTATAAATTGTTGTATTGTTTATATCATATCTTAATAATGTTATGTTGTTTATGATGTTCATACTATCCTATCAAATATCAACGATAGTTCATTTCATTTTTGTCCATTGCTCACCATCCAGCTCAGTTAATATATTATTTTCTGTTATTGAGAAGCATAAACTATTTTATAGCAACTTACTACTTTAATTAGTTCTTCAAATTAAAAATGTCATAGTATCAAAAATGCAATAGCTACAAAAATACTATTCGTTATCTTTAAAATGTACCGACATGGCAGAGCTTACTAAAACAGTACGCAGTTACTTTAGCCTGTATTATATTTGTAAGATGTATACAGGGTGGAAATAAAATATGGAAACGCTTTCACAACAACGTTACTTTTTCCATAGATAATTTGATAGTTTAATCTTTCTAAATAATTGTGCTCCGTAAAGTATAATTTTTATCTCAATAATTTACTTGAAACCTTTCAATAGCGGAGAAATAATATTGTTCAGTTTACTTACCGCTACTCTGTTCAATTTGTTCAAATTCAAATGACCGCTACTCTGCATAGGACAAACCTTTCGAAGTCCGGTTTGCGGCAATTAATTTCTCTAGAATATACCTTTCATTTGATACCAACTCGACCTAGGTTTACATTGAAGATATTCATTCAACTCCTCACGGGCCCCTGAAAAGATGAAATGTCGCTAATGGCGTCAAAAAGTATGTTCTTTGTAACCATGATCATGTACATGATTTGAATTTTACAAGTGAATTCATACAAGTTGTGAAAGCGTTTCCATATTTTTTCTACCTGTATATGCCATGCTTCATGTTTTTCATACATTATATACATTACTTACTGTGACAGTCTTAACCTTATAATATAACAACTTATTTTTAGTTATTTAAAATTGAATTCTTGGATTTATTTTATTTTTTTTAATATACCAGTTAAAACATTATAGTTTACGCAATAGATACTTTGGCCGATTGGAAACTAAATTCATTTAAATCATTGGAAAGTAATGTGTTCTAAATAATTTATTTTTCAGATTTAAACAGTCCATTACTAAGCGATGGTTATTTTATATTTGAAAGTATGCCACTTGCAGTGACATGACAGAGCTCGCTGGGTAACATGACAGAAGCAATTTGCACTTTGTTACCCAGCCTTCAGCGACCACATTTCACCGGGCGGCGATGCCATCACCGCTCGCGTTTTGCTTAAATCACCTGCCCTTGCATTTTCATTCCTATTACCGTTAGTTTAGTTTACCTGTAAGTACTAATGAAACTAACTGTATTTTAGAATATATTAGATGATTGAATAAGGATAAAACCTATTTAATGTAATGTATTTAAAAATCGTATTGCTATGTTTCAAAAGAGAATAAATGTTTAATTTAATGGAAAAATTACTATACAAATAACAAATTGTTGCAACTGAAAAATATATGAAATAGAAATTGCAGGTTCTTGTAAATGCATGTGATGTTATATACTGGAAATACCATTTATTAGTAATGGTTGTCGCACGCTCTTATCCTGTAATAGCAATATACCCCAAAACAGAAAAACGTGCGATAGGGTGACAATGTCGAGAACGAAAGAGACGGCTGCAGAAAGAATTCATCTAATTCAAAAACTATTTTTCCATTCACCAAAATTACAACTTTAATTTCTGCAGAACGATAGCTGGTTTTGTGTATTAACAATTAATTAGAAACGTATTTTTAGTGCAACTTAATAACAAACTATATATACTAACTGATTCAGAATGATAAATGGCTTTTGCGATTACGAAATGGTCTACAGCTGACAAGTAACAGCAGGCGTAAGTCAGGCGCCGGTCACCTTCAACGCATGCGCATGTTCGCTCAAACCCTAACCACACTACGCCACTCTAAAGAAGGATAAAGGTAGTTCGTTTCATTTGCAAGATTAGTTCACGGCCGAATCGTTCACTGTAATGTACTAGGTGACGAACATTGACGTAACTAACAAAGACTTGTACAAGCGACGGTGGAGTGATTTATAGTTTTGTTTCATAGACACTTTTTGATTATTTATACAGTACTTGTAAATTTGTTCACAGAACCCAACCTTATTCAAAGTTCACTTTTTATTGCTAATATTGATAAAAATAAATAATTACATTTAATGATGTTGTCAATGTTCCTTCCCAGCTCTGATGTTCACTTTGAACTAAACTAGTTCTAATCATAATGAACGAATTATTTCACTTGTTCACTAAGTTGACTAGTTCATTTGACTCGATCGTTCCTGAACCGCCCATCTATCCATCCACTCCTGCTTTCCAATTACGATCGGATAGGTTCATCGTAGATCGCGTCTGAGTAATAATAATTTCAATTACGTTATCATTGATTGATAATGGCTGCCTCTGGAGAGTGTATTGTATGTAGTAACTGCTCAGAGAAAGTACTACTTAGAAATCTTAACACACATTACTGTTTTCGGTCACTTATACTTTTAAGTAATAAAGAACTTAAAAGTATAAGTGCATACTAAAAATGACATTTGCATCTGTCGCCAATGAATTATTGGTCATCCTTATAATCATGGTCAAATAAACTTGAATTAAACATAAATAAATTGAGTTTGATCCCTTAATTTATTATTTTACTTCTATATTAAAAATTCGGGAATATAATTGTGAATAAATACAGTGAGTTTAAACGATTCTGGGTGATTATTTACGTGACTAGAAGACGCAGCTCATTCTTGGAACAAATGGGGAAATAAAATGTTTTATTCAAAAATGTTACGTTCTTCTCTTTGGCATTGGTAGTTATAAATAAAATACAATACTATATGTATACTATCTTATAGTTTAATCATACTACTGTGAACAAAGGATATTTATCAAACATAATAATTCACTTTTCGACAAAGAACAAGATGAATACTTGAGTGAATAAACACAAATTTCAAATAAAATCCATAATTCTATTATATTGAATCACTCGCTGGCATTGAGTGAGTCTCAGCTACTTCATCATTTTAAATTTTTTTTTACAACGACCTTGACATATAACGCAAGGGACAGCTTCTGCATTACTCCCTTTTAAGAAATATATTTCTATACAATTATTATTTTACTATTTATTATTACCAAAAGATGTCTTTGTTTAGGTTAGTAAATAATCGTAAATATTAAGATTTATTTTAATTTGACCATATGTTTAGGAATTCAAGGATTTTAGCTAATTTCCTTGCAATTTGTTTGCTCTCCAAATATTAAAAATGAAACAGTTAAACTGTAATTAATTACTCGTACTTTATTTTAACTTTTTTATTTGTGTATTGAGTTTTAATGTAAGGTACAAAAATAATGTATTTATAAAGGCCTTTTAAAATATTTTAATTTATAATAGTGTTTCTATCTTATTATTTTGCTAAACATCTTTAGGTTCCATTTTATAGTTGAGAAATACGCGTAGACAACATAACTAATGTTTCCGGTTGATATTTTACGCTATCGGAGCCTGAATACTTGCAGAAAGATTAAAAGCATTCTGCTTTGGGGGCAATAAATGTATTGCCACTATTACTTAGTAACTAAATAAATATATTATTGTAGGTGTATCGATGGTTGAGTGAGTCAATACCAATGTACGTGTAGGGGCGAGTGAGTCAATACCAATGTACGTGTAGGGGCGAGTGAGTCAATACGACTGTACGCGTGTAAGGGCGAGTGAGTCAATACGACTGTAGTGTAAGGGTAGATGAGCTAATACCACTGTTCGTGTATGGGTGAGTGAGTCAATACCACTGTACGTGTATCGATGGGCGAGTGGGTCAATACCACTGTACGTGTATCGATGGGTGAGTGGGCCAATATCACTGTACGTGTAAGGGCGAGTGAGTCAATACCACTGTACGTGTATCGATGGGTGAGTGGGTCAATACCACTATACGTGTAAGGGTAGATGGGCTAATACCACTGTACGTGTATGGGTGAGTGGGTCAATACCAATGTACGTGTATCGATGGGTGAGTGGGTCAATACCACTGTACGTGTAAGGGCGAGTGAGTCAATACCACTGTACGTGTAAGGGCGAGTGAGTCAATATCACTGTACGTGTAAGGTGAGTGAGTCAATACCACTGTACGTGTAAGGGCGTGTGAGTCAATACCACTGTACGTGTAAGGTGAGTGAGTCAATACCACTGTACGTGTAAGGGCGTGTGAGTCAATACCACTGTACGTGTATGGGTGAGTGGGTCAGTACCACTGTATGTGTAAGGGCGAGTGAGTCAATACGACTGTACGTGTAAGGGTATATGGGTTAATACCACTGTACGTGTATGGGTGAGTGAGTCAATACCACTGTACGTGTATCGATGGGTGAGTGGGTCAATACCACTGGACGTGTAAGGGCGAGTAAGTCAAAACCACTGTACGTTTATGTGTAGATGGGCTAATACCACTGAACATGTATGGGTGAGTGTTTGGTTCAATACCACTCGACGTATAGAGGTAGGTGGGTCAATAGGCCTATCACTGTACGTGTATGGGTGAGTGCGCCAATACTAATGTGTGTTTAATGGTATGTGAGTCAATACTACAGTAGGCCACTTTATAGGTGAGTGGGTCGGTCAATACCACTGCACTTTTAGGAGCGGGTGGTTGGGTCAATACCACTGTACGTATATGGGAGGGTGGTTGGTTAGGTTAGGTTTTATCATTGAACGAAAGTAGTTGTAACTTAAGTATCACCCAACATTTTAAGATCATGTTTGTGATATGTTAAACATCTATGATTTTATCATGGAACTTAAAGTAGTTGTAACTTAAGTGTCACCCAAAATTTTACATCACATTAGTTAACTGCAAATGAATTACCAATCCATATTTTCACTATCCTATCATGTACTTTTGGTAAGGTGTCATTTTTATGGGAGGGTTCCAAATATTACAATTTATTAGTGGTAATAACCTACTACATACCAAGACGCATTGGTAATAGAAAAACACAGATATCTGGTTGCTTATAGACTAAGGATAAAATATTTACAATTTTTTATGCATGCTTAATTTATTCGTCTCTCCGATCTTTCTGTTAAATCTAATTAGAAATGTATCAATTATAAATTAGCGTTGCCGATCAATTTTTCTCATGCAATTTTTCTAAACAAAAATTTCTAACAATATCTTTTTCCAATGATAGAGTTTTCTAATACTTGTTGCCTAATTCAATATTACTAATGATATTCTTCTAATGATAAAATTATTAGAAAAATATCATCAGTATGTAGTAAAAACAAAAGCAAGAAAAAGATTCGTTTCTATGGTAACCTAGGCTGAATTCAATCATATCAAAATTAAAAAGTTACATATATAAAGTTATATCAAAATTATTTAAATGCTGTAAACTTTACAATAATACGTAATGGATCCAAATCCCCAAGTTGTTGGAGGACAATTATTCATAGATGGTTATGTTTGCTACAAGGTAAACATTGTAAAAGGTCGTTGGTATTGGAAATGTGCTAAAGTCGGAGAATGCAAGGCGAGAGCCATAACTTATCCGGAAGGAGATCAAGTTATTGTTTTAAAAGGACCAGAAAAGTCACCTCACGATCATCCACCGAATCGCGAAGCAGCGGAAGCCAAAATTGTCAAGTACAATTTGAAAAGGAAAGCTGAAGAACCAGACGCGCGTCCAGCACAGATACTTCGGACTGAACTGGTCGGTTTATCGCAAGGGGTTCTGAGTCAGTTGCCAGAGCGGGAAAATTTGAAACAATCGCTGAGAAGGGCACGCAGGAAGGATCTCCCTCCTAACCCTCGCACATTGGACGACTTTATAGATTTGCCCAACTGATATAAAGTCACACAATCAGGAGATAGATTTCTTCTGGCTGATTCTCGCGACGGAGGTGTAGATGAAGGCAGAGTTATTGTTTTTGGTACACGCAGAAATTTGGAAATATTGGCTGCGAGTGAGGTTTGGTTTTTAGATGGCACTTTTAAGGTGTCTCCAAGCATTTTTACACAGCTGTTTACCGTTTTGGGAACTGTGTGGAGAGGTGGACAACTACCGGGTGACGAAATTCAAGTGATTGCTGTACCATGCATATTTGCCTTGCTTTCTTCCAAATGTACGGACCATTACAAATACGTGCTTGAAACAATTACGAGTTCTGCTCATGATTCGACACTGCAGACCACAGAGAATCATGACGGATTTCGAAGTGGCTATCTTGAATGCGTGTAATTTGACGTTCAATGGAGTCCCCCTTTCGGCTTGTTTTTTCCATCTTGGACAATCCCTCTACCATCATGTTCAGAGTGAGGGATTGCAAGCTCTTTATAATAACCCTCAGAACCGAGGCATAAAGTTGGGTGCTCACATGATTTTGGCTTTGGCATTTGTTCCCCCGGATGATGTGCGTGAAGCATTTGAACTCGTGAGAGATGAAGTTGACGAAACATTGTTGCCCTTAATTGACTACTTTGAAAAGAATTACGTTGTTGCGATGCCTGCGCGTGGACGTCGGAGAGCTGTATCTCCTCGTTACCCGATTTCATTATGGAATCAATATAATAGTACAGTCAGTGGTTCGCAGCGTACAAATAACTGTAGTGAGGGATGGCACAACTGATTCAATTTGGCGGTCGGCAAAAATCATCCAGACGTCTACACATTCCTGAATGAGTTGAAAAAAGAACAGGCCGATTATGAAACTATAATAACGGAGCTGGCGTTGGGTCGGAAAGTTAAAGCTGGCCAAAAAAAAGTGGAAAACTGCGAATGCGAGGATATTGTCCATTGTTTCGGAATGTAATCTTCATAAGGAGGAAAATCGGACTGTAGAGTATTTAACCCTTCTTGCTCACACCATAAATCTTGACTAATCAAGTTTGGATCATTTTATCGTGTAGTAATAAAAATTCAATGAGAAACAATTAGGAATTTTGACTATTTAATTGGGTTAGCAATATTGAAATTAGAAACTCAATCTTAGAAATATTGTTATTAGGTGAATTGCTTTTAGAAAAGTTATTTATTAGAAAAATTGCATTAGAAAAAATGATAGGGAATCATAAATTAGTATGCGTTTTATCACAAGACATAGTCTAATAGGATTTATAAATAAGCAAAAGTAAAATTTGACAAGAAATATTCATTGGTATTTAGGTAAAACTGTAGAAAATAGATCTTTATTTTTAATCTTTTATCATATGAAAAAGTAAACAGTATTCTTCATAGAAATAACATAAAGAGAAATCTCCAAATCAGTTTCTTATGGAAGGTCATATGAAATCATGAGTTGGAAGTGTTAGTAATCAACACTTTAAATGCAACCATAATTGTTTAAGGTGCCCCAAAATTGCTACTGTCATTTAGATTAATTTTACGTCATATATTAAATGTGTTTTCTTAATTGTTGTCATTTATGTTTTCTTTTTGTTTTTTATGTTATATGGTTGTCTTTACTAACTATTAAATATTAATGTAATACTAACTATTAAACTGTTAAATAAACAGTTTCAATTAATGCTTGACAATAAAAATACTTTATTAATGCTTTACAGCTTAACAAGTACTAGAAACTTAACCCTGATGATTTCAGATTGTTTAAAATGTTAATGCCATTTTAACAAAGCAATATGTCGGTGCCGCAAGCTCATACTTTGTTGAATATATTCTAATCAGAAAATGTGGAGGTTGTAAACAAGCAGGCTTTAATTGGCTGTAGGATAGATACGGTCAGTTGGAAGTAGGTGGTAAACAGAAAGTAGAATAGCCAGAAACCAGATTTAGTGTATTATGCCTACATTCATCTTTAATTCAAATACGTTTTAAATGACCATCAGTGGAAGCGTGTATTTTATGGATGAGAATTGAATTTGCATTTTAAAATGTTAAACAAAGTAACAATGGAAAACTATATTGTTCAATGAGAGAACCAGGTAACAGCTGTTGATTGACACATTGGTTACAGTTTCACCTTGTTAAATAAAACGTGTCAATTAAAATAAGTGAGCAATCAAAGAGCTCATATAGGCAGCTGAGAACAAGGGTCCCAGGTGAAAATCCCCAGGGAAGCCGCTTTTATCTCAATTTAAATGTTTTCTTTATTGTGTAAAGATAATTAATAACTTGCATCACAATCGTCAACAACATAACCTACCCATTCATGCTCAAAATGACCCGTGCATACATAAATTTTGCCATTCACACACCTTTCACACCAGATCAGGTCCGAAGTTTTCATTTTTGCAATTAAGCTATAAGATTGGCAAATCATCCAAGTGATCCATCATAAACTCGTCAAGAGAGTAAAATGCTTTTGACACAAAAATGGTTTTTAACTGAATTTTGAGATTTTTTCCGTTTTGTTGTTTGATACATTCAGGGAGATTATTAATTAATCTGACATTTACTCGGGAAGGAAAATTTCTGAATGCATTAGTTATGTGCTGTTGGACGCGTAAGTTGTACCTGCCTCTCGTCTTATATTGGTGACTATCCCCACCCCGGACCGAAGAGCAACTCGAACCAGAGTATAAGATCACACCGAGAATATAGGGACAGGGCAAAGTCAGAAACCCCACCTCCCTAAAGGCATCTCTACACGACTCTCTACTTTTCAAATTTAGGATCACCCTCACAGCTCTTTTTTGAAGCCTAAAGACAGGGTCGAACCTGTACTTTGCACAGCTGCCCCAGAGTCTTATTCCATGTACCAGATGGGGAAAATTAGACCATAATAGGCCATTTTCAGGACATCGACGGGACAATGCCTTGCCAAGTTGTGGAGGGCAAAATATACCTGATGCCACCTTGGCACAAACACTATCCACATTATCGTCCCAAGTTAGTTCTCGATCCAGGTACATTCCTAGAAATTTTGTTGACTCCATTTCATCGAGCAGAAAATCATCTTCAAAAACCGAAGTTCTTGTTTCAGAATATTGCCTCTTCAATGTACATTTCATGAATTTTGATTTTGATTTGTTTGTTTGCAGACTGATTTCAGAAAAAAATTAGTGCAAGAATTCAGTTCTGAAAATGTGATTGTTTCCAAGTCTTAAAGAGGCTTGGGTTTGACGTAGAGAGTCGTGTCGTCCGCATACTGAACTATCTTTCCATTTTGGATTGATTGGTTCAGATCATTTACGTAAATAAAAAAGAGAATTGGTCCAAGGATAGATCCCTGTAGGACTCCTTGAGTAGTCTTTCTTTTTGAAGACAAGGTGCCCAAGATCTCCACAGACTAGTCACGGTCATTTAGATACTACCTGAGCCATTTTAGTGGTGTACCTCGTACACCGTATCTTTCTAACTGGTGCAACAAAGCTTCTAGATGCACACAGTCAAATGCTTTTGAGATGTCGAGAAATACGATGAGCACATGTTCGCACCTCTCAAGCCCATCAACAACATGTTCAACGAGATCTGCCACAGCATCTGCTGTACTCAAGTCTTTCCTGAATCCAAACTGGGTTGAACTGAGAATTTCATATCTTTCTAGAAAACTAATGAGTTGTTCCAAAAAGATTTTGCTCAGAACAGGCAGATTTGAAATTGGGCGATAGTTGTTTGTTTGGGAAGGATCTCTTTTTGAAGATTAGAATGATTTTTGCAGTTTTCAATTTTGACGGGAAGATTCCTGTTTGCAATGAGCAGTTAAGATTTGTCAGCAGTGTTAGTAAATGCTTATAGCATTGCTTTAACATCCATATTGAGATTCCGTTGACGTCACAGGAATTTGTTGAATTCAGTTTCTGTACGACACGAGCCACCTCCCCCTTCGTCACAGGGAAGAGAGCCAAGGATGTCACCTGTTGTCGCAGATTACGACCATGTGAGCGGTACTCTGTCGAAACTGAATTGTCAACTTTTGAAATAAATATGTTCAATTGGTTTGCAACTTCAATTGGATCATCAAGTGTTTTTTGTTGGCCTTTATTAAATTGTTTTAAAAATTATCAGACTTTTTGGATTTTGAAGAGCTACTTATAATTTTGCAAGCTGTTTTCGCTACATTATTGGAATTTTTCATAAGAAGAATAATTAACTTCATAAGATTTGGCAGCTCGGATTATTCTTCTGTATATTTTTTTGTAATTAATATAATATTCTTTTGAAATTTTCATCTTGTGATGTAATACAAATTTAATAAAGAAATTTTAATTTGTCCCTTGACACAAAAATGCCCTTTGTTATCCAGTTATTTTCAAGTTTCTTTCTGTTTGAATTTAGTTTTTGAAGGGCCAAAACAAGTCAAAATGAAAAATAAAAAGCTGTAAACATTGCATCTGGACAGTCAAAACTATTCAGAACATTCCAGGATTGTTTCTGGAAACTATTGTTTAAAAGCTTTAAATTTAGAGGTCGTATATCTCTCTTGACTTTGAAGTTATTTTTTTTCGTGTTCAGGCTAACAGTCCGAGACTATAACCTCCTGCGCAAAGTGGTCAGAGATCGCCACGTTCAACACAGAAACTGAAATGTTGGAGAGGGTTGTGATCAGGTTGTCGATAGCTGAGGTCGAGTGAGCAGTCACTCTCGTTGGCGAGTCTATGGACCAAACGTCGCACTCGCACAATCACTGGATTCGGGGATGTATCCTGTCCATTACATTAATGTTGAAGTCGCCGATCACGATAAATTTGAGATTTTTTGCGGTAACAGAATTTAGGAGAGATTCAAATTTGTACAAAAAAAGAGTTAATACAGCCTCTCGGTGATCTGTATAACCCTATAACTGCAATTTCCCCAATTGATGCTGAATTGATTTTTAGCCCTTCGGCTTAAAATCGAGTTCAATACTTTCCGGAGTTTTGAAGGTATAGAATTTCATTTGGGATTTTACGAATATAGCAACACCTTCCCATTTGAAACGCTTTCGATGAAAAGAACATGCCAATTTGAGGTCTTGAATTTGGAACAAATGGATTGTGTCATCTGAGAACCCGTGTTCTGAAATGTCGAGAATGTCCGGTTCCAATTCTTTGCACAGAAGTGTCAACTCGTCAACTTGGTTCGTGGCGGATTGTGCGTTAAGATGGACAATTTTGAGTTTTTGTGAATTCTGATTTTTTGTGAATTTTGAAGAATTTTGAAAAGAAATGATATCGTTTACAACCGGACCTAACCTCGCTAATCTATTTTTAAATTCGACAGGATACATTTGTTTTTTGAAGTATTCACACTTTAACATACTTTGCCAGAAATAAAAGTCTTTGGCGAAGTGGTTGTGTTGTCGATAGGTGATGGCTTTGAGGTCCGGTTACAGCTTTAGCATAATTGTCGTAGGGCAGTGTGATGAGGATCGAAGGAGGAGCCGGAGACAACGTTAACAGCACTCTTATAGCCACATATTGTTTTTGCAACTAATTTGTTAACATTTAAATAACTAATCATGAACTTGTATTCGGCAAGGATTGTATGATGGAACACTTCTAAAAACATCCTTATATAAAATATGTGAAGCCGTTTATTGTCAACGCAACTCCTCCCTTATTTCTTGAACAATTTAAACGATCGCAGTGTCAACAAAATTTCCTCTCTTTGTAGTTACGTTGTGAGGTCTTAATTCTTCGATATTTTTACCGTGAAGCCCTTAAAGTAAGTTTTTCGGCTATGAGAATAACACAGGGGAGAGATTAAATGTCAAAAAGGTAACAGCTGTTCAAATGTGAATAATGATAACCTTACAATTTTAATGCTGTTGGAATGTGAACAATGGTGTTTGTAATATTTAGGAGGTTAGATATTTCCCAATGTTAGACCAGGGAAGGTTGTAAGCATGGGTTTTATTCAAATCAGATTATAGGGCTGCCATTTATATTTTGAAAGATGATTGAAAAGTAATATAATGCAGTTTTATTATTTGTTTGATTAACTTCAGCTGTTAAAAAACAAATGAAATGAACGCATTTGATATAGGCTCAGTAAAATCTTTGAGCGTTTAAACTGAAAAATAGATAGCAACGCAAGTACTGTGAGTTAGTGACCGTAAATAAATTTAATATTATGATTTTACGTGATACGATTTACCCACCAATATTTGTAGTCGGAGGTGAAGGACCGAGGCCGAAGGCCGAGACGAGGTTAGAATGTGAAGCGTGCAAGGGTGTCTCCTAATTTAAATACTTTGAAGTTCAAAAACAACTTAGATTTGTTTAATCAGTACAATGTGAACATTACATTTAAAGTATTGGATTCATTAATTAAATGGATTTCCATGTTTACAAAATATTCTTAAATATCGAACTAATGTTATATTTTCTTTAAAGATGCACGATATTATTTACCCTCCATCCTACAGTTAACGGAACACACATTTGAACATTTACCAAGCAACTCTTGCATATTTGTAATCATTACACTTCAGGACTAACAACAGTATATAGTCTAAACATTTACTCAGTGTTCATGCCTTCACTAATTATAAGTATTGACAAATGGTATGTTGATAAAATAGCCTCCATTTTATCCATATTTTATTTTTAACACAACTATTCCTGGAAACATATTCATTTCTTAGTAAACCTTTCAACTGATCTTGGTATTCCTTTATATGGTCCTTCTTTCTCCCAGGTATTGAAGCCAGAGTCTGTAATCTTTTGTATAACTGTTCAATATTTAATATCTTAATTTCATTTAAAGAACGTGAAATGTGTACGAGTAGTTTTAAGTTTGGGTAGCTCAGTTCACTGTTTGAATTCATGTATTTGTACTGAGTCAGGCCAATGTGTATCTCTTTATATTGCAATAAATCGTCAAATATAATGTTTTTAATCTGGTTGTACAGAAATACAAATAATACTGTCTTAAAAACACCTAATACGTTTACAACTCTACATCTCATTTAGTTATAGTTCAGCTTGCAGAATGATCATGCAGTAAATATATTGTCAGCTACCATTTATTATTTTTTTTAAATAAAAAATCTGTTTTATATTTGGAACAAGATCAAAAATTCGTGTTGTTACTAATAGTCACAAACCTAAAGCCACAGTCCATCAATAGATTGGACACAAGACGATAACTTAGTTCAAAAATGAGCTTAAAATTGCTCCTAGGTAAAAATCCCCAACTATGATATTATATTATAACATTTTTAATTTGGTTAAACAAAACTACAAATAATAGTGTCCTAAACTCCTGCTTTAAAGACCTGCCTCTCTGATTCTATATTCGAGGTAATCTTTCCGTAAAAGAGCGCAGGGTGCACAGTGTAACTATGTGATCCAATAAATATACGTTACTACTGAGGATGCCACATCACAGTATGGGCGAAACGTTTGGTTACTTTGTAAATAATGTACATAATGTAGTACCTTGACGCGGTTGTCACCGGAAAATATAGATTCTAGTTATGACACCGGCCGCTTAAGCCTAAGTTCTAAGGTGTAATCCATTGTTTGGATAAATTCTCAATAATCACATAACTGATCTAGTGTCAATCCCCATTCACATTTCCAGTAGTCACATCTGCCCACACCAGTTCGGAAACGATTCAGCAAGGTCCATTCCCTACAAAGCAGGTTCATTCCACCTACAGTTATTGATGAATCGTTAATAAGACAATTATGTTGTCCATCAAAACTGTTACATGCTACGGCCCAGCTGCCAGACCCCACCCGCCCTCCCGTACACGTACAGTGGTACTGACCCACCCGCCCTCCCGTACACGTACAGTGGTACTGACCCACCCACCCTCCCGTACACGTACAATGGTACTGTCCCAACCGCCCTCCCGTACACGTACAGTGGTACTGTCCCAACCGCCCTCCCGTACACGTACAGTGGTACTGACCCACCCACCCTCCCGTACACGTACACTGGTAATGACCCACCCGCCCTCCCATACACGTACAGTGGTAATGACCCACCCGCCCTTCTATTCACGTACAGCGGTACTGACCCACCCGCCCTCCCATACACGTAGAGTGGTACTGACCCACCAGCCCTCCCATACACGTACAGTGGTACTGACCCAGCCGCCCTCCCATACACGTACAGTGGTTAGGAGAAATTGGGCAAGAAATGTTATCTGCTCAACTGGAAAGCACTATATAGAGGTGGGTTCTGACGTAGGATATACTTTGTTTTAGGAAGTTACGGGGCACTCAAGATCTTATTGCATTTTTTAAATAGTGCCTCTTGAGGTCTTATCTCTGGAGGAGCTATATTGCACAACACCGGGAGCCAAGGAAGTGGAGTTGTCAGGAGAGTGCCAATAATAGCGCTCATGACTTTTATGAGGGACATCAATTTATTTATTATATGCGTTAATTAGCCATACGGGAGCACTGTAAACTGAACCATACGGGAGCAGCTGAATAAACCAGTGACAAAACAGTTGTACGTACGTACATTTGTTTCCTAAACCGTTCTAGCAATATGATGTAGTAGTACATTCGCCCTGGTTTTAATTTTAGCTAATGATTTTTGAAGATGGCTTTTAAACGTCAGCGATCGATCTAACATTACTCACATGTACTGTGGATGATCATTATGATGAAGTTTTACATTATTTAGAAAGATGTTCAATTTTCGATTAGCTAATCGATTACGAGGTGGAAGCAAGCCACTTCAATTTTGGTTGGGTAAGGATGTAGCTTCCAGGTTATAAAATATTATTCGAAGGCTGCAAGGTCACTTGTGAGTGTTTCTTCAGTAACTCTGAAGTCCTTGTAGCCTTGATGGAAATCCAGTACTAGAATATAACTGAGTTATTACTAACTCCGTACTAAATCACCGGGATAGATTCAAGAAAGTCTCATGTGGAAATATCTTTCTGCTGTACTCAAATATTGGCATATACAATACATACAACACATTGTGTTTACAGATGGTAACAATTGCTAATAGTACATTACCTTGCATTAGCTATAGTTCTACAGCAAACCAAATCAGTCTTGCACTTGAACAATAAACTGCTTATTAACATATACGCTTCTAATGTAGTAAACAGTTTGTTCGCAGATTAATATTTATTTGTGTATTTATAGGAAGGAACCTAGCAAACAGAATTCTTTTGTTTATGCTATACATTTTGTTATATGTATATAACCAAGGATAATGTTGCCTTTTTAATTAAATATCAATTTAAAGATCAGTTAAGTAGTAGCAGTGCACGCTTTGCGGCCAGCTGTCACTTGCTTCACTCGTGACGCCTCGGCCTTCGGCATGTGGCTTCTGACTAAAAATATTATTGGGTAAACTGGATTAAATAAAGTCATGATTTCTGTACATTGATTTACAGTAGCTCACTCACTGCACTTAGTCTCAACCTATTTACGGTCTAAATATAAACACCCAATGTTATTACTTAGCCTGTTTCAAACATTTACATTTCATTTAATTAACCTAACAGCTGATGATTATAGACAGACAGTCATTTGCTTTTTATATTTATAGACCAAACAAAACTTCCATTAAGTCAATCAAACGTAATTTCTTTCTAACATAAGAAAGATCTATAACCTCTTCGATATTATAAGCGACATTATATTCGATCAACTGTTAAAACTCCATTAGCATCATAATTTACATTTGAACAGCTGTTACTTAAATCTCTCTAAATTCTTACAGCCAAAAAACTTCCACCGAGGACTTCCTGTGACCTTCAGGGTAAAACTATTGGGCAATGAAGACTTTATTGCACAACTCTGAATAGGGGCGAATGTTTTAACACCTCAGTCGTTAAAGTTTTTCAATAAATAAAAGAGGAGTTGCATTAACAAATAAACGGCTTCACATATTATATTTGGAGACTTCAATCCAAGAAAATGTAGCCATTGAAATCAATGATGTTACAAATTATGTGATTAGACACATATTGAAAGCTGTGTACACTTTTAAGACTTCACCAATAAATACCAAGTTAGTGAATTGAAGAAATTTATAAGTGAAAAATTTACTTTCCCTTGTAAGTTTGGAGACGACTCGTAAAAAGGGAAATGAGTTTGCGAATTTACAGCAGAGAGAGGCCCTGTGGCGTAGGGTCATGCATTATGTAGGCAGCCGTCACATGTGCTAGGATAGGGCTTGTCACCACCCACACTTGCAGAGGAGTAAGTAAAATATAAGGCAGAACTAGAAACCCACCTGATTTGATAGAAAAGTCACTATTCTATTCCACATCTGGCTTCTTGTTTACCTCGTAACTTTCCCATAGTTTGCGACTTACTGAATTATAAACTGTGCCTTTTAGTCGAACAATGAAAATTAATTGTACCTCACATTACAATGCACACAAGAAGTTTACTATTTATAAATGTTACCTGGAAATTTGTTTCTTTTTATTAAATACTCTCAATGTTACATTAAAATTACTTTAATTGTATTTTTAAGTAATTGTAACTGTGTAAATTAAGGCTGTAAGAAGATCCTAATTTGTTTATTATTCTTTTGTTTGAGTGTAATGAAAGCCTTAGTAATTCTTATGCTGTTTTCATTTTATATTAAGCAAATTGTAAAAATAGAGAATGTTCAAACAAAGCTAATTGAATTCTGAATAAGTATATTCTTAATCTAATTGGGATCTTACAACCTAAATTGACTTTGCATAGGTATTCTACAATAATTTACAGGTAGAGAGCACTAAGCAGCATTAAATGTTATGAGAGATGAGCCCCACTGGGGAGAACTCCGGACACAGTTTATACAAGCCTGATGTGTACGTGTTGTACGGTAACATCAAATGTTATAAGAGATGAGCCCCACTGGGGAGAACTCCGGACACAGTTTATACAAGCCTGATGTGTACGTGTTGTACGGTAAAATCAAATGTAGTCTTAGAATTTGTGTATTCATCTTATATTCCAATACGAATTTTTAATTTCTATCATTATTGTTATTCATTATTATTAATATGCTGATTATAGGGGTATGGGCAAATATGAGGAGCGAATGATATTGATGAGTGTAGATATCCAATTCAATTAATTATTAATTATTATATCGTTCAGTGGTAAAACTGTAATTATTATCCCTAGAAAAAGTTAATACTATGGCCATGTATATTTTTATAACCTTGTATGAATTGTTTAACACTAGCCTTTGTAATTTTGTTGTTGCTTCTTTCTTATTTTTAGTGAGCATATTTG
This sequence comes from Stictocephala bisonia, assembly GCA_035578905.1. Taxonomy (NCBI): domain Eukaryota; kingdom Metazoa; phylum Arthropoda; class Insecta; order Hemiptera; family Membracidae; genus Stictocephala; species Stictocephala bisonia. Next base: position 3,368 of record JAQJVL010000042.1, on the reverse strand, counting down.
TGTTTTACTGGAAAAGAATATACAATTCATATGAAATTCTGTCTTTTATACTGAATTTAAAGTAGCATATAAAATGGTTTGGTTGTTTTAGTTGGTTCCAAAATATCATAAATAACTACAGCGTTAAGAATATATTTAGCAACTATACTTAGGTGAATGTCTCCTTCAATGTGTGAACAATAACCAAGAGTGTTTCGCACAGGACAAAAGACAGTTGTGTATGGAGATTGGTATGAACATAGGAGACTCAATTATTCGCAACCAAATTGGCCCTTGACAAAATGAATTGCCTTCTTGCTTTTGTGCATTTATAATTTTTTTGTACATGGTTGGTTTACTTTTATTTTTATTAGCTTTTCTTCTCTTTGTTTTACAACATGAGTTATTGTTTAGCCCAGAAATGTCATTACACTTTCCTTATTTAAACTTTGTTATATTTAAGCTATTTACACAATCGTAATCCGGGTTGGACCGTGTCTGGTTATTATGTACACTATGTACAAATTGCCGACGTTTCGAGCACATTGCAGCACTCATCTTCAGGGCGACACACTCTGCTACTCGATCCACAGAGTATATGAAAACAGACTCTGCTGCTAACTCTATTAATGTTGTCGGGGTCTCAAATTGTAACCACGGGCATTCCTGTCCTCGATGTTTCTAGAAAGGCCCAAGTGGGTCTGGAATGTCCGGGAGGCAGGCTTAGGGGCCGTTTGGCACACATTTTTGGCCGATTTGGAATGGCACTTTTGGCACAGTCATTAGAGGGGATTAAGAAGGGTCAACCTGTAAGTTTCAGAAAGGCACGTTTGGCACACACCGCCCGGCCAGGTAGTAGCAGCCAGGTGGCCAGAATGCGGGAAAATGGGAACTTTTTTGCCCCCGCAAATTTCCTGCTCTGGTGCTTATTGAAGTAAGCAACTAACCTAACCTAACCTAACCTGCGGTAGATCACAGCTGCTACCCAGGTAGATCACGGATGCTACCCGAGTAGATCACGGCTGCTACCCAAGTAGATCACGGATGCTACCCGAGTAGATCACGGCTGCTACCCAAGTAGATCACGGATGCTACCCAATTGGAACACGGATGCTACCCAAATAGATCATGATCTAACCTAACCTAACCTAACCTAACCTAACCTGCGGTAGATCACAGCTGCTACCCAGGTAGATCACGGATGCTACCCGAGTAGATCACGGCTGCTACCCAAGTAGATCACGGATGCTACCCGAGTAGATCACGGCTGCTACCCAAGTAGATCACGGATGCTACCCAATTGGAACACGGATGCTACCCAAATAGATCATGATCTAACCTAACCTAACCTAACCTAACCTAGTGAGGTTTAAATTTAAAAATTTGTTATATCACGGGCAAATGACTGCCACGCAGAGTTGACGGGAATAATAAAATTCCCGTTTTCCCTCGTTCGATGGCGTCTACCTGGTCGAGCGACTGTGCCAAACATGCCTTTTCCAAGCAGGCGAGTTGACCCTACTTATTCCGCTCTAATGATTGTGCCAAAACTGCCATGGGCAGAAGGTCCAAAAATGTGTGCCAAACGTCCGATCCCCGGCTTAGGTACGCAAAGGTCATTGTCTGTGTCCGGGTAACTTGAAGTTATGCCATATGTTGTCTTTCCAACTGATTTAAAACTATTCTGACATTTTCAGTTGTGTATGGAGATTGGTATGAACATAGGAGACTCACTTATTCGCAACCAAATTGGCCCTTGACAAAATGAATTGCCTTCTTGCTTTTGTGCATTTATAATTTATTTGTACATGGTTGGTTTACTTTTATTTTTATTAACTTTTCTTCTCTTTGTTTTACAACATGAGTTATTGTTTAGCCCAGAAATGTCATTACACTTTCCTTATTTAAACTTTGTTATATTTAAGCTATTTACACAATCGTAATCCGGGTTGGACCGTGTCTGGTTATTATGTACACTATGTACAAATTGCCGACGTTTCGAGCACATTGCAGCACTCATCTTCAGGGCGACACACTCTGCTACTCGATCCACAGAGTATATGAAAACAGACTCTGCTGCTAACTCTATTTATGTTGTCGGGGTCTCAAATTGTAACCACGGGCATTCCTGTCCTCGATGTTTCTAGAAAGGCCCAGGTGGGTCTGGAATGTCCGGGAGGCAGGCTTAGGTACGCAAAGGTCATTGTCTGTGTCCGGGTAACTTGAAGTTATGCCATATGTTGTCTTTCCAACTGATTTAAAACTATTCTGACATTTAGGTAATTTGTTTTGAAAATGTAAGAATAGTTTTAAATCAGTTGGAAAGACAACATATGGCATAACTTCAAGTTACCCGGACACAGACAATGACCTTTGCCTACCTAAGCCTGCCTCCCGGACATTCCAGACCCACCTGGGCCTTTCTAGAAACATCGAGGACAGGAATGCCCGTGGTTACAATTTGAGACTCCGACAACATAAATAGAGTTAGCAGCAGAGTCTGTTTTCATATACTCTGTGGATCGAGTAGCAGAGTGTGTCGCCCTGAAGATGAGTGCTGCAATGTGCTCGGAACGTCGGCAATTTGTACATAGTGTACATAATAACCAGACACGGTCCAACCCGGATTACGATTGTGTAAATAGCTTGAATATCGACCGTGGAAGTCTCCATACGAAGATTTGTTATATTTATTTAACATTTTTCCTTACGTTAGTCTTATGTAGTTATCTCCTTAATTTGTTGATTTGTTCATATGGTACTACATTATATTTCTTATTTAGCTGTACTTTAAATCAAATACAGGCTTATTTTGGTAACCAATATTGTAATCCGTTTGTTTTCATACATTTTTTATTATATGCATTTTCTTATGGTAGTTTTCAAGTAAAGTGAATTAGCCACTGAACAAATATTTAATATATATATATATATATATATATATATTTTTTAAATATTTGTTCATATATATATATATATATATATATATATATATATATATATATATTAACATCCAAGGAGCCAATAGGTCACTATTTATAATGAACAGTTGACTATCTCATATAAGAAACAAGTTTTACCATTTAAAAAGAATATAAACGTAAAATGTTTCATTCATGTTCCATTCAAACAAAATTAGTTTCAGGAGCTTTAGATAAAAAATGTCTAAATATTTGAGTTTTATAATCAAATTAGCGTGTAAAAATTAATTGAAATTTGTAATTCCCAAAGAATATAAGGGAGGGCAGGTGTGAAACTCCTTTCATTCTGTAGTTGTACATCAAATAGTAGTGCTTATATTCATGGTCCTGAATGTCTGTGTATTTCATTCATTCAGGAAAATGAAATACACAGACATTTATTTATTAGTTTTATTTAAATTGAGGATA